>OX463779.1:31212910-31812910 GCA_949825025.1 Siphlonurus alternatus
TTGGAGAGGTAGGTTATCGTATTACACAGACTAGCAGACAAAATTAAAGCATTACAAAACCATTCAAACAATTCGAAATCAATTTATATATATTTTTTTCATTTTAATATTTTTTTTTGTCCTTTTATGATTAGTGTTGATGTGGTATTATATAATAAGTTTTATATACATGTATACAATTTTTGTTCGGACTATTAATTATAAAATACAATGGTACTTAATGACAAAAACATATTAAATAAAACATTATATAACCATTTATTTTTTCAAACTTTTTAATTAATCAAATGAAATAAAACGAAATTGTTAATTTTTACAAATTAAGCTTTCATTCAAACCTTATTTTATATAAAATTATACACATATAGAATATTTTTTATGCTTTAATCTTTGTAAAAAATAAGACGAGATATAATTAATTATTTTTTTTTTGTGTTTTTTCATGTGAATAATTATTGTATTATTTGATTGATTAGTGATTAGACCGAGTAGTTTGTTTTAGGCAGCTTTCTCTATTTTCTCCGTCTATTTTGTATTTTCAGCAAATGAAAGATTCAATAAAAAATAAATAATTTTAGAGTACTTTACATTTCATACTTTTTTTTAAACTTTAAACTAATAGTTTATTTATAAACTCAACTTACGGTTATGCCTATTTTTTTCCTTTTGTTAAATTTTGAATTCTTTTTAGTGAGAATGAAAAACAGATGATATTTTATTGCAAAAATATGGTTGTACCTTTGAGACCTTGCAAAATCGTATTTTTGGCTGAACACCAAAACTAGTTTTGAAGCTAGTTTATGAAAATTATATTAGGCTCAGTATTTACATAAAAAGAAGCCAGTGACATTATTTTGGCATTAATCCAAAATAAAATTTTGTATAAAACATTACTCAATCTGGTTGCATTTACGACAGTTAAATTATGGTGAGTACAATTAACACTTAAAATTTGCACCACAAAATAAAATACCTTTTTGTTGGAAAACCCTGTATACTTGATATATCATTAAGTTTGTATAAAACATAACCATCATAACTGCAAATAAATGCAAACGTTGTTCTTCAACATGTAATTTATACAAGGAGAAAATAATATTCATGAGTTTTTTCATATATTTCATCATATTACCCTAATTGAACATTTTCAACTTCAACTCATCCGTTCAATCCTACTTCTTTGATGTTTGTTTGTTTTTTTGTAAAATTTCATCCTCGCTTGAATAAGAATGTAATGGAGACGTTACATTTATAATATTTCACTGTTAGATATAAATTTTTTAAACATTAAATGATGCAATAGAGGTTGATTTTCATTTACAAAGAGACGAAAAGAGGCATTAAAATGTAAAATTTCCATCATATCTACCGGGTGGTCTTGTCTTTCCAAAAGAATTATATAACTTTTTAAGTCATTAGAGATCACCTGTATGGAAAAAATTATTGCATGAGTATCCATAATGATGATTGGTAGATTTATGTAATTGATTTATTTAACCCTTAACCACTGAAAACAGTTAAAACGCTATGTATAGTCATGCAAATATTTTAATAAATTCATACAGAAATGCGATATTTATACTGTACTTATAGGATTTAGGATTGTACTTATAATTATTAATTGTCATCTCATTGGGTCATATTATAGCCAAATCAATAAAAATACAATGTGTAAAAAAAAAAAAAATTATAAGTTCTCTATAGTTAAATTGTGCAAAAAAAAATTAAATTTAACCATACAATTTGCCAAGTTCAAAAGACTACTTTCGTTTAAAAGTTCTTCAATAAATAAATAAAAAAAATATCTTTATAATTATTTGATCTTTGTGTTCCTTGCATTCAAGACTACTGTCACATCTAATAAAAAGGTAGACCTAGGGACAGACTTGCTGCAAAAGAGACAAAAGGTTTGCATTTTTACAATTTGGGTGGGAGGTACTGGACTCTTTAAACTTAAAATCCTACCAAGTTTCATCAAAGGTAAATTTAAAGAAAGTTTTCCATGTTTGTATTAAATTTTCAGTAGTATAATATATAATATACCGGTATATTTTACCGTATATTGCACTGTTCTTTTTTTTTTTTACATTTGCTTGCTTGCTTGCTTGCTTTTAATTAAAATGTTTGAACGCTCCATGTAATATAGTGTATAATATATTATGTTTATGTATCTCACGTTGTATCATGATATGCACATTGAATCTATTTACATTGCAAGTTGTATACGATAAGTATATAGATTAAAATGTTCTATATAGATATATTATATGTTTTATCCTCCAGGCGTAAATATAAAAGGGGCAAATGAAAACACATTTTTTCACATTTATCTACCAATAAAAGCTATACAATGTGTGATTTGAAAAGTGTAGATACTTTTTTCTTTTCCTTTGTACAAAGTAAATGCCAATAAAACTGGAATGCTTTATACTATAGATAGAAGCAATAATATATAGATGCCACATTAAAGAAAAAGTATGTTATGTTTAAATATACTGTTGTACATGTGCGACATGATTTTTTTTATTTAATAAATTTAGCTATAGGCTAATCCCACGTGACGTCACTGCAACGCATAATGCATACTTTACATGGAGTCTGTCATGCCATAGTATTATGTTACATTAGCAGCGTGTTAAGGGGAAAAATATAGAATAATTAACTATAAATTATATACGCAATTATTTCATTTATATCGTTTTCAAATCATCTGCTAGTTTATAAAAGATGCACAAGCTACATTTCTGTGTTCTTAAATAATTATACCTGGCAACAAAGTGAATTTTTCTAATTTTTCGGGCGTTATCCTGTACTAAGCAGGCAAGGCAACCCAACAATCTCATCGCGCTATCCTATAGTGAGAAAAAAGAATATCAACTATGAAATTACAATTACCATAAAATTATCTACTATTATTACAAACTAAAAATTAGTCTGAGTTTGAGACAATATTTTCATATCTAAATAAACAATGCTGAAATTAGATGTGACAATTTTGATACAAAGAAAAACGTTTTGCGAAATTTCAGAGCACTTGGTTAAATTACATTAAATTAAAATTGCAAATAAATTAGTATCTTACCCACTTTTTTTACAACATCCTTTTAGATTGATATATTATTATATATTCTGATTCTCTCAATTGTACTACATTGTTACAATAGAGTTTTAATTACGCTGCGTCAACTAAATTGTTTTTATTTGTTTATCTTTTTTATAACAATGATAGTAAAAATAGAGTATTGTTGTCATTAGTTGAGATGTAATTGCAAACGTTTTCGAATGAAACACAATCTGGTGACAAAAAAGATATTGAAGAGCACATGATGAGAGTTACAATTAAGACGAGTATTCGTGCTAGTCTTGTTTCTCTTACTTACGAGGAAAAGATATTCGATTCAATAGAACTACGAGAGCAGGGTCGGTCTGACCAAGACTATCAAACCAAGCGCCTCAGAAAGACTCGGTTAAACCCGGTATTAGTGTTATTACACGATATATAATTTTTCTAATTATTGCATACAATTTTTCCGTACAACAAATCTTCAACTACATTTGTTTTTGTGTTTTTATAGACAAGAAATTTTCTTTGAAGAAAAAATTGTATTCAAAATTGTAACATGTAATACATCAGGCTTAACAAGAGAGAGTGATTTGAAATGTGTTTTAAATTTTATAAAAATACATCAAAATTTTGAATACTATAATATATATTTAAATAATATTTATGACAATAATTTACAATTTGAATATATTACAATATATTTATAATATGTAGGTTTTAAAATCAATGGAAAACAATATGTATTTGTTACAAAACTGGAGATTGCATGATGGAAACATGTATTGTTACAGTGGGGATAAATATAAAAATTTCTTTTCCTTTTTCTGGCAAAAATTTTGTCGGAAAAAAATATCCCCTCCCCTCACCTCTTTCCTATTTCCGCTCACTAGATCTCTCTATACATGCACGGTCGCCGAATGAATCCTTTCTTCTCAAACTGACCCTGGTGGATAGAAGTTGAGATAAAGCAAGTGGAGAAAGAGAGAGAAGTTAAACAAACGAGGGACAGAGAATAACTAGGAAAAGGATTTGGTTGAGCTGAGGAAGAGTTTGCAGGAAAAGGTAATATAATAATAAGAGAAACTACACCTGAATTAGACATGCAGATAAGTAAGGGAAAATACAGTATAAACGAAAATAGAAGACAGGCAGACAGACAGGCAGGAGGAGGGACATAGAAAAATAGTGTAGAAATCTGTTTTATATACAAACTCAAAAGAGTGGTGGCATATACGACACTGACAGAGAGAGAGAAAGAGAGAGAGAGAGAGAGAGAGAGAGAGAGAGAGAGAGAGAGAGAGAGAGAGAGAGAGAGAGAGAGAGAGAGAGAAGCCAGAGAAGCTAAGCAGACTGCCTTCTCTTCAGTCTTTCTATTCAGCTGGTTAACTCAAGCTTCCTTTAGTTCAAGGCCTGTTGATGACAACTCTTAAAATTTAATTACCTTAATGGAAAGTAAAAAAAAATAAATAAAATAAACAAAAGTTTTATAATCACATCAATTATTTCTATATCATTGTTCTTAGACAAAAAGAACACATTATATTATTTATTCTCTGCATGTATTTATATTTATTGTAGTAAGAAATAATTTAAAATTCTAATTTTGTTGATAAAAGCAGCAGCTTTCCATTAAATAAGATTTTCTTGAATTACCATAAAAATACTTTATAACGCAGATTGCTATTATAATGAAAAAAAAGTAGTAGTGGAGGAATCGTTTATAGAGATTATAAAGATTGCTAGATGGAAACAATTATTGCTTTATTTAAAAAATATAGTATTAAAAATATATGTAGTGTATATGGCCTAAAATTGCACTCAAAGGAGTCTAGCGTATGAAGTAATCTGTAATATTCTCAAGTATAATATTGTAATATCTTATACTCTTAAAAAGATAGACTTTTTTACTATTAAAGATAATGTAGTATAGTCTGCTTACTCTTACATGTACCGAGACACAAAGGGAGAAAATGTCTCTTCAAAAAAAGATACGAGAGAATATTTTCAAGCTGATGGTCCAGCTTGACCAAACAAAGGAGGGTTGATAAGAATGATAACAACGATGAGTGATGAAAAGTAGCGTTGTCACCGCATGGCTCCTGGAAAATGAAGATTTGCTTCTTGATTCTAATAATAATGAAAAGTGTTTAGCAAAAATCGTAATCAATTTAAATATTAAGTTTGAATTAAAACAACAGTTTATTATTTAAGTAACCAAGTTAACTTTAATTCAAACTCATTAATATTTAAGGAAAATTCTTACTTTTATGTCACTGTAAGTTATGCAACTTGTTAAGCATGACTTTCTCAAGTTTTAAGGTATACTGTAATTTTTAAAAATGGATATCTCATGGCTATTTTTTTTTTTTAGAGATTTGTAAACAATCTACTATTTCCTTGTGATTGAGGAAACCGTGGAAATTTTAGAACTTACTTGACCAACTCAGAATTAAACAGTCACTTTTCCTCATTAAAATTTTATATAAATCGGTGTCTTAACTTTTTCTGTTTACATTATTGTCTGAGTTAATAACGGCTTTCCAAATATGTCTTATTACTGTTTTTAAAATAGCTGCTAATTTTGATTTCAGTTGCTTTGAAAATAACAAATTGCAAATAGGTATTGAGTTCTAGGATACATGGCTAATTACGGCATGTTCTCAAAAACGGAACAGGAAGAAGAAGTGAAAGAGAAATGACGTCATAGGTGGTACTTGTGAATTACGCTATTTCAACACCACTCTATTCACTGAAGCAAGAACGAGAGATCCAATCCTCCGTGACTATTCGTGACTCATAACCTTGCTCGTCTATATACAAGGAATGTGCATTAACCTTTTTCCATCCATAAATTCATTTAATCTAGCCTTTGACTAACATCCTTATGTCTATATAAAATAGAGAGTATTATTAAAGCACATTCATATTATATATATCGATGGTGTTCCGTCAAATCGGACTAACTCGTTTTATCGCGATTTGCAAAAGCGAACAACTCGTTTTATCACGCGCGCGCAAAAAGGACTAACTCATTTTATCTCAGCCGCTCAAAAACGATCAACTCGTTTTATCGCGTGCGCTCAAAAAGGACTAACTCATTTTATCTCGGCTGCGCAAAAACGATTAACTCGTTTTATCGCGGCTGTGCAAAAACGATTATCTTTTTTTATCGCTGATGTTGATTTAAAAACTTGAAGGAAATGAATAGTAATTTTTTTTTTGGTGGCCTAAATATTTTTTCATCTAATGTTTAGTAGATATTTAGTTATTTACTTTACAATATTAATTTTTTATATATAATTTTTTAATTTTCTTATTTTTATGAATTATTAAACTTTGTTATTTAATTTAATTTACTGATTTGTAATTAAATTAAAATTATTCGAATTGAATATAACATATAATATTAACAGTATTAACATGTTAGAAAAAATTAAAAAAAAAGAGGTGAGAAAATATAATGTATTAAGTTTTATTGTAAATTTTCCCTTTTTTTATTATTTGTATAATAATAACATCTAACAAGTGCATAAAATTACTAATTTACACATATATTGTTCATTGACACGCACTTACTATTATTACCTACATTTCTTTCTTCAACATAATAAAGTTTAACTTAATTTATGCATCAATTTACAATATTCTTCAAATTTACTGTGTAGTATTGAGAAGTAAAATCAAAATGAATGCAGTTTTCATTTCTAGGAAATCATTGACTCCACTTATTATATTATATTATTGCCACCGAAAATTTGTAACGAAAGCAGCAGCTTTAAATTTTGTTTAAAGTTATGCTAATATTATGTCAACAATTTTTTTTTTCATACAGAAATATTCACAGAAGCCCATAATCACAATTTCTTTGAATAAAAATTGAATTGAATAAATTTAAAATAAAATAAAACACATTGCATTTTTCCTTCACATTGGTATTAAATAATAACACATTATAGTGTAATAATTGTAACAACAATGGTCTTACAGGTGTCATTTTTTTACTGGCTCAATCAAAAGAGGAGGTCGAAAAATATCCTTTAGAATTTTTTGCGATTTTTTTAAGCACTGCATCATACCTAAAATGGAGATTAAAAATATCTCTTGACCTGAAGGCTCCATCCGCAACGCCTATGACGTCATTACATTCTTTGGGTCGACTATTTAATGTTTTTAAACAAACACGTTGCTATGGAAACAAATGATATTTATTATTTATTTTTTTTTTTATTTTTTTTTAAATCAAACCCTATTGGGTACTTTTATTTACTAATTACATACTACTTTGAAACCCCGAACCTTCCGAAACCCTAACTTGAGCGTTTCGCGGGCTCTTCTGGAACGGGGGCGGCTGCGGCGTTGCAAATCCATCCCGGCATTTGCCTGCGGCTGAGGGAAACGTGGAAACCTCAGCCAGGATGGACGCTACAGCTTTTGTCAATGAACCGGAAGTGCAATGGTCCGCAATGGATATTTATTATAAACAAGCAACAATGCAATAACTTTTTACAAGTGTTATATAGTTGAACCAAAGAATGTAGTGACGTCATAGGCGTTGTGGATGGAAACTCCAGGTCAAGATACATTTTTAATTTCCATTTTAGGTATGATGCAGTGCTAAAAAAAATCGCAAAAAAATCTAAGGGTTATTTTTCGACATCCTCTTTTGATTGAGCCAGTAAAAAAATTACACCCCGTAATCCCATTTGTTGCACCAATTATTATTATTTATTCTACCTATTTTAAGTAATAAATACAGTCATAGAAAAAATATGCATATCAATACATCATATTAATATAATTTAGACACCTTCATCTGATGGAGATACGATCACAACAATTTTTAAGCATCATGTAATAATACATGCACCAACAAGAGTATATCATTGGAACCAATACTCTTTAACGAATGAGGCTACTTGCCTTCAGTAAAAATATTCACAATCTTTTGATGTTAAAACAATCAAGAAATTCATTAGACTGCTAACCTAGTTTAAACTCTTCGTCTTCAACTCATCCATTACACGTCTATAACTAATCGTTTAACGTCTAAAGCACATCTTCATTTTCCTAGCTTATAAAAAGAGGAAGAAATGAAAAATATATTTCAAACATTTTGTGCTCAAGGAGAGAAAAAAACACGTAATCTTGTCTTTTTATCTCTTTCTTCCTTTAAATGGTGCAAAATAGGAGTAAAAAAGATGATAACAGAACAAAAATAAGATGCAATTTTTATTACAATTCAGTAATATTAAAAATATGTAATGATTAAAAATAGGGACATAAAAAGAACATTGAGCAAAAAAAAAAAAAGAACAACAATCTCAACCATTATAGTAACACAATTATTGTCCACATGGAAAATCATGTATTGTGAATTAAAAATGTATTTAAAATCAAAAACTTTCACTCTTAAAACAAAACATTACAGTTGTAAACATTATATAACAGTTCCCCAATCATCTTCAAAAAAAGGACGTTACTCTTTTTACCTAAATTTAACACTAATAGTCCCTATCAGAACTTAATTAAGAAAACAAGAATTACTTAAATGGCAATCAGTGCTGAATTGTAGTAATTCTTAAAAAGGCCTCATGAACCTTTTCACAGTATTTCCCTAGTAAAACTTTTTCCTGTAAATACCCTGTAAAAACCCTGTAGGCAACCGGTAGAGGCCAAAAAACCCTGTAAATACCCTGTACACACCCAGTAAAGTCAATTTGACCCTGTAGGCTCTGATTTTACTCTTTTCGCTACTGGTTGCGATCCAGTAGCAACCCAGTAACTACCCTGTAGCAATAAGTAAAAGTCTCTACTAACCAGTACACACTCTGTAAAACCCTGTACAGCTCGATCCCGTAGCTTACAGGAACCTACAGACTCCGCTACAGGTAACGGCTATCCTGTAATTTACCAGTAGCTTCCAGTAATCATCGGTAGATTTAGTAAATTGTTATCCTGTAGCGAGTACGGGAACCTACAGACTCGCTACAGGTAACAGCTATCCTGTAATATACCAGTAGCTTCCAGTAATCATCGGTAGATTTAGTAAATTGTTATCCTGTAGCGATTACAGGAACCTACAGACTCGCTACAGGTAACAGCTAACCTGTAATATACCAGTATCTTCCAGTAATAATCAGTAACTTGCATTAAATTTGAACCTGTAGCAAGTACAGGAACCTACAGACTCATTACAGGTATAGAGTTTCAAATCACACTGTAATTAGTCAGTAGTTTCCAGTATTTGTGTGTAGCTTTCAACGGTTTTTAATCCATACATATTATGACACGATTGCCACAGATTCCACTTTTAATTTTTTTACATATATTTCTATAATAATATAATTAATATTCATTGCTAGCATATTATTTCTATGATTATAAATTATGTGCATCATAAATATAGGCATACATGAAGAACCTTGCATGATACTGTATTTCTTTTAATTAAATTTATAACCTCATTCTCTTGCTTCTAATATTGTGGTTTTTTTCACCACCTACACAGCTAATTTAAATGTCAATTATAGGAGTCGCTGCAGAAGTGCTTGTATACCTGAAAAGAGTGTACTTCTCATAAGCTGACATTTAATTTTTAATTGAATAACCATTAAACATGAAATTAATGAATGGACTTGGCTTTCATGCCCGTTTAGAGACTCGTATCAATAAGTCTAAAGTAAAATAAAGTATATTTCAACAAAAAAATAACAATTAAATAGCTTGTATTTCGAAATAATCTGACTTTAAAAATAAAATCGTATTACCGTTTTTAAATTATGTGCAGGAAATGATAATTTCTAAAAAATTAAAAATGAAAAAAAATGAAAGTATCTGTTTTATTATCATTGATGCGTACAATTGAACAAATATTTTTACATGTCTGTAAATTTAATAGTTGATTTTAGATTTTGATTGAAAATCTGAGAAACTCGAGTACGCCTGTCACGAGGACGGTGAAGCTTATATAGGCAATTCATAGGTAGTTCTTATACGCGCGCGTTACTCGTTAGTTAAGGCAGGTAGGATAGGCTAGGGCTAGGCAGGTTATATGGTAGGGACTTCTACACAAAGACAGGATGTTAATACTACCTCATTTATATTTTTGCATTACTTTTCTCTATAATGCTACTGATACTTACAGGGTGTATACAGGGTAAGTTTACAGGGTAGCTACTGGTTCCCACTGACTACCTACAGGGTACCTACAGGAAGCTACAAGCTAGGTACAGACTGCTACCGGAACCTACAGGTTACGACAAGGTGGATTTACGGAGTAGCTACAGGTTATTACTGACTGCCTACAGGTTTTTACTGACTGCCTACAGGTTCTTACTGACTGCCTACAGGTTCTTACTGACTGCCTACTGGGTACCTACGGGCTAGATACTGATTGCTACCGGAACTTACAGGTTGTCTTACCAGTAGAACTTGAGATCGAACCCTGTAGGTACCCTGTAAAAATGTAACATCCACAGGGTATGTACAGGGTTCTACAGGGTAAGCTACTGGTTACCTACTGGTTTAGAGCTACTGGTTGGCTACAGGGTATTTACAGGAAAGAATCGACTTCAATTTTGCACTAGGGTTACTACACGATTAGCTTTGCTTCAGTGTGATTCGGCTGCATTATTTTTTTTGTTTCAGTAGCACAAATATCAGAGATAATAGCCGATGAAGAAGCACCTGTGACGTCACTCATGCTCATTCAGCGGTGACAATATAGGGAAATCCCTGCAAAAGATAGCTTCACTCCCGCTGCAACCACGGCCACAATTTTACTTCTGGAATTTTGAAACTTAAGCAGGGCAGTCTTGATAGTATTTGTCAAATACACGGAAAGAATTTTTTTGGTAAAGTGTGTACAGACTGAGTTTTTGCGGTAGCAAGATAAGCGAAAAATTTAACATTGTTTTCCTATACAACATTTACGCTCCTCTTTCTACCGCAATAACTCGGTTTGCATGAATGTCAAAAAAAAAAATCTTTCAGGCTATTTGAAAAATACTATCAAGACTGTCCTGGTAAAGTTTCAAAATTACAGAAGTCAAATTGTGGCCGTGGTTGAAGCGGGAGTCAACCTATCTTTTGCAGGGATTTCCCTATATAGTTGCCGCTGAATGAGCGTGAGTGACGTCACAGGTTCCTTTTCATCGGCTATTATCTTTGATATTTGTGCTACTGAAACAAAAAAATTTATGCAGCCGAATCATACTAAAGCAAAGCTTACCGTGTACTTAATATTGTGCAAAGGTTCATGAGACCTTTAAATCACATGCCAGGACAACACCAGCTTGTGAAAGATGTGACGATATGATCTTTAGAACAGAAATATTGTTTTACTTCGATATTTCTATGTATTTTATAAAAAATATATACTCATTATATTCTATGTTTATTAAATAATCATACAATATAACAATTATACATATTATAATATGTATTAATTATATTTTTTGGCATGATATTTACCTCTGTAGGTCGATTCCATCCACATTTCTTTGTTGACAATAAATTGTGGAAAACAGCTGTTTTTTCAGTTAATTTTTAATATTATAATTCCAGGTTACACTAATAAATGGCGCAAAATGACCTGTTTTATTAATTAAAAAATTAAGAAATCCAAATCATTATTTAATTAAAAAAAACAGATAAATGTTCGCAAGGTAACATACTTGCACGAGATAGTCCTTTTTGGGAAACATTTTAGTCGTTTTTGCACAGCCGCGATAAAACGAGTTAATCATTTTTGCGCGGCCGAGATAAAATGAGTTAGTCCTTTTTGAGCGTGCGCGATAAAACGAGTTGATCGTTTTTGAGCGGCTGAGATAAAATGAGTTAGTCCTTTTTGAGCGCGCGCGATAAAACGAGTTGATCGCTTTTGCAAATCGCGATAAAACGAGTTGGTCCAATTTGACGGAACACCATCGATATACTTCTCATGTACATAGAATATAAATGAATTTTTAACATACACTGGATCCTTGGATGGTTTTCAATCTGTGCGCGTGTGTGTTTTAATATTTTTTTTTTATATATAAAACGTACATTAAAAAACATTTCATTACAAGATTAATTTTTGAATAATTATAATTTATATTCTAAAGTATTCAAATTGAATGAAATTGCTTTTTAGTGAAATTGGATTTTGAAATTTAATATAATTTAATATATTCGTTTATTTTTCATATCAAATTTTGACATGAAATGTGAACGAGGTATGGTTAACCATTTTAGTTTGATAAAATATATTATTAATATATTAAATAATATTAATACTTCATTAGTTTATGTAATTTTAGAATTTCATTTTTAATGACTTTGATTTCTCTTTCAAAAAGCATATGAGAATATTTTGTTGATTAACCTGCATGTCATTTTTTTCTGTGAAGCTATATTTATAGTTATTGTACGCACAATATATATTATATACGTATATGTGAAATTATAATTATGTTGAAATTATGATTTCTAGCATTATGTGCTGATATTTGAACACCTAACTTTTCCCTTAAGACGTTGCACTTATTAGTTTATGACAGAGCAGTGATTTTTTACCGTTCTCCTTTAAAGGTTGAATGTCATTGTTTATTAGTTTATTTCATTTAACACAACGTTTCAAAACTCTTTAAAGGCATACAGGCCTCAAATTACAAATTAGACAGTCACCAAGTGTTGTTAGAGTATGTTATCAACATTTATTTGCAAAATTTTTATTCGCGTGCGGTACAACCGTGCAAAGTTGCTCTGTAAAGAAAGTCCTTGCTGACATCACAACTCACAGCCAGCCCCGATTAGCATTGAGTTGTGACGTAGGCAAGGACTTTGTGACGTAGACAAGGAATAAATTTCTTACTTTGGAGCTCAACTTCGAACGCCTGCACCGCTTGTGGAGAAAAATTGTGCGATTGTTGATCATATACTCTAACAATACTTGGTAACTATCTAATTTGTAATTTCAGGCCTATATGCCTTTAACTCAAAATATCAATAATAAATTTTAAATATTATAATTAATACATTTAATTATTGTTAGGCATGAATTAATATTCATAATGTTAGAATAAATTATACTAATGCTTTGTTTAACATACACATAGATGATATAATCGTAGTTACCATGAATATAATGGTTTTAAAATAAATTATATGCCATAATCCTATTACACGTTTAAGGCTTAACCTGAGATATTCGGACGAAAAAAGTCGTATCGACAGATGTTCTTGAAATTAATTTGGTAGACTTACAACAATTGTCCAAATACTACTGATTTTTTTTAGATTTTTTTAACCGTTGGTTTAATTATAATTAATTTATTCAAATGTGTATTTTGTATCCTTTCAATGTTAAATTTTTCAATCAACATTGCACAAAAACGGCTCGAGATTTTTTTTTAAATTTTACATGGATTAAAAGCTAATTTTTTGGACTATTTTTCTGAATTGTTTTCATATATTTCGAACCGTGGCGATGATCGTTTCTGATATGTCCTAAGAAACTTGGCAACGCTCTCAAGGACTGTAGTTACCACCCCCTCCTAATCTTTTATTCGCATTACAATTGCAACAGTGTTGTCAGATTTGCAGGTGTAGCCACGCCTCTTGACCTTGACAGACAAATTCTCAGGTTATACCTTAATTAACTAAAACAGAAAATGTTTATTGTAAGTCTACTTTATATAAGTGCGTAAATGTTTCATAAGCAGAATTTAAGTGTGTAATTATGTCATGGTGGGTAGCTTCTCGTGTGTTTAGATGAATCTACTATATAATGTGAGACGTGTTATGAGAGAGAAATAATAATATTAACAATAATAATGGGAGTTTTTTTTCTACACGTTTGCATCTCAAAGAGAAAATTTGATGTAATTTATTCTGACTTTAAAAAACGATTCCATCTTCCTATTTGAATGAAAATTCCTAAAAAAAAAAAAGAAAGTCTTTGTACAATTTTGTCATATTACATTTTTTTTTTATTTTAATAAAAGTACACATTTTATTATAAGTTGTTTGCTCATAAAATATTCTCTCTGCGTTTTTTCTGTGTGATATATGACTTTTAGAAATATATGCCAGGCTCTATCTTGTGTGCACTTTGAATTCAGCGGACGTGAACTTTCCCCTATTTATAATCATGTTGCAGCAAGCTGGCAGATACTTTTTTTGGCAACACAACCAGAAGAGGGGCTACACAGCATTGTGTTGAAATTTCCTCAATTTTGTGAAGTTATTTTACTGGATGTGCAATGACAAATGAGCTGTAAACCACATTAGCTTGAATGTCTGTCATATATTAAGAACTGAAATCTTAGTAAAAAGTAAACAATTAGAAAAAAAAAAATTAAAAGAAAAACAAGAGGATATTTTTTCACGCAATTTCATTTAAATTAATTTATTTTATTCCTTTAAATTGATTTCAAAAAACGTAAATGGAATTTCATATAATTAATGTTTCAATTTTTGCTATATAATATTATATATTTATTTTCAAATTAACATTCAAGTAAAATATATAAAATATTAATTGAAACGCCATCTTACATTTTTCTTACTCATAAATATTAATTAATAATTAATGCTAAAATTTATTATTTACTTATTTTATTTTAGAATTGTTTACCAATCTCTTAGCATTAAAAAATAATGTTTAATAAGTCAAAGACAAAGGAAATTCTGGAAAACAAAAATTGCTGTTAAATTTTACTAAAACAAAACTACTATAATAAAGAGTTTTTATTGTTTCATGCAGTAGACAGAAATGACTGAAATTAGCAAAGTTAGAGTGAAGCAGACAGAGATTTTCTTCTCACTTTTTTATATAAAAATGAGCTGTCAGAACAAATTTTAAAGCTTACTATGCGGTAAAAATTGTACCTTCCTTTGAACATTTCTAAATGTACAAATTAAACAAAGCTGAAACAACATGTCTGCTGTTATATATTAAATGTGGATACTATATAATGCTATTTTTTATCACTTTAAAATATTTTAATGGCTCTTTTCTTACAAAACGAAGCAACGTTTTCAATACAATAAATATTTATCCTTTGTTTTATCACACAAAAAGTTATAGTTTTTGTCTTTGAATGATTATTAAATTATGCCGAATGAATCAAAAGTAGAGACTGTTATGTACTAAAGCTGTAAGTCAGAAGAGAGAAACTTTGGTCTATTTTCCCCCGGGTAGTCCAAGAGATGGACCAACTTGGTAAATTAGAGTCTCTCTCTCTCTCTCTCTCTCTCTCTCTCTCGTCTGCTCTTAAGCTGATTTCACAGCTCCTTACTTGAAACTTACCAGCAATACAAACTCACCACACAAAAGAAACACTATTATAATAGGTTCTGTTTTCTACTCTTGATATTTATTTTGACAGAAGTTTTGATTTGCTATTTTCTTATGATGTTGATGTCTTATATACATGCTTGTTTCTTGTTCTGTGATTATTGACGTAATTTTAACATGTTTGATATGATGTTATGACGTTCAATCGAAAAGCAATAAATAAATTATTAATTTTGAAGCAAGCGTATTTTTTTATAGAATTTTGTTTTTGTACCAATTTTTTAACAAATAGAACATTATGAATCCTTAATTGTTTTTTTAATACTTTGTTAAGATTTTTTTCGTCAATATTTTTATAATGTAAATGGGAATATTATACTGTTAGCACTTTTACTAGTTTGCATAAAATGTAAGACCTAAATGCATATTAACTTTAAAAGCCTAATATAAAAATTATAATATTAAGAAATAACGTAAATTTTATATTAATAAGATTAAAAGGAAAAATAAAACATTATAAATAATGTATTGAGTTTTTAAATAAAAAATACATATTTGATACAAAAATATCATGATGATTCATAAACATTTTCTGTCAATTTATATTCATTTTTTTAAATATGCTGAAGTAAATAAAAAAATTAATTATATTTATGCCCTTCAATATAAAAATAATCCTGTGCATAAATAAGACCAATATTATATGTTTATTGCTGTAAGCCTTGCACTATTAAACTATAAAAGTGCTTCAGTATCAGTAAAGAACCATTTACTGTAAAATACATACTTTTTTTTAACATTTAACTGAAAAATGTTCTGAATTTGTAGTGTATTGCAAACAGAAGTTTGTATTTTTCAGTGTCGAAATTGAATAATTGTAATTACATAAAGTTTGGTGATAAGATGAGATAACATTTACTAGCATCCGTTTTGTCACAACAATATATCTAGCTCCTGAAATGATCTAAAGACGAAGCACTCAGGTGTTCAAACATATATTTAAAATGCAAATTCCACCATTTTTAGTCAAATTTTAATTAGTTGAGCAACCTTTGTGAGCGAGAGTTATGAGAGTAGCTCAGCAAGATTTATATGTATCTGTTGTATTAGAACAATGCCTGCTTATTAATGCAAGCGTATAGCACATCAACATGAAAAAATACATTTGACTTTGTATTTTGAAATTTTGTTGCTTGTCTGAGAATTAAATTGTTACAAAAAATTAATTGTACAATGTTCCTTTTTTTTAATTTGATAGCTCCATGTAATTTGTCTACCCTAGTTGAAAAATTGTCTAACTCATTCTTTACATGTCTACATCTAAATCATATTGCATCTTTTTACCTCAAAATTACAACTTATTTCTTCCTCGCTCAAAGCAGGGAAATGATTATATGGTATCCCCTGCTCAAAATGAGGATGATAAAGAGAGGCATTTTTTCTAACATTTTATGTTCACTCGGAAGACGTAAATTTGGATTTTTCCTCTTGTTTTCTCAGAATTGGTGTGAAATAGGAGGAAAAAAAAACGAGAAGAGGCGAGAAAAATAAATAATATAGGAAAAATGTTTCATCTACGTTGTTCTTTTGTAATTCTTTATACTGATATATAATTTGATGACTAAATTAAGACATTCACCAGTGTAAACCTTATTAAGTATTTACCAACTAAATTAATTTAAAACATCGTGGAGAAATGAACTTCAAAAGAGCCCATTTTTTTTAAATATCTACCTACGTCATTTACTCCGCACAAAAACATTTTTTTTTTCATAGAAAAAAAAATTAAACTTTTACGAGGCTAACTAAAGAAAAAAATAGATGTCTGTTTTCGTGCTAGGTCTGTGTAATTACTGGCTTGGAACGTCCAAACAGTTTTTGCACCATTGCAAAACTAGTGCCCACCATATGTTGATCTGCAAAGAAATGTGATAATGGTTAAATAATATTTCACTCCTTATAAAAATTAATCATTTTCAACTGTCATAATATTTTTTATACATACTAAAACAAAGTAAATTTAAAAGAAATAAAAAAATATTTTTTCTGAGATGAAATTACATTTTCTATATATAGTAGCTTAAATTATTCATTAAATGAGCAGCTTGTTAGAGCTAGACTTAAATCCTTGCTCTAGGGAAATACTATGTGACATACTAATTTATTAGGGTCTTGGTTCTATCATTGTTTCGGTGTCTTTGGTGATTACTTTCCTCATATAACATGACGTCATCAAGATTATAGGGAGGGGGTGAATTATTCGTGGGGGTCAGGTTAAATTATATTATTTCTCATGATCTAACACAGATGGGTTTCGTCATTAATGTAGCAACCACAGTAGCAAGTTTTTTTTAACTACCGCCTTTACAGAATATATTTTGTAGTAAAAAGTGAGATCTCTCAACAGTTAAATAAGCCAGAAAATATTCATTTCCGGATACTTTCGGAAAAAGCTTTGGTTTTTGTCATTGAAGTCTACAATATAAGAGCAATTTTTTTTTATAACTATTACCTTCACAGTAGAAGCAAATTAAACCTCTGGATCTTTCGACAGTTAAATAGGGCAGAAAATTTTCACTTCCGGCTACTTTCGGAAAGAATCGCAGTGTGGACGATATCCCCCTCGTCACATGCTGCATGATCCAGAACGAAGAGCAGGCTTACACATGGCAAGACACAGCGGCGATCCATCCAATCATTAATCTCCACCATCCGTTTCTCCTCCCCGTCTCCTCTTTAGAGACAAGAAAATCCGTCACATGTAAAGTGTATCTGTCATTTAACCTTGTTGCAATTAATGTGAACCTTTATCATGTAAAAAAATTACACTTTTTAATATTTTTTTATAGGGATACAGGAAATCAGCCGAAAAGGAAATAAACCGAAAGGGAAATAAACCGAAAAGAAATAAACCGAAGAGGAAATGAACCGAAATTTAAAACGTCGTGGAGGGGGTTCGCTCCGCCTTAAAGAAAAGGCGCAGCCCATCAAAATGCAATTGGCAACACCGCTCACCTAATTTCAGTAATTTCGGTTCATTTCCCCTTCGGTTCATTTCTTTTCGGTTCATTTCCTTTTATATTTTCAATTTTTATTATTCAATTTAAATATTTTTGCTAAGTAAGAGAATATTAACAAACGTGTCTATTATTTATTTTATCATTTTATTTTTTCGGTCCATTTCCTTCCCTATTCCTATATCCTCATTTTTGTAATATTCTATACATGTGCATATATATACATTAATTAAAAATGTTAACATAAGACTCATAACTTTATTTGAACTAAAATTTAAAATCCAGAATATTTTTCTATTCTTTGCATGGTGAGTAAATTTAAATTCATTTTTTTTTTCCATTCTTTCTTTTTCAATTCATTTCCTCTCATAAGTCCATAGTCTCTATTTATTTCATATGTTATCTGTTATCATATTTGGTTAGCAACTAAGGACATACTATATAGATGATTGCTGCTTATTTTTAACCGTTAGTCGCTATACCTGCTCCTCGCAGCATGCAGAAAGAAGGGCCCTGAAAGAGAAAAGGTGGGCAAGATCGTGTTAGAAAATGAAGGAACAATTTAGTGGGGGGGGGGGGGGAATACAATTTTAAAAGTTTATTGGTGGCGAGCTTTTTTCTAAGAGTTCTACCGTGTACTATTCCATATTCTTACAGTACATAAACCTGTTTTTTTTCCAGTTTAGTAAAAACCAGAGTCTAGTATATAGCCTTTGGTAAAAACACTAAAAACAAAAGTTACTTTTTTATAGTTTATTATATTCCAGCACAATATAATTATTTACATTATGGCGCACCTCAGAGCTCCCTATATTACCAGGGGCATGACGTCAGCGCAATCCCCTCTATAAGAGTAATAGATGTCTTATATTTCTCTCATGTGCGTATAAGAAATTTTGGCTGATTTTGGTTGGTATCCGAGGAAACTGCAATGCTCCTGCTGCATTGGGAGAATCTGATCATGAAATTGACATATTTGTGTATTATAATTTGTAATACTCATTGTCTGAAGACATGTCACAACTAATTATGGTAGTGTCAATTGCTGGAAGCATTTTACTATATGCTGATAGCCTGATATAGTATAATAAAAAATGTGATTATTTTTTAAGAAAGTGAGAAGGTAAGGAAAAGTTATGCAAGAAAGAATATGAATATGTTGTCAGATTTATTTATACTGCAATTTTTTCGTATATATTTTTTCGTAATTATTAAGCACCAAAATATATAAGAAATATAAGAACACATAGAGCAGGCCGAGGGTAAATCAAAGAATGGGCCGAGTTGACTGATATCTGAGTGTAGCACCAGGGGTCACCAAGGCTATACAGAAATTTAATTAAATAACCATTGATTGTAGTCATTAAAAGTATAAAATTTAATTCGAGAAAAATTACATCATGAACTTCATGGTTATATGGACTATTTTATTATATTCGATATTTGCAATTTAATTTAATAGTTATAACCAGCAGTATAGTTTAATTTTAAATTTACAGTTTCCTAATCTACTGAGTCCATTCAAAAATACACAATTCTGCTATTAAGCGACAAAAAGATCGAGCGATAAAAAGAGAGAATTAAAGGTACCGAAAAAAAAATGTATCATTTGGCACAATTAAAAATCAATGTTTGAGTTCAATTTATTGTTTTTCATTTTGAACCAATGGATTCAGCAGGCCAATTTTCCAATGGAAGCAATCTTTAGTTTACAATTAAAAGTAAATTGTATAATACATGGTTATTTTTAAATTTTAATGTTTATCCTCCCCCCTCCCCCCCTCCCTACCTCTATTGTTATTATGCAGTTTGAATATGAGTTATTTAGTGCTGACTATAATACTGACCCCTAAAATATATAAAAAAAATATGTAAACATTTTTCTACTTAAATTGTATATAACTATAATAACCTCTCTCCACGCACGTGTAGCGTTATATTATAGAACTAAACATGGCACCTTGTGAATGCATGGGGGAATCACTTTTTTTTTATCCATTGAGCATATATTGTTTGCACTAATTAAAAAAAATTTAATGTGCAATTTTATTTCATGAAATAATATATAAAAAACGTTATTTTTGATTATGTTTTTTAAAGTATCAGCTGATGTCAAAAAATGAAAACTGAGTTAGCATTGTTTTAAAATAGTTCCAGTGCTCCTACATATGGAACCGAAATAAAAAAAAATCCATCTCACATAGGTTCTCCAGAAAAAAAAAATCCAAAGTCAGAGTGAACGCGTCGCTTAACATGGGGCACTCCCTAAAAAAGACACTCGAAAGTCTCGAAAAAATACACCGTTAGGTGGTATGAAAAAAATATGACAATGTTCTATGACCCGAGCTTTAACAGAAAATCGAATAAAAAAAATTCGCTCGAATGCATTTTTCCGTAAAAAAATCAAGAAAATTTCCCATGTTGATTCCCATAAGAGTTTTTCGTGATTTTATGACGGGAAAACGGATTCGAGAACGTATGTTTTTTAAACAAGTTTTGGTTAAAATGACGCGTTCTCTCTAACTTTGGAATTTCTTTCTGGAGAACCTATGTGAGATGGAATTTTTTTGATTTCGGTTCCATATGTAGGAGCACTGGAACTATTTTTAGAAAATATAACTAACTCGTCTCTTTTGTAGTAGACACTCTGTACTTTAAAGTGAATAGTGCATGAAAATTTTATCCTATATATAGTTTTCTTTTACGCGCCACACGTAATCCAGTTGCTTGCGTTGCTTGCATATTTTTTTTAGCTACTTCAATTGTAGACTTACAACAACAACAAACTTATTTTTACTGATTAACTATCTATGCCCTATAGGACAAATTATGTATTTTATTGAAATTTTACATGTAATTATATATATAAAATAGCTGTGGTAAATTTATTTATATATATACATAAAAAATTAAAAAAAAATTTAGTTTCCATATATGGAAAAATTTACCTGCTAAATTCATTCACTATTTCAAAATTAACAACAACAAAAAAGCGTAAATCAATATTAAAAAATCCTATAATGGATTGACCAATCAAATTATATTCTCTCGGCTACTTTACCGTTAAAAAGTCTCCCCCCTTCCCTGAATAGCATACTTTTATTATATGTATTTTTTTATTCATATTTGGAATAATTAATAAATGGGCATACTTGACCAAAATGTGTCAATTGCTCCGAAATATCAACCAATCAATCAACGTAATATTTATTTTTAAAAATTATCTATAAATATAATAATTTTCTTACCCTAAACCCTTAACCAACACTAAAATAAACATAAATAAAATAATTTAATTAATCTAAAATATAAGATGATTGTAAAACAGTACCTATATTATACTTTATAAGGCTTCCGGCCTTGGTAGGACTGTATTGTTGTTTTTTATCAATATTAAAAATAAATTACACTATAGCGTTCCTACTATATATTAACATGCCATTGTAAAGGCACAATACATTTTTCTGTGAGGAATGTTACATAAAATAGCACACGAAACAGACCTGATAACTATTACAATGCTAATCTGTTAATACGAGCTTTATGTCGGGTACCTTTCTACTGCAAAATAGCACTTAAAAAAAAAAAAAAAAAAAAAAATAGTTGCTTTAAAAAATTAGTAAGTGCATATTTGCCTATTATATAAACTGAAACTAATGTTATACAGAATGTGTATTATTAAAATGTTGAACTAATATAGAATAAAATTGCAATATATTTAATTAAAATATGTTCTGCACTGCACTGATCCCCTCAGATTACTTTTTAAAATTCAAACGAGGCCTAGCATCTAATAAAGGTTAACAATTTCTTCATTATTCGTCTTCATAATATCTGTATTGTTTTTCTCATTTACTGTATAAGAAGTAAAGCTGTATTCTCGTCCAAATAAAATTGCGAAAAAAAAGTCATGTTTCAACTCTGTGATACAAAACGAATCAGCTGTAATTAATATTATAATGATAAAATAAAAAGTAACAATATTTACTCTTACACGTGTAACACTTTATTATAATTTTAAATTTTTATTTCAGCATATTGAAAGCCAGTATCATTCATAAATGGTATCAAATAATCTTTCATGCAATGGTTATGGTATTGTGATGGTTGTGTGAGAAGTAGTTTCGTTATTATTTTTTATGAATTTATTTTTGACTTTTTTTGTGTCGTGGTAATATAAGATAATACAATTGTTTCATATCCATTTGCTATGAGCTTGATTGAAAATATTATTCTGTATATTTAATTTGCACCAGCCGGCAAGCTTTAAAAATATAAAGCTTTGGCTGGACAATAATGTATATGATTAAAATGAAATAAAAAAAAAAAAAAAAAAAAAAACTCTCCAATACACAAGTGTATTAAGTATTAACCATAACTTAACTTTAACCATATAAACAGAACTTTACATTGCAATAGTGGGGGCGATTCACGAAAGAGTTATCCAGGTTTTTATCCGCGTTTAGCTTAACCACGTTTAAACTATAACTGTTTTACGTGTTAAATCACCTGACTAAACGTGGTTAAGCTAAACGCGGATAAAAACCTGGATAACTCTTTCGTGAATCGCCCCCAATATAGATTCGAGAAAATAAGCGATTGCGAGTGTTTCGCAGAATTGAGAAATATTCTAAGTTTAAAAATATGAGTTTGAAAAAATCGCGCGTTCTCCCTACCTCGATCGCCTCGCGCGAAGACGCGTCGGCGATGACGGATTTATTAATTAAAATTAATGTAATGATACACCACTAAAATAAACAGCACCAACCCACGGCATCACCATGCAATGATTGGGATGCAATTCACATTTATATCGTGTATTTAAAGGTTTGAGGTAACTGGAAAACCGTCAAGCTGGCCACCTCATTTGATTTGATTTTAATTATTTTATAGTCGAATTAACAGCACCGCTGATGAATTCAACGGCACCACCTCAGTTGTGCACCATGATCCATTGTTCTATATAAAAAGTATTTTTTCCGTTTTGACCGTTGTAAGGCGTCTTAAATTGTGGATAGAAAATCAGCTGTTCGGGTATTTTTTAAAATAGGCAACCTGCATTGCGGACAAATTTTTTAACTTTATGTTTCTAGCTCGACGTTGCTTGAATTCGGTGATCTAACGAGAACAGTTCAATGCCAGCATATCATGCTAACCACTCGACGTCGCCTCGGAAAATTTCCACTTGCAGCCTTATTAATCATCATGTCTCATAAGAATAACATAGGGCATGGTGATTAACAAGTCTGCAAAGGGAAATTTTACAAGGTGATGAGTGTACATTATTGGGGTTAAAGTGATCGGAATAGTCTTTCAACTTTCAACCACTATATATTCATACATTTAGATTTTTTTAATTCAATCGAAAAGGAAATGAATCGAAAATGAAATGAGCCGAAAAGGAAATGAACCGAATTGGAAATGGCGAGACGAAGAGGAAATGAACTGAAGAGGAAATAAACCGAATCGGAAATAAACCGAATCGGAAATGAACCGAAAAGGAAATGAACCGAGGAGGAATTGAGCCGAAAAGGAAATGGGCCGAAGAAGAAATAAACCGAAAAGGAAATGAACCGAAAAGGAAATAAACCGAAGAGGAAATAAACCGAAAAGGAAATAAACCTCTAGTTAGGGAATCAACAACCAAATTTAACGAAAATCGCGCTATTGGTGATACCGGGCTGAAATTTTCAGTACTTGCTAATAACATCATTTGCATCAACTTTTTTGGCGGATCCCAAAAAAAAGTGTCATACCGTGACCTTGAGTGACCTTTGAACTTTGACCTCCGATTGATTTACGTTTGATTTTTTTACAAGGAATCTAAGGCAGATACGAAAAAAATTGTCATTAGCAAATATGTTTGTACTAACACGGAGAGTAATTAGCAATTTTTGGAAAATACCTAAGTCCATAAAAAACAAAATGGCGGCCGATGAAACTTTTATTGACCTCTTTTTTGGCAGCTTTCTTGCTTATTTTAACCAAACTAGCAAACTTTTTAGCTTAAAATAGCAACTATCAATTGTCTACTATCATTACGATTAAAGAAAATCATAATGCTTGTTGATAAGAGAATAATAACTCGAGATATTGTAATTTCTACCGTAAAATGAGCACTTATTCCCTATGCTATTATAATACGTTTTTTTACCAAAATCCATACTTTTTGTGACAAAAGCATTAAACATACAGAAATGATTAATTGCATCATAAGAACCTTAAAAAATACTGTACCCTAAAATTTTGAACCACCCTTTGACCCCTGGTGACCTTTCAAAATGGCGGATGTGGAGAACAGGAATGTATTATTTTCTGGCAAACCAAAGGTCGGGATAAAGATATATTCCGCAGAAAAGATGCTTAGATGGTTGCAATTATTTAAAAAGGGTCCCTAATTGTTTTCAAAGTGCAATATTGCCAAATATAGCACCCCTAGAGACCTACATTTTATTTGACTTTTTTTCAGTTAAAATCGTATAAAATCCATGCTTTCTGAAAGTGGAGCTTCTAATTTTCAAGCATGATTAATTAATTGGGGTCACGAGAACCAAAAAAATAAGAACCCCCCTCCCCTCCCCTCGACCCCCCCCCAAAAAAAAATTGAAACATTTTACGCCTCCTGCCCAGGGTTCTTTAATCCATGATTGACTCGGGGAATTATATTATATTTTTTTAGGCCATAGTCAGTGCATTGAAGTAATTGCAGTTAGTAACCATTTGTCTATAGTATACGTATTTCTACTAAATAAAAATTAAAACTAAGAGTAATTTTAAGAAAGAGTTCCCTAATTAAAAAAACAAAAAAAACATGGGTTTCCAAGTCTTCCTAAAATCTGAGTAATCTTTTTCTCGAGAAACAAATAATAAATATTTAACAAATATAACAAATGTTTTATAAAATATATATGCTAAAAATACTGTATTTATATGAATAATGTTCACTTAATTTTTTGATAATGCTTTTAACCATTCGTTCACAGTACAATATATAAATATGTACAATTTGTATAAAATAAGTATGTACGATCAAGTACATCCAGCGGGGTTCTAAAATGGAAAAGGTACGTGTTCGTGCATACGCACAATGATCCAAATCTGCAACGTTAATTTATGAGCGACTTTCGGAGGGTGCAACGGAGGCATACATTACCCCCTTTATATGCACGTTTAAATCAACCCAGCAAGGGCAATATCACAATATCAGCCGTGAATCCAGAAAAAAAAAATCGGAGGGGGTAGAGGGGTGGGGGGGACGTGCTTCCTCCATAAGGCCAATGTTAAAAGAAAAAAATGGAGTGTGGCAAATGCCTATACTGCAATTGCCCTTGTTAAGTAAAACATATCAGCCCCCCCCCCCTCCCTCCCTGGATCCGCGCCTGGGCAATATTGAAGGTACCAACATCAAAAGTTAGTCCTGCGTATTTATGATAGCTACAACAACAAGAGGAAAAAAAAAAAAAAAAACGATTTCCCAATAACTATATTTTATATTATTTTCCACATTTCCAGCACTCACTTTCAAACCTGCTTAGAGAAGTGTGTAATTTTTTTTTTTTTTTTTTTTTCAAATTTCCATTCAAAAATAAGAGAAGGTGAATTAAAAGAATTAAATTTTTGCTGAATCTGCGTCAAAAAATAGTACTAAAAATAAAAATTTACTGCCGGGCTTCATTTGTGTCGTTTTGTCGGTTATGATAATTTTAAACATTTTGATTTTCATCCCTAACTCCGGGATGATAGTGGAACCCTAATATGTTGATTTGCATTTTTCAGTTCCTCACTCATTAAGAAAGGTTTTTCAAAACTCATTTTCAAAATGTTAGGTTTTTAGCTACATTGAACTACATTTTGGAGCTGGTTCCTTCAATATTGTCCTTGCCGGGAGTTAATTATGAGACAACTTGCATTTTGGTAATAACCCAATAAGTGGGATATATGTCCCTCTAGGTATTTCCCCCCGTACCAGTAAAGAATTACAATATATTTAAGTATAAAAATTAATTGTAATGCATTTATAATTTGACTAAGACAGTAAGATTTATATAGTTTTATTATTGTCATTGATTATATATTCGTATGTATACAGTGTAACCTTTAATTGATAACATATGATTAGCAAGAACGGTGATCCAGTAGAGTTTTTTAATATAATGGAAGAGGACAGAGGTGCTTCATGTTCTGTAAAGTCAATTTAGGGGGGCGATGTACATAGGGGAGAGGGGGGGGGTGGAGGCTTAATTATATGTTGGTATCTTAAAGAGTAAAGAAGGTTGTGATTCATATATGCTTGTTTATCGAGAAATAGATTACTCAGATTTTAGGAAGACTTGGAAACCCATCTTTTTTTTTTAATTAGGGACACTGGGGGACATTCACAAAGCACTTTAACCCCCACTTTAGCCCCGATTTTTAACCCTGGTGCTAAACATGGTACTAAATCAGGGGCTAACCATGTTAAGCTCATAGTTTAGCACCATGTTTAGCACCAGGGTTAAAAATCGGGGCTAAAGTGGGGGTTAAAGTGCTTTGTGAATGTCCCCCCTTCTTTCTTAAAATTACTCTTAGTTTTAATTTTTATTTAGTAGAAATACGTATACTATAGACAAATGGTTACTAACTGCAATTACTTCAATGCACTGACTATGGCCTAAAAAAATATAATATAATTCTCCGAGTCAATCATGGATTAAAGAACCCTGGGCAGGAGGCGTAAAATGTTTCAATTTTTTTTTGGGGGGGGGGTCGAGGGGAGGGGAGGGGGGTTCTTATTTTTTTGGTTCTCGTGACCCCAATTAATTAATCATGCTTGAAAATTAGAAGCTCCACTTTCAGAAAGCATGGATTTTATACGATTTTAACTGAAAAAAAGTCAAATAAAATGTAGGTCTCTAGGGGTGCTATATTTGGCAATATTGCACTTTGAAAACAATTAGGGACCCTTTTTAAATAATTGCAACCATCTAAGCATCTTTTCTGCGGAATATATCTTTATCCCGACCTTTGGTTTGCCAGAAAATAATACATTCCTGTTCTCCACATCCGCCATTTTGAAAGGTCACCAGGGGTCAAAGGGTGGTTCAAAATTTTAGGGTACAGTATTTTTTAAGGTTTTTATGATGCAATTAATCATTTCTGTATGTTTAATGCTTTTGTCACAAAAAGTATGGATTTTGGTAAAAAAACGTATTATAATAGCATAGGGAATAAGTGCTCATTTTACGGTAGAAATTACAATATCTTGAGTTATTATTCTCTTATCAACAAGCATTATGATTTTCTTTAATCGTGATGATAGTAGACAATTGATAGTTGCTATTTTAAGCTAAAAAGTTTGCTAGTTTGGTTAAAATAAGCAAGAAAGCTGCCAAAAAAGAGGTCAATAAAAGTTTCATCGGCCGCCATTTTGTTTTTTATGGACTTAGGTATTTTCCAAAAATTGCTAATTACTCTCCGTGTTAGTACAAACATATTTGCTAATGACAATTTTTTTTGTATCTGCCTTAGATTCCTTGTAAAAAAATCAAACGTAAATCAATCGGAGGTCAAAGTTCAAAGGTCACTCAAGGTCACGGTATGACACTTTTTTTTGGGATCCGCCAAAAAAGTTGATGCAAATGATGTTATTAGCAAGTACTGAAAATTTCAGCCCGGTATCACCAATAGCGCGATTTTTGCCATTAATTCCCTAACTAAAGAGGAAATGAACCGAAAAGGAAATAAACCGAAGAGGAAATAAACCGAAAAGTAAATAAACCGAAGAGGAAATGAACCGAAAGGGAAATCAACCGAAGGGGAAATAAACCGAAAAGGAAATAAACCGAAGAGGAAATAAACCGAAAAGGAAATAAACCGAAGAGGAAATGAACCGAAAAGGAAATAAACCGAAAAGTGTACAGTGTTGCCAGATTTTACAATACCTCCCACCACTTTGTTAAACGGAGGCGTGGCGAGGGCGTGGCCAAGTAAAAATTTCGGTTTATTTCCTCTTCGGTTCATTTCTTTTCGGTTCATTTCCTCTTCGGTTTATTTCCTTTTCGGTTTATTTCCCCTTCGGTTTATTTCCCTTTCGGTTCATTTACCCTGTCCCTTTTTTATATAATATAATGTAAATATGATTAATTTTTCATTTTAACATGAATAACTAAATTATTAAAAAAAAAATAATGTTGAAAATCAGTATGGTTAATATTGTTTATTATTTTTTGAAAAAAATTGATAGCTTTATTGGAAAAAGCCTTATAAAATGAACAACACATAAAACATGAAAGCTAATGTCGTGCAGGTTGCATGTTACCCCTGAACAAAATGAGCAATGAACTCTATGCGTTGCAAAGTCTTCTACTCGTTGTTAGTAAACAAAGTATTGTTGTGTAATGGTTTGTTACAACCATTGCGAGTATAAGAGTACTTTCTAAGTTTACATGACGGTGTTAAATGCATATTCGTTGACGACGCCTCATAAGAATAACATTATCCGTCGTCAACGAATACGCATTAAACACCGTCATGTAAACGTTGATGCCTTGTAACACCTTTTGACACCAAAATATCAAACACATGTTAATCTAACAAAAAAGTGTAAATCCTATTATATGCTGACATATTTTGTTGCTCCACTGTTATCTTTTTCTCAGTAATTAAGATTAAACACATTTTAATATTATTAACATTTACCGTAGAATTAATGGCCGTTGATACTTTTTGAAAAGTTCCAAAACGTATCAAAATTCTGAAAAAATTTTAGTTCATAAAATAAAGGACAAAATTACTGTTAATTTGCTAATATAAAACAACAACATATTTGGTGTGTATTATATTAATAAAATTAATTTTTTCGTATGAAAAAATATAGTCAGTTGGCTAAAAAGTCCTTATAGATATATTTTATTATATGCTTACTTTAAATGCTGAATACCTCGAAAATTTCACCAATTTTGGTCAATTTGCTTTTTTCATGAAAAATAATTTCATGATATCAGGAAGGGTGGCAAAAAATTTCAGAGTGGTGTACTATCAACTAAAGCCTATTTTTATTACCACTAATTCTTTATTAGATTTTTTATTAAAACAAAAATAAAGCTTCCGTTGAAAGATGAACCTTTTGTTGTTACGGCACAATCACGTGACCTGTTTGCTAATGACATCAACTGATCTTGGTGATGACAATCCACGCCCACACCGCAGGCCACGTCACTCTCAGGTACTGATAGATGACATAGCCACAATATTCCATACATAACAACCGCAACAGTGGGAGGTTTATACGGATTAGTCAAGTATTCAAAGAGAAATCCCTTCTTAGTGATTAGAACTTAAATCTATGTGGTATGCTCATATATACTGTAGATACCTGGTCCTGTATATTTATGCTCGTATTCTATAATATATATTTATATTATGTAATAACTTGGAATTACAATAAAATCATTTTGGTTTTTCTCTGTTTCCATTTATTCTGTCATAAACTAACCACTAAATGTGACAATTTTTTTATATTTTTATTAAAATTATATTTTTTAATTCAGTTTAGTTAAAAACATTATTTCTTCGTTTATTTATGAAATTTTAATGAAACTTGTGTTCACTGAATCGTATAATATACCTGTTATATATGACACATGTGCCTGATGTTTGATAAAGAGAAATTTTCAATTAAATACAGTTAATTTTATTTTCAATTATATTAATTCTTTACGAATATGTTGGCTTTTACTTAATTCTAACAGAATTGAGCAATGTTCTCATGTAGTGATCGTAATCAGTACAAATCAGAAGACATGCATGTAGATGTTTTGAAAGTATGACTTAATTCAATTCCTCATTGCTAGGGAGTTTCAGCGAACTATACTTTAATGATAATATGATAAAGAATTTAAATTAGCTTTACATTTACAATATGAAAATTTAACTTTCTTAATTTTTTATAAGACAAAGTTAATTAAAGCAATTATTACAAGTAATTAATATAATAAATAAAAAAAAATTGTAGAAATATCAATTTATTAACATAAAGTTCATAATAATGTTACTAAAAGTCGTTACTTTAGTCATTATTGTTGATTAATATTCCATGTTTTACAGTGCGTATAGTTGTCTGTCAAAGGCTGCGGGGGATTGTTCGCTTATCCCTACGGTCTGGCGAATATGGCAGCTCGGGGAATAACCAAAGTAGCCCGCAGAGAGCAATCAAGACGTAAGGTTGCAGGCCTGATGAAAAAAAAAAAAAAAAAAAAATCAGATTGCTAACATTCTATTATAGTTTAAAGAAAACAGGTCAGAAAAACTCTAACATTAAAGTTTAATTTATAATTCTACGTATCAATAATAACTTAAATTATATACTTTATAAAAATAAAGTAAAAAATTAAAATGAAGTATTACGAAGTGCGAAAGAAATATTTTTAATAATAATAATAATGCAAATCGTACGAAAATTGAGCTACAAGGATACCAAAATATAAGTCTTAAGTACCCAAAAATGTAAAAAAAAAAAAAAAAAAAAAAAAAAAAAAAGCATTCACTTTGGGACACCTTTAATTTAGGCTTCATTCTTATCCATATTATATGTGTATAAGACTCTATGAAAGAAAACATTATGTAACACATAATAATTTGTAGTACTTGTTAATTTTTATTTACGGGCAATTGACAGTTAATTTAAAGCTATTTTTAAGTGCTTACCAATCAACATGTATATATAAAAAAAAGAGTTCTTTAAATATTTAGAACTTTACATTTTAATCATAAATACATTTCATATTTAGGTTCATTATATTATATATCATCAAAACATTTGACAAGTCTTTTAAAGTAACTTTGAGGTTTTCTTGTAAATCCAACTTTTACAACAAAGATTCTAGTAAAACTTTGAAGCTGGGAACACAATGTCTTTATTACTCATTCTGTCGCATTCAAAGCTGCATTATTTATATGACATTTCTCATCTACTTATCAAGTCCTTTAAATATGACATTTGAATGTTGATACCTCCTCTGTTAGACATTAGAAAACTTTTTAAGCAGTCTTAGATGGTAACTTACAAATTTCGCTTTTAGAAGTCATTAATAATTGGTTATGCATTTAGAAATTACACTGTAAGGGTAATAAATTTCAGGACAACATTTCCAGTGTCACAACTTTGAGGGTCCTCCTCGTGAAGTCTTTCAATTTGAGGGCTGTGTATTGAGAGGAATAGTAGCAACTTTTGTGGTATTTGAAATATAATTATGAACCTAATAATGTAGTAATATCGGTTTACATTATATATATATGAGTGAAATTCAAGAAGGGTTTCTCGCTAACCACGTTTAATTAGTGCCATTGAATTAGACTAGTGCTAACCACAGTTTATAGTGAGAAACTTGGATAGCTTTCGTGTATCACCCATATTAATAGTATATAAATTATATTTCTCAAATTTTCTTTTCTTTTCATTTTATTATGAAAACAATGTAAAATAAATTCCATAAAAATTAAACCATATTAGTTAGAAGTAAAAAGCATGATGAAAATATTACATTGTGTTTGTAGCATGCACTCGTATATCTCAATATTTCTAATTTGAAAACTTTCATTATATTATTCTAAATTATTTAATTTTAATAAATAATTGGTTTTTCTGATGGTAAATTTGTCTATATAAGAATAAGATTTACCTTCTTTGCGAGCAACTGACTGTTAGTGTATAAAACGGTAAAAAAAAAAAAAATTTGCTGAGCCATCTCTTCCAGCTTTTGTTTGTTTCTCACTCAAGTGTGACTGAAGCTTTACTTTTCTCGGTCTCTCTCTCTCTCTCTCTCTCTCTCTCTCTCTCTCTCTCTCTCTCTCTCTCTCTCTCTCTCTCTCTCTCTCTCTCTCCACTCACTGTCACTGTTACTACGTAGAGAGAGTCACTCAGACAACATCATTGTACAGTATATTGTGAGAACTACTGAACCATGAAACTAGAAATCCTTTCTGTTGTATTCTTCTAATTAAAAACTGTGGTACGTAATTACTTTTTTAAATTATGACATAAAATCATGCAATTTTTTTTTACCTCAAGTTAAAGTGCGTGTAATATGATTACTATAGGGTATATAAATATTAACATTGGTTTATTAAGTAAAAAGTTTAATTACTGACAAGTGTTAAGGTGGTAAGGTCTTTTTACTGTAAAGATATAATATTAAAATAATTTTAATAAAATAAAAATTTTAAGGAGAGAATAAAAAAAAATATATACATGTAAATTGAAAAAAAAAAAAAATGAATATTTTTTCAGCTTACTTTTTTCTCTTTACTTCATATGATAATATTTTTTTACTAAAATTTGCCAGTGTGCAGGATTATGCTATGTAGCAATCCACCAACATATACCAGCCTGTTTGCACTCAACAACTCAACCAACATACCAGCCTGTTTGCACTCACGCCCTGTAAAGCTAGTCTCTTATTTACTCCTATTCATTCGTGCTTCAATACTTTACTGACTCAATGTCTTGTATTCAAATTTCCCAATTCTTCATTGCAAAAAACTGACGTTGTTTAGAATTTAGTGGATTCTTCTCAATAAACTGAGGTGAACATTGAACATACCTAATCACGGAAGTTGTGACTGAATAAATAATAAACCATGTATTGAAACTTAAGCTACAGTCAAATTAATTTTATATTCCTTCCGGAAGTAGCCGGAAGTGTGAAGTTTGCAGCTCCTCTGTTTGTAATTCAGTTTAGAAACTTTACAGAGTGGTTTAAAGTAGAAGTATACTGACCTATGTGAAATTGTATAACGCTGAAATGAGAATAGAAAGATTAGAAATCTTACACTTCCGGGTACTTCCGGAGGGAATTTCATGTAAATTTGACTGTATGATATTTGATAATAAATAGAAGACGCCTATTGGTGACCGACCAACCGCAACTGCGGCGCCAGTTCGTTAAAAATAAGGTTTCATTATTTTTACATAGTCTGCATATTCAAAATTTTTTTATAATATTTTGATATATGTATATTACAGTCCCATCAAGGCCTTAGGGTTAGGTGCTAGTGTGCAGTGTCAATTAAAAAGAGTAACTCACGTAACTTGTAAGTATAAAAGTCACCATATAAAAATTAATATGCTAAATTATTTTTCTTCATTGGTGCTTCAGCTTTAATTTTCAATAGGTAAAGAATTGCAATTTTTAGGGAGGTAAGAATATAGTTTTATCTAACTTTCTATACAAAGAATTCAAGATCACATATTAAGAGTAGGGGTAACGTTTTGTCTACTTAAAAGTGTACGTTTAACTACATTTAACGCAATGTTCAAGCGAATTATATTATTAAAATTTATATGTATCAATTCCCATTTGTCGGCATTTGTAAATTTATCAGCATCACATATTATGTTTGTATTAATTAGTTTTAACATGAGTGATTTCTCTATAAATTTGATTAAACCTTATTGGAAATGAATACTTTCCTTATCAATTACGTTAATTAAATAATTAACAGCAATGAAAGAAACACGTATCCATATATTTAAAAAATATATATTTATAGTTATACTAGCGTACTTACAATAACTTTACTACTCATAAATAGCGTTGAACTGTAACAAACACCACAAGAAAACTGGCATTGTTGTAAATTTTATGAAAGTTTTCAAGAAAAAGCAATAAATTTTTTCTTGCGGATAATAATAGAAAGAAACTTATGTAATTTTATTATTAAGGCTTACAATGCTGAGTTAAAGTGGGTCAAAAAATTAATTTCTGATAACTCAAGTGGAAAGTAAAAGACATGAAGACTTCAGAGCCAATATTGCATTTTTACTGTCCACCTTTCCCAATTATCTCGCAGTGAACTTAGGCAACTTTTTCAGCATGAAGCTGAGCCTAAAGATGCCTTAAAGCCTTGGCAACATCCCATGTGTCCTACTTTATTGGGAAGCCGAGCGAGTTGACTAACTTCGAGGCGATATGTTCTGGCACTGGCGGACAATAGTCAATCTACATGAACATTTTTATTGAAAATTTCGATAAATCTCAATGTTTTTCAGATTATTTTAACTCTTTTAACACCTTGCAAATCGAGGGTAAAGACGCTGTGACGTCATACTCATACAACTTCTTCCCCAATATATGCTTGCGTGTTAAATATTTGCATGACTATGACATCAGAGTTTTTTCCACTCAAATTTAAGGGTTTTATAGAACTAAAAAGTCTGAAAAAATTTACACTACATAACTCGAGGTCTTCTCTTGAAATAGGCAATTAAAATTTAAATAAGGCTGTCTATTATTATTTGAATGTACCGGTACACAGTGAATTAAAAAGAGTGGGTCAGATCTAATTGCAAAAGCATTCCTTTTCATTTAGACTGTTATTATACTTAAGAGTAAATCAGTTAATATTGAAACACCTTATGATGTGTGTAAATGTTTTCAGCACTGGTGAAGAAGAAAAAAATTCTAAAAAAAAAAATGGTAATTAACTTTTTAAAAAAAAAGTAAGAATAAGAACTTTGTTTTGAAACTGTGTAGAAAAGAAAAAAAGAAAACACATTTTGCGTTCTAAGATTTATGTTTTCAATAAAATATTAGCTGTAATATAATAATTATAAAATCCAATTAATTAAACAGGAAGCTCATTATTTTTATTAAAAAGAAGTTTCATTTTACAGAGAAAATAAGTTATTAAAAAAATCCTTGTTGTTGTTTTTCAATTTAAAATATTAACTTTCCTCTTGATGAACTGATGTGTTGAATTTCGTAATCTACATTGTATTGTCAAGAGACTTTACGGAATAGAGTATTGTCCTCAAATTTTTTTATTGCAGAAATGGATAGAGGGTGCAAAGTTGTGCCACCCTGATTTTTTTTAGATTTTTTAGAGCCCGGGAACTATTTTTAAAAAATTATTGAAAGTCCTTTTCGTGACGTCACGAGACGCCGCTCCTTAAGAAAAAGATAGGACTTGCCGCCGCGTGACGTCACAAAAAGGACTTTCAATAATTTTTTAAAAATAGTTCCAGGTCTCAAAAAAATCTGAAAAAAATCAGGGTAGCATAACTTTACACCCTCTATCCATTTCTGCAATAAAAAAAATTGAGGACAATACTCCATTACATTATATTATCAATGTTTGATAAGTACGATTTATCTGATATTACGTACTTGATACTTTGATGCTGCTGGTAATGTAACTGCTAAATGTACATACATAATACTCAACCACAGAGTTCTCAGCAATCAGATACATTAATTTACAAAGCCATGCTGTTGGTATCGCTTGTCAAAGCCTTTATTTCAAATCATGACTTTCATCTGCATATTCAAAGTAACCAATGGTATTTGGTACATATTTGCTTTCATGGTCAGAAAATTCTGTTTAATACTATGTGTACATTTCAGCTAGGTTACGTATTATTATTATAAATATTTAATTTTGTGATGAGCTAAAAAATAAATACAGTTCTATTGACTCTGTTCTATTATTAATATAAAAATAAAGGAACTGAAATAATTTTCTATGTAATCGCATAGAAAATCTCATGCTAATTTAAGTACTTTAAGGGGGACATTCACAAAGCACTTTAACCCCCACTTTAGCCCCGATTTTTAACCCTGGTGCTAAACATGGTACTAAACCAGGGGCTAACCATGTTAAGCTCATAGCTTAGCACCATGTTTAGCACCAGGGTTAAAAATCAGGGCTAAATTGGGGGTTAAAGTGCTTTGTGAATGTCCCCCAAAGTTACATTAAAAATCAACCTTTCTATATTTTAAATAAATAAAAAAATATATACATATACTAAAATATTTTTACTGATTGTAACTAAAGTAGGGTCTATTCTGTTTAAAGGGTTATCTTTAGATGATAAAAGTGTATTATACCTTCTATGTTCGTGGATCTACCTCATTTTGACAACAACTAACCCATAAAAGGTATAATATTTTTTGTCAATAAAAACTATACTAATTGTAAGACATCAATTTTCTGAGGCATTGATGCAGTACAATCAATTTAAAGTATAAAGAAATGTACCGGTAATCAAGTTTTATGATCATCTATATTTTCAAATAGTCATGATATCGTTTGATATTTTTATTTTGTTTTCCCTAAAAATGTCACAAAAGACTCTTTCTTTCAAAATCGCATACAATTTTTATTTTAAATTTCTTCTTTTTTTTGTCAACATACTAGCGGGGAATGATAGGCACTCCTGCAGGGATCCCGAAAAAACTTGGTAATATGTTGTAGTATTTGTTTATATGTAAAGAAATTCAAACAAGTTATCTCTATTTTGAATACTATTATTTTAGTATCACAAAATTTTCTATTGGGTTACATGGGAACTCAGTAATTCTAAAATACTATTGATTTTCTCAAAACACAATTTTTCTTTGAGAACCAATAAATTAACCATAATAATACATTACATTTCAGCGGTAGCAATAAAATACACGAGAATAATTAAGTACATATCTTAAATCATGTTACTGTCAAAGTACCATATACCAAACTTTATTTCAATTAACCCATTATGTACTAGCGATGCATTTTAGCATCACTAAACATTCCCTAGCAGAAAATTCATTAATTAATGAAAGATTCATTAATTAAAATTTAATGAAATTGATTATGTTTTTTATCTAGTGTGTGAATTTTTTATTATTCTTTATTTTTTTAATGGAATAAAGTGATTAAAAATATTTATTTTGCTGTCGGTTTGGCATATTGAATAATTTTATCGACATTTATTATTTTTTTTAATATATAATTTTTTCTTTTATAAATTTTGATATGATGAGCATGAACATGATATTACAAGCCTCCCAATAAAATATACGTATAAAATTGATATTTAGTAATTTAAACTTTATTTTATTTTGAAGATTTTTATATTAATTATGTAATACTTAAGTTTCAAGTTTAGTTGATATTTTATTTTTATACGATCTTTCCTTTCGACTGGCTACTTTTAGTGGAAATATTTAATTAGCTTGACTATAATTAATAAATAACTATAAATTTGCTTTTTAAAATGTTACCTTTCTAAACATAAAGCAAATTTTAGTAAAACGTAAATGAAGTTTCAAAATAATATTTTATTTATAAAATTTATTTCATTTATTATTTATTTATACATATTATCGTATTATATATAATTAATCAACTTAATAACTGCAAACTTATGAAAGTATTTGAAACAAAACATCATTTGAAGTTACTCAATCTATAAAATTTGTTAGTAGATTTTAATATATATATATATATATATATATATATATATATATATATATATATATATATATATATATATCTCTATTAATTATCTTCTTAAATGAATGAAGTTTGAAAATTTAATGAAATATTAAAATATAATGTCATAAAACCGTTATCAAAGGATGACTGCATGAAATGAAGTATAATTTGAAAAGTTTGCAAACTGTCCTTCAATATAAAACGGCAGTTATATTGAGCAACTATTAATGCCGTAAGCAGGAATAGAATTTTGTTATTAAAACTGTGTAAGTATTTTATATTATGATGAATATATTAAAAGTCTAAAAAAAAGTATTTTCTTATTTAAATATCATTAGAAAAACATTATTTAGTGCAAGCAAGCATCTTCACTTTTTCTTTACTCTCAAGATAACACAATACATAATGGATGAAGGGACATGTTGCAATTTAACTTAATATAAATTAATTTATTCTGCTTTTAAAATACTTTATTAAAATACAAGCTTATATTTAAAAAAAAATGTATAAATATAGTGTGCTATATCAGCGTAACGTGCAGATAAATTGATTTAACATTAACATTATATATCATAATGTAAATTCATTTTTATTTTTAATAATGTCCTGTATTATAATTTGCCTAAGTCATTCTTCAGTAAATGTTCATAGTATATGAAGTGTATTATTGACGTTAGTCTTGTACCAAATATTTTATTATTTTAGTGCGGATAAACCGTATATTGTGAAATAATGTCTATTTATGCTTTTTATGTTATACCCACCCTAAGTTATGCCTTGTGTATAAATATGTAATAATATATATGTTGGGTACAATAATAAAATAAATAAATTATTGTATTGTTAACTTTATACCTACCTACATTTAACATGCGAAGAAATTCATTATAAAACGTGCGCAAATATTTTTCCTATGAGAAAAACAAGTAAAGTTACGACGTAAGGTATTATATATTTAAAATATGGCAACTATAATGAATATTTAAACATAAGTGTTGACATGGTCTCCAAAACATAGTAACACGCAAGAGAAGGTTCTGATGGCATCATGGGTGCATTCACATAGTCCTGCTATTATGATGGGACGCTTCTTCCTACAAAATGTCTAAAGACCCTTTTAATCACTCGACTAATGAGCCCAACGGGAGAGCAACGTAATTAGTTTCGTCCTCCTATCTTGTTATACTGCTAAATACACAAAACTCATCATATTTCATTACCAATTCTCTTTTTTAATATTATATGAGACCTTTTTTTTACTTTGCTTTTTTGTAGGTAATTTTCATCAGAGATATAAATTGTCTTTTTTCTTTTTAATACTGTGTGACGCTAAAATAAGAAAAAAATCTTTTATTTTACGTAGCTTTTAACATTTTAAAGAGGAACACACATACATGATGTGATAAAAATAATAAAGTTGTTGCATGGATGTTGTCAACTTTGATACACCAAAAAATTAACTGGGACAAAAAAACAAACAAACAAATAGACAAAAACTGCTTTAAACATCAAAGCTTAAGTTAAAGTAGTAATTATCAAGTAAAATAAATGCTTTGATAAAGACTTAACATTTGCATTTATTAATTAACTTGTATTTGTGATGCACTCACTCAATTTTACAGGATAATACAGTTATATTACTTTGTGTTATTACGAAAGTAAGAGGTTTCTGTCTTTTATATTTTTATTTGGTTTTTGAAATTGCAAAGAAGTTTCTAATAGAACTGAATCATGATGCTTGCAAAATTGGACAGAAAAAAAAAAAAAAAAAAAAGTTTTCTCACTTTTAGCTACTTCCAACCGGGAATGTTAAATTAATTTGACTACCATCAATTTTATTCTTCGTGTATTGCATCTTAAAAATTTAAATTCGAGGTAGGCTGCTCCCTCTCCTCCTGAGCCGAAAGCCTATTGTTGGTACGGGGAGCTGCAAAGCTGAAGTTCTTGAAATGATTGTTAGAAAACTTTCAAGTAATTTTCATTTGTTTTGTACTTTTGTACGCAAGATAAGAGTTTTTGGATTTTTCGAAAGTTTTTAGCTAAGGTATATTATATAATATACTTTATTAATTATTATATCATCAGTTATATAATTTTATAAATAATAAAATATTAAAGTAACGTTTAATAATAATTTTTCATCTAATTTATTCCATTTTGCTTTCCATAATTTTTAAATTAATATTTTAATTATTGTATAAATTATTACTATAATGCTGCAGTTACGCATACAAATTACAGTAATATATTGTAATAATTATAATCTTAGTGTATTTATCATGTAAATGCGTATCTTCAAAAATAAATAAAAGTTATTTCATTTCAAACCTGAAATTTAATATATTTTTTTTTTTTTATCAGGAGATAAAACATTTTATGAAGTATAAAGAATTTGTAAGTCCATGAAAATCTTTTCGCTTTATAAGAGGATTTCTATAATGTTTTCGATCGTAAAGATGTCCCTTTAAATAAACTTCAGAATAGTGATTTATTTTGTACGTGCTCTACAAGACAGAGATTTAACATGCGACCTAAACTAGAATCTCTCTGAAGGTGTGACTTGCCAAGAATTTGCTCTCGTTTCGTTTTTTATCATCCATTTTTAATATTTCTGAATATATTGCATCATATAAAAAAGGAATGTGAAAAGATAGCAAGAGTGTAACCAAAGTGTAACCAAAGAATTTTCAAAAGAGGAGAGAATTTGAAGGCTGTGGAGAAGATTAAACATAGGTCTGTTCGTAAACCCTGCTCGGTGTACTCTGAGGAAGTTTACGAACAAAAAATAGTGACGTCATTTGCACTGCACTCCCTATCCCACCAACTGAGCTGGTGTTAGAAAATGAGAGCAAGGTGTACACTGAGCAGGGTTTACGAACAGACCTAATGTCATAAGTATTTCACTCTATGTTTGACATATTAATACAAATGCTTAATAGTCTCTATTTGATATCATGTTGTGTCAGAAATGTCATATGACTGAAGTTTAGTTCAAAAATTTAAAATTACCATCTGAATTAGCCGGAAATGCGAGGTTTCTGAACTTTCTAGCTCGGTTTTGAATCTGAAACTTTGCAGAGAGATTTATACTAGGAATTTTGACGTGTGATACTCTTACTAAAACCTCCTAATAATATACAATAAAAAATTAATTGAGCTTGAAAGCCCCATTGGCCCCTGTAATTTGATTATTTATTATATTTATTCAAAACAGACTACGGTGGTTAGGTATATAGTCCAATAGACAATAATTCAAATCAAGATTCTGTTGTATTTCTTACTTCTGACAATTACGCGTTAGTGCGAATTAAATTAAATTAAGATTTAAAATCTTAATTTAATAGACAATAATGGTTGCATTTTTTTATTTCATAATTAGAAAATGTACATAAAATTATGCTTTTCTACATTTTTTATAGATATTTTGGAGTGCGAGTACTAATTTAAAAAAATATATTTAAAATATCTGAATTAGGTTGGTACTACCTGATCGGACAACCTTGACGTCATCAATAGCAAATCACAGTGCGAGACAATGACGTCATGGATATCCCATCAGGTAGAACCACCCTATTCAGATATCTTAAATATTTTTTTGAAATTAGTTCCCGAACTCCAAAAAATCTGAAAAAATGAAATAAAGCATAATTTTAATTAATATGTATATTTTTTAATTATAAAATAAGAAATGCAATCATTGTTGTCTATTGAAAAGAATACAATAGTTTGTACAACGTTATTTGAGTGGGTGGTACTTTGTTATAAAAATTTATGGGGTATGAGAACGTAAAAAGCAAGTTGCACTATGAAAGAAAATCATCAACAATACAATCACAGTATATATAAAGCAATATGCATATTGATGGTAGAAAATATATATTACAGTACATAAAACTTTGATGAAAAGAAAATTATTACTGTGTTAAAATTGTAAAGAATTCAGTTCTACAGATTGAAAAACAAGTTTTAATTATTGATTTTAATTAAATATTATTAAGTTTTCCTTTTTAAAGTGGACTGTTTGTAACATAATATAGTTATTGTATATAATTATATTGCATTTTTATTTGAAAATAAAGTACTTTCTCCCTCCGGCCTCTCTTTCTATAATTAATTCCTACTGTATAAATTAATAAAGTTCGTTCTTGCCGTTCATTAACAATACATTTTTTTTTATAAATGTAGAACATAAAGTTTCGTATTTAACGGAGAACAAAAATCACATAGCAAAAAAGACTAAAGTGAATAAATGCTCAACTATAAAATGCAAAGCGGCACTACCATAAAGTTTGATAGAGAAAAACAAATACCTTAAAAAACAATTAGTTCATATTACAATACAATGCTTTATATATATTTTTTATATTCTAAATTAAATTTATACATCCTAGTAGAATCAATGAAAAAAGTTTTAAAACAATTCTATTGAATAATATCAAACTTTATAAATAATAAAATCAAAAGAACTCGTTAAAATTTTAATCATCAATGATTTTATTATATATAAAAATTCAATGGCACTCATTTTTTTTTTATTATTTCAATACGTTCATTAATCTTGTCTCTTTGAATAATGTTTTATTCTTGTTACAATTTAGAATTTACTGTTTTCATATGGATTTATTTTTACCTTTTTTTTATACCTGTGAGCAAGGTGATGGAAGATTTAATTTGCTACCACGTCGTCGTCAGTCAAGTGACCTCTTGACGAAAAGGTCCTACTTAAGGAAACAAAAGAAGGAAGATGTGAGAATCAACAATCAAGATGATTGATTGAGGACCATTGAAATGGAAAATAAACTTCCTAAAAAAGAAAATTTAAAGAGAAAATATTTAAATGTAATTAGAATAGTGGCTGCTATACTTCTCTCTCTTTTATAAAACTTGAAAACAAGTAAATTTCTTAAAATAAAAAAAAAAAAGTGACTAAAAAAGTTTTCCCAATTTCTTCTTAAAAAGGAAACTTAACTGACCTAAAGCAACAACTTGTTCGCGTATTCACTATTATTATAGAAAAGCATGTTTCACTCAATTAGTTTTGCTAGCTAACAAGACAGAAGAATATGTCATGTTCAGCAAGCCTTGATCGTGTTTTGATCGTGTTTACAACTAATATTAAACAAACTTAAAGTTGAGAACTCAATCGAATTCTTGAATTGAAATTTGTTTTAGAGCAGACAATGTAGATTCGAGCGTGGCGCAGTGCATTGACCGGTTCTCGTTAGATCACCGAAGTCAGGCTACGTTGAGCGTGGTTAGTACTTGGATGGGTGACCGTTTCAAGTAAAAAATACGCTGCTCCCTCCCTGGGGTAAATTCATCTCGCTTTCCACCCAGTGCAGTGATGCACTTGTGTGTGGTTCCCCAGGCTTTGGACATCGCTTTGGTCCATTGAGAAAAAGTAGAGGTGTCCGTCCTGACTGAGGTTTTCCACGGTTCCCTCAGTCTCACCTCAGCGAATGCTGGGACGCGTAAGCATGCAGGCCGTGGCCACTATCCGTTCCCTATAACCTTTTCTCTATACCCAGTACCCCGCCGCGAGCTGTAAGCTCTTAAGGGTGTATCCTTGTAAAAAACAAAAATAAATAAATAAATAAATAAAAAAAAAATCTGCTCAGATTTTATGTAGTAAAACATCACAAGGTTGATGTTATTGCTTTATTAGATATGTTCATATATGCACATCGATTCATGAATCAATATTTATTTGATGAAACATCCGTACAGTGAACATAAGATTCATCTGATTCTTGCTTATCATGTGGATTGTATATATATTTACGAACAGAGCTAATGTGTAGTCTTAATTTAATAATTCAATTAAATATTTTCCTGTTATCGGAGCGTATCATATAATTCCAAGTATAAACGTTCAGTTTGAAAGAAAAGAGTTCATACATCGCTGCCGGAAAAAAACATAAATATTGGAATTAATAAATCTAAGAAATATTCCATGTAATATATATCAGTACATAATAGACAATAATGGTTGCATTTTTTTATTTCATAATTAGAAAATATACCTAAAATTATGCTTTTCTGAATTTTTTCGGATTTTTTGGAGTGCAGGAACTAATTTTAAAAAAATATTTAAAATGTCTGAATTTGGGTGGTACACCTGATAGGACAACCGTGACGTCATCGACAGCCAATCACAGCAGCCGTGACATCATCAACAGCCAATCACAGCACGACAAATGACGTCACGGTTGTCCCATCAGGTGTACCACCCAAATTCAGGTATTTTAAATATTTTTTAAAATTAGTTCCCGCACGCCAAAAAATCCGAAAAAATTCAGAAAAGCATAATTTTAGGTATATTTTCTAATTATGAAATAAAAAAATGCAACCATTATTGTCTATTTTTACTTCACTCCATTTCTTTCTTCATTTGGATTTTTGATCAGTAAATTAATTTTATATTATTATTTATCCCCACCCTAATTGTGTCTTATATTGTGTGAAATAAATCAATGATAAAAAAACTATGGTATGATAACTATGGATCAAAGCAGAAAATAGTTACTATTCTCTGATCAAACTAAGCTAATATATGTATAATGGGTGGTATTCACGAAGAGTTAAGGAGCGTTTTAGGGAGAGATATTTTAAGAAGCGTTTTTCTTACCTGTTACCTGGTATAAAAAACGCTTCTTAAAATTTCTCTCCCTAAAACGCTCCTTAACTCTTCGTGAATACTACCCATTTTGTTTATTACAAAAATTAATTGTAAAAATATAACAAATTGCATTATTTTATAATTTATATGTATAAATCAAAATTTTAACAGTTACAATTTAACAAGAACGTTAATTAAGCCATCAATATTAATAAGAATTTATCTATAAGCGGAAAGACACTTTTAAAAAGCATGATTTTTGTTTTATTGTTACCGTTATAATTCCTTTTGCTTAAATACATCTACAGATTAGATATTTTTTGAGAAATGCATGGAGAGCAACTTTATAAAACATTCTAACAATTTTTAAGTCTTTTAATATTCTTCTTTATTTATTTATTATTTTTTGTTTCTTGATACTGAACCTTGTAGAAGGGTATTGGTCACAAGTGACTGAATTTAACTTCCCGGCTCTTCGTGAACCCAACCTAGCATATTGCTTAGGGTTTTGTGAGTCCCTTTCAAACCTACCATTCTTCCTTTTCTTATTTAAAAATACGAGCAGCGGTAATATTTCCAGCTAAAAATAGAGTTTTGTGATAAAATAAATAATATATTATATTTATTTATTTATTTCCTCGTGTGGCTGTACATAATACAACATAGAGGTACAAAAGTTTTTTCTTAATCTAAATCTTACGTCTAGCTAGAAATTAAATTAATTTAAGTTTATATATATATTGCAAAATCTGTTTTGATTACTATTGATTATTTCAGCAAGAACATATATCTATAAGAATATAAACAAAACATTGAAACATTTCGTTGAAAATTTATTCTATTTGCTTGAGATATTTTTAGAGAAAGGTCCATCATTTGATGTATGTGATCAGACCTCTGATACACTCGTGAGGGTTGTGGTAGAGATGTTTGATATTCTTGTTTCTCCAACGAGTTTTGTCTTCTACGCCTTCACAAGATCATCTCTCAGACTTTCCTGGTGTCCTATCAGACATATACCATCTCCCCTAGATGTCCTTAGGGACATTCAGATATATTCAAAATGGTCACACAAGATAATGTATAGATACACTGTTTTTTTCTTCATCCCTTTTTTTTTATCACTTTGTTGCAATGTAAAAAATAATTATTTTTTTTTTATTTTATAAGAAACTAGTTCGATCAAATCTTCAACAAATTATGTTCTAATTTTTAATCTTGTCGTTTAATGTTACAATGTTATTGCTATGATAAAATTTTTAGAAATATTTTCATTTTTTGTATGATATGATATAAAGTTTGCTGTGACTAATTGAAGTTTCATATTTTTTTTTCATATTTAAAAAAAAAAAACGTTATATTGAAAAACACTGCACAATAGATACAAAGATTCGATCGATTTGTATATAAAAAGATCCATACACTCAAATGAACTTTGATTTTTTTTAAATAATAATCCCTTAAATAATATTCAATTAAAGACATTAATTAAAGACATATATAAATAAAACAACGTGTCAAGGTTCTGTACCCTGCAACCCACCTCTCATTACAACTGAACTAATTGCAGAACCTCGAGGTGCTAGGTGAAAACTTTAGCTTGACCAAACAAGTGTATGATTGGAGATACGTTTCTAGACACCCAAATTAATACACCTTCTTATGAGGGTGATGATTTGACCCGGTGAGGATAGTCCTCAAATTTTCAATTGAACAAAACTTACTGGATTTAGTGCAAATAAGATATTTCTAAGTTAAATTCAGTTGCGAGTACATATATTGACTTAAAACTTTTAGTATATTATACTCTAATAAACCCACAAAATCCTTTCATAAAGCTTGAAACTACGCTCTATACCTCTTAAATGAATTGTATATAAAAATTAAATGGATTACTTACATCCTTTTTAATTTAATTTACATAAAATTAATTACATTGTATCACGTTATTTTTGCAGTGTATTGTACTTGGCATAAATTGATATTCATAGAAGGGTCGATCGAACAATGCATGCACTTCACATTTAGAACAACTTGATATTCTTGGGCGCTTGTTCTATGATAGAATGCACCTGCATGCTTTCTATTGTATCTACGTTCATAAAATTACTTGAGTATAGTACTTGATACTTGAAAAAAAAATATCTAAAAATAAAATTAGTGAGATCAATTCACATCTGGAATTATCCAGAAAAATAGCCAAGGTTTCACTATCCTCATTTACTGTCATTGACACTTTTATAATCGCGATTACAGAGAAACCTGGTTATATTCATTCGGAAATGACATCATTATAAGGTATTCTATTTTTGTAAATAGATTTCACAATCAATCCAGGAATCATAAGGAGAGAAAATTTAGGAAAAATATTTTTCTCACTTGACCGTGTATTTTTGAACACATGATTTATATGTCTATGATAATTAACATGAAATTCTTTATATTAATAATTTTTATTTCCTCTAATTTAAGTTAATTTATTACAAACAAATTATTAACTATTATAATTGCATTAAAATTGATTATGTTGTAAGTATGAAAACTCGATAACTTTTTTTATTCATAAATTATACATTTACATTACACTTATTTAAACTTGTTAAAATATTATTTAAAAATATTTGCTACTAAAATTATTATAATGTAGAAAAAAAGTGAAGCATAACTTTGTCATATCTCTTACTTGAATATGTAAAAAAAAATGTTTGGAAAACTTTTCACATAAAGAAAAAGTGTTAATAATAGCTTTTTTAAAAAACTCCCGCATCTAAATGTTAGCCTGATAATAGTGATCCATCAAATTAGTCATTAAATTTAGTGAGAAGTTTATATAGGACTAAAGTGCTGATGATAATGTAAGCTTAGTCGTGTAAGTAGTTCTTAATTACATATTAATTGAATTCTCTAATTATCATTACACACCTAATCACAGTGTAATCCTTTCTTTTAATTGGAAATATATTTTATATTATCAGTCACAAATGCTAATATTTTAAAATTTGTAAAAATAAACATATTTTTTTATTACATGTTGTCAATACAGAAAATGTAACTTAAATATATTATTTCATGCAGTTATAAATAGTTCATTTATTATAAATTTAATTGTATTTTTTTAATAAAGAATTTTAATTTTTTAAATTTTGTGCTTTCTGTTTGAGACAATGGAAAATTTATTGCATTTCTGGAAAAAGTATCTTATGTCTTGAAAATTTTTACAGATTTTTTTAACCGTATTATCATTGCTTCTATGTTTCTTAACACAATCTTACCCTCTGCTTTTTCTTTTCCCCTTCCTCAAGCAGGTAGTGAATAATGTTATACCTCCCCTCACGGGTCTCACGTAAACATAGACAGCAATCAACTCTTTACGTTACTCTGCCAAATATGGAGTCTAAAATTTTATGTATACTTTCATTCGTAAAAACACCAACAACATAAAAGATACCGAACAGGGCACAGTTTTTTTATATTGCAATAAGATATTGTTAAACTCGATCAAATCTTGCAATACCTTTCGCAACTTGACTCTATCTCCACTCACAATCGAAGGTCAAGTGCTTTTGTCCTACATTTCTTACCTTTAAAAAAAAAAAAAAAAAAAAAAAAAGTTTGAAATTCTCTTACAAAGCCATCCATTTTCATCAAAAGCTTTTCATCTTAGATTTAAAGCTACTTATAATCTACTAGGATTCTACTTCTCAGCAATTTAAAAGGTTTTATATATATAAAAAAAATCACCCTTTATAAATTAATTTTAGAGTTTTAATTAATGGAGAGTTTAATTTATTCCCGCTCAATAAATTCAATTAAAATATTGACAGTGTTATTTTTTCATTCAGAAACAGGGAAAAAAATTGTCTGATAAAAATCAGATTAAAGATGAAGATTTTAAATAATAGTTTTATAAATATAAATTTTCCTCTTTCCTCTTTGAAACAATTATACAATTTAACAAACTGCATAAACATTAATATTAAACATGTTTTAGTGCAGATTGGGATAGAGAACCTCAAGCTTTGTATTGTTAACAATTTTCAGATTTTTTTTTAACTCTAACGCCCTTCAAATGAAGCTGCAGAACACTGTGACGTCATAGCCATGCAAATATTTAACAAGCAAACACACAAACACATAGAAATATGTTGTATGACTATGACGTCCGTCACAGTCTTTTGGCTTTCACCTCGATTTTGAGGGTGTTATAGGGTTCAAACAAATTGAAATTGCACAAATTTTCAGTAAAAAAAAAAAAAAAAAAAGAAATCGTACAGGTTATACAAAATATTATGACCCGTCTAAAATGTCAAGCATGCAACAATAATACAAAACAGTAGTTCTTTTTTCTCAGCATCAACAATCTATGAATTTTCAGAAAATTCATTAATTTTCATCAAGTAACTATCTAAATCTTCCAAGTTTGTTCTGCTACCAAAATCAATTCTATTACAGCTCCCATAATGCTCAGCCAATAAAAAATAGTAATACCCTGAGTCTTATAATAGTGAAAAGAGTAATTTTTATGAAATCCAGTTACGAGGTATAAATATATACCTTCATAAATATCAAAAGTTACTAGCTTTTGATTTATTAGATTGAATAAAAAAAAGTTTAGTCACATGACTGATCTTTAATACCATTTAAAAGAAATTCTAGATTTTCTAGCACGTTTCTTTTCTATTGAAGTAAAATAATTTAATTTTAAAATTTATTATTATATATATTTCCTTTCATTTCCACGGTAATGGTGATGTTTTTATTTCATCAAATGGTCTGTGTCTACACAGCTACAGTCAAATTTATTTAATATTCCTGCCAGAAGTAGCCGGAAGTGAGAGATTTCTGATCGTTTTAATCATATCTGAGTCTTAAAAATTTGCAAACATATTAGTAATCTTTTTACAAACCTGTCGCCAAATTTTCAAATTTTTAAAACGAATAGGAAGGCTAGAAACCTTTCACTTCCGGCTACTTCCAGCGGGAATTTTAAATTAATTTGACTGTAGTTGGGTCGGGCTGCAGCTAAAAGATCCAACATTTCTGTGGCAATGCTTGGAAGAATCACAATTCAGAAGATAAATAAAACTTTGTGCAAGGGTCATTTAAGGTTAACTTGTATTGTTTTCTTTAACAGTACAAATAAAACATTTTTAAAATAAATAAAATAAAAGTTAATAAAGAAAAAAACACATTCATTTGAAAACAATAGTTTTGTTTGTAATTCTATTAATAATTTTAAAATGTTTATTTTTAAATAATATTGTCATTTAATTAATATGTCTGGTCAGTTTTATTTGAACTTTTATATACCAATACCATTAATTACAAAAAGCAATTTTAGCAGAGTATTGATTTACACAAGCATTGTGTACAAACTAAACATTATTGTCAGAAGCACGAGCTAATAAAATAAATTAAAAAATCAACAAAGGATTGCTTTTAATGGTGTACAATTTTTTAATTAAATGTTTATATCTTTATAAATTTAAAGCATAAATTTTAATATTTTTTGGTCTATGATTTTTTGTTACAGAAGAAAAAAATTCTACCGTACTGCAAGAGTGGCTGAAACCTAATTGAAACAGTTACAAATACCAGGAGAAATAATAACAGGTATGAATAAATTTTTATTATGATATAGAATAATAATAACTATCAAATTAATAACTGAAAATTGTTGTTCTAAAACTAACCTCAACAATAAAAAAAAAAATTGTTTTATGTACTGTATTTGTAACATACACAAATTTATACTAAAAACTATAAAATTAAGTTAAAGTAGAATAATTTTGTTTGTAGTGGATAACAAATTTTTGGCAAACATCCAAAAGTGTACCCAAGAGGTCAATAGAAGTAATAAAAAACATTTGTAACTAAGCGGTGGTCGTTACCGTTCAGTTTTGCAGACAGTGCTGTACATGCTTGGCCCCTGACAGGCAGGCAACCGGCACGACCGTTCTGTGATGCTTTTATTACTTCGTCACGTCGCAGTGATTGTGTAGATCACATCAAAATATGATGACACGACATTGTTACAGAATCACATAATATATAGCCACTGTAAATTCAATAGAATATGGCAAGTAATCGTTGCAGTATATTTGAATAATAGTAGTTTCATTTTAATTGTAAAAATATTAAATTTAATTAATAAAGCAGTAATTTAATATTTTATTGTCATAATTATATAATAAGTAATAAGTCTTTTAATTAACTAAATTAATTCATACGTAGTATAAATTTTTATCACTCATAAGACTTGTAATGAAAGTTTAATAAAAAATGTACTATTTCTTATTTAATTAGAGAATTTACTGTGACTTTATTTAGTATATTTTTGCTTGTTTTATAGTACACAGTCGATTTGTTTATGAAGTATTATTTATGAAACTGATTTAACTAATTAATTGAAGATTATTCATTACGTTAAATGTTTCATAATGCTAATTTTGTTTAAAAAAAATCTCTTATTCTGTCTTCAAAACTTGATATGTTGTTTTAAAAGGCACGTTCGAGCTTGTGGTAGTAGAAAATAATGGTGGGGTTGTTTGAGGAAATTACTTGCGGTCTCAAAGGCTACATAATTATAGCACCAGCGTTGTGTCATAAAACTTTGTAACTAATCATAATTTAATTGGCAAAAGGTGATATTACAAAACAGAGCTATTAAAATTTATCAACGAAATTGTAGACTTAATAATTAATGTTACGAACTAAATTTCAAGTAACCAAATTTTAAACGTGATCACAATATCCAATGTTTGAAGTATTAATATTTAGTAGGATAATAGTTTCTTCATAAATAAAGATTATATTGAAGTTCAAGATTTAGTTTTTAATCCAATTAATGCCATTAAATAGCACAATTATATATTATAGTATTATTTATGCCATGCATGCATGCAAATATTAACAGTCATTTGAAGTCACGTTTCAACAAACCCTGTTTTTTTTTTTTTTTTATTACTACCCCGCAAACCATTCCATCATTTGACTAGTTAAGGGTGAGGGAACCGTGTAAAATTGAAACTTAAGAGAACATGATGGCATTAAAATGGATCAAATTTTAAGTATTTACTGGCGTTACCTAACATTGTTAATTACAAACTGTATTACCTCCTATTCTAAGTACCATGAAGCTGTCTATATATCTATATAGATATATATTGTAAAGCTTTGTTGTAGCTGTTCCAAAGATCAGATTACTGCTTTGTACTTTTAAGGATTGATCACGGAAGACAAAGGTCAGAGATTTATTTTGTGGTCCATAAGCCGGTCAAACCTCAGCAGATGTTGGTGGCAGTCGGACGCCACATGGCAGGTCACATTTCCCAGATCGCCATGGCGGAAACCGCTTGTATAGCCAACCAGACTACTAGAAACAAATCAGGCTTAATGGCTGGGGAGTTCCGCTGAACTTTCCATTTCAAAAACAGCATCTCTCTCTGCTGTCACAACATGAAATATGGTAATTTTATATGAAACGAAATGAAAAATTAAATAACACTAATCAAACTACAATTTCTAATTTAATTATCAATTATTTAGAAAAAAAATATGCATTATCCAGGAGTCCAAGGAGTCTTTCTTGGTTCTAAATATGACAAAAAACAATTGGAGATGCTGACTTCAGGACAGCAATGAATTTACTTCTCCCTCATTTGCTGGCACTGCAGCTCCAAGACAAAAGGATTTAATATATTTAATGTACATTTGAAATGTTGGAAAAGCACTATACATATTTGTTAACAAATTTTCAGTGGACAACGCCACCAAAAACAGAGCAGGGATAACGTTTGTTATGTACAGAGGTGTACAATGTTTAAAATTAAAATAAATTCTTTAAACCTACATCTGCAGTTGGAATCTTTGTAGAATAACAATCACAACGTTAATGAAACATCAAAATGATAAAAACATTATATTATAGTTGATTGAGGATGAAGCATAAAGTTTATATTTATGAGTACACATGCGTATATAACTATATTTCTTTTAGCAATTCCATTCATATTTATTTTTTATTCCATCATTTTTCTCGCATTAAAGAAAATTATTACACAGTATTTTTTTTTTTTAATTTCACATCGTTTTTAAATAAAATTTTAGAGCTATTTAAAAAAACATTAAAAGAAATATTACAATATAATATTATAAAGTTTAACTTGTCACAAGTCAGTTTATAAAAATTGTCGTTTTGATTAATTATTTTTTCTGTCACTTGATTAATGTTAGTAATATTTTTGGTTTAATTTTTCATTATTTTCGCCAGTCTGAAATGCCGGTCGAGCGTGCGCATGCACGAGGTAATTAACGTTGTCGGTACATTATGAGAGCAGGGTACAAAGTGGTTTATTTTGTGTAAAGGCCAAACATTGCGACGAGAGTGTTTCATAATGTTGCCACCAAGCATTACTGTGGCTTAAAGTTCATGGTTAAATTGATATTAATGGAACTCTTATGTTGATAAAATGTACAAAAAATAGTGATGAATATAAGGAGAAAATTAGGAGAATATAATTATATAATGTAAGAAAAAAATTATAATGTAATTCTGCTATGATTTTAAGGCGTGTTTTTTATATAGTAAATCCGTCTTAGTAACTAGCAACATTGATAATACAAGATTTTGTTGAAAGTAATAAATGAACAAAGCACAAAGCTGAAAAAATCATAAAAAATATTATTAAAAATTTTTTACAAAAGTGACATCACTGGTTTTATGTCCAAAAGTCAAAGGGGAAAATGTTATGAAAAGCTGGGTGTTTTTTTTTTATTAAAAACTAATTACGCAGGTATATTAATTATTATACCGCAGTGTCCAATGAATCAAATTTATCCTACCATTGATGGATGACTGTCATATGAAGTAAAGTTTGTTACAGCATTAAAAACAGATGAATTTTACTATGAGTTACACTCAAAGTTTTAATAAATGTACACAGATTTCCTTTTAAGATGAAAAGGGGAAGGAAAATAAGGATTACAAATTTACCTAAAATTAATTTTATGCAAGTTGTAAAATAATTTTATTTTGCATTTGCATAATTATAAAGCAAATTATAACGCAAATGAAATGTTAATGTAAGTAACAAATCAAGTAAATTACTTTCATTTGACTGAAGTAATTATGTTGAGAGTAAAGTGGTAGAGATGGCATCACATCAAAATATCTGATATAAGCACATTATTCATCGTCATAACGCACATAACTGGGAGGAGATGGAAGAAAACAGCAGCTCTCAAGAGGTGTCTGGTATTAAACCACCTTCTCCTTTCAAGATAGATAACTATTTGTGCTTCCAAGCTCAGCAATTTGCATACCGTAAAGGCGCTTTACATTAAATTTACGTTCGATAAAATGTTATAGGTATAATTTATTATTATATTTTAATCGTATAAGAAACGTATATTCTCATTGGTTAGAATTTTGTAACAGATCTTCTCATTGGATGAATTTGTACCGAATACTAACGAGAATAAACGAGGAAGATCTATACTGATATATGAGGTGAAGTATGAACACGTAAATTTGTTTTGATAAGAACTTGATGATAAAGAGAACTTTCTGGTGAAAATGAGAATTTATGTTGTCAATTATTATCAAATGATAACATTCCAATTTAAATTTATAATTTTATGCTATCAAATTTTTTAATTAAGATTACCACAGTAACGTACTTTTAAAATGCTTGGTTATAATCTATTAAAAAAAAACTAATAAAATAAAATTCATTTGAATGATAATCAAATCATTTGGGTTGTAATAACTCAAAAATTTCAGTTCTGTATGTGAAATTTAATTACCAACGTATCTGTCTTTTGACAGTTAGAGAAATCAAGTTTTAAAATCTGAATGCTGTCATCTACAGATATCGATGTTATTATGATATCGATCTTCTCCCTTCATTGTAGAAAAATTTATATTATGAATTTCTTGTGGATGAGGCGAAATATACAACATAAAATAATGTGAGGCAGAAGAAAAAGAGAATTGGATACTTTTCATTACCTTATATAGAGCTGGGATTTTCATTTAAATATAAAATATTAATAATTATGATATCATATTTTGAAATATAAGTCATTAATTTATGTTATTTATGCTAAATGAACTCATAATCTTTTAGAATATAAAGTTTAAAATGTACGTTACAAAGTTTTGCAGATTTAAAATTAAAAAAAAAATATATATATATTAAGTTTGTAAAATTTCACTTGTGAAACAAATCATGTATATTTTTTTACATGATTTTATGTGTGTATCTGCAATAATTGTTCAACGCTTTGAGAATAAGGTCTCAGTTAGTTAACCACAAATATTTTTAAAATTTTATAGTTGATTAAAGCCGGTATTACACGATACAATTTTGCACACAATTTTTTACTTACAAGAAAACGTCAACTCCATTTTACTGTATGGAGATACAATTTTTTGTAAGGAAAAATTAAAAGCAAAATTTTGTCGTGTAATACCGGCTTAACAAAAACTATTCCTTTAATTGTGATAAAAAATCAGATAATTTTTAGACTTAGCGATATATCTCAGTTGATTGAGAACTGGCCCCCTTGATTTTAATGCGACTGGCAGGGGACTCACTATCATTTAGCAGGGGACTCAACTATCATTTAGATGACATAACATTTTTGGTGCTAATGTGTCTGATAGTTTTGTAAAAAAATGAGGTAGAATTTTAATATGGAACCTTAGGGAAAGAAACCGGAAATGGAACTGTTGCGAAAAAACTGCTCTCATGAATTTGCTCAAACCATTACATATTATATAAGCTATAAAATTGAAAAATTAAGTCGAAAATTTAAAATTTATTTCATTCGACTCTTTCTGACTCCGTAGTACCTGAGATCAATTAATAATAATTTCAATATATGTAATGAATTCCTATTGCAATGAAATGGAATATTTGGAATATAAATTTTATATTTTTTTCAGAAATTTGCAGTCCTTTATACATAAAAAAAATACATACTGAAAACTGATTTACGACTGAAAGCACAGTTGCTTTATGAAGGGCGTAAATTTTGTTCGTGATGCAATAAATAATTCAATATTTATTTACTTTAAAAGCCACCAACAGAAAAAAAATAACAGCAACATAAATTTCATGCTCTATTTTAACATGTTGATTGTTCAATATAGTGTCGGAACTCTTTTATTATTTTTTTTTTTTATAACAATACAAAATATTAAATGTATTTTAAATTACTTTCATTATTCTATATATTGATTATTTCTACAACTATGAATAAAAGGCACAAAATATGTGAGCACTAGGGAGAATATTGAATTTTATTTATATAACTTTATTTATTTATGCAAGTTACATTGAATTTTTTTTAACGAAAAAAACACAATATGAAACAAGTGTCACTTTATACACGTGTAATTTTATTATATAATTTTAATTTTCTCTACAGTGGTAAATTGTAAAATAGGTCAACATTAGCACTATAAATAATACTGTTGACATTTTATATTGCTCCAACAGGATGCTGAATTAAGGTGAGCTCCTTTCATCCCCTGCTGATGTATTTCAATCTGTTCGTGTTCTCTCAATTTTGTCACGTAGGACGCATAAGTTCTTCAACCTTCTCTCTCTCTCTCTCTCTCTCTCTCTCTCTCTCTCTCTCTCTCTCTCTCTCTCTCTCTCTCTCTCTCTCTCTCTCTCTCGTCTCAACTGTGCAATCAAATCCACTTCCTCTCCTATTTACAATATATTATGTCAACGTCTTTTTCTGCAGATGCCATGTCTCAAGTATTACAAAGCTTTTTAAAGCATTAAAGTTTACTCTCTAGCAAGTAAACAAATAGAACGACAGTGACAATTAATATCAGTAAACAGTAACAGACTTCTTTATAAGGATTTATATTGTTTAGTTCGTTATTTGCAATTTATATGAGTATAAAAATTGAGTTGAAATTACTTATTCTATTAATATAAAAATACGTTTCAGTATTAGATTAATAATTTGTAGAATCATTGATGTAAATTTTGATTATGTATTGTAATTTTAAAATGTAATTTGAAAGTTGCAAGATGATAAAATGTAATTTAACACCAATATGTATTCTAATATTGTTTATCATTATATAGGAAATGTATATTAATCAATGTGTAGTTAGTATGTAGTAATGATTAAATTGTTTTTTCATTTTTTTTTCTTCTTGACGTAATATAAAACAGTTGTTTGAAAATAAATTATTATTAATTTGAGAATTTAACATACAAAAACAGTTCCTGAAATAATATTACAAACACACACACACAGATTATGATAATTTTTTTATTATATTATAGCATATTATTACTATTTCAGTAATCTTCCCGTTAAACCTGTTTACTCCAGGAGTAGAACCTATATAAGGACGAAAGAAGGTCAGAAAAAGCAGGAGCCTGTATACCATTGATCCTAAAGGTGTCCGAAAATCCTTGTAAGAAAAATGCTGGGATTAAATCTACATTTCAGATAAATTTTTCAAAATTTTAATTTTATTTCAGATTTTTTTTTATTTATTTGCTAGAATTTTTTCAACATGTCTGTAAACTTCATTATAAAACTAATGCTTAAGATTTTTTTAAAGTTTGGAGTACTTTTTTAAAAATTTTAATTGGGAAAACATACTTCACACCACTTTAGTTATTTGCTGTTTACAGCTTGGTAGAAAAGTGCAAAGTGTATACGCGTATATTTTTTTAACGTGTTGAGTTTTACTTGAAAAAAAAGTGAAGAAAATGTTAATGATACATAGATATTTTTATATATTGTATAGTAAACGGAATATATTTAAAGGAAAAATAATTATATTAAAAAAAAATTCAAGTATTGAAAAAATAAAATTCATTGCAATATTACAGTCCTAAAGAGAGCTGCAAAATTGAGATTTATATGTGAGAGAGAGAGAGAGAGAGAGAGAGAGAGAGAGAGAGAGAGAGAGAGAGAGAGAGAGAGAGAGAGAGAGAGAGAGAGAGAGAGAGAGAGAGAGAGAGACTAAAAGAATGTGGAAGAAAAATTTACTGGGTAGCTGCTGTCGTGAATGAAGAAATGAAGCCATGCAGCTTAAAAGAACCACACAAGAGTGGATACAAGCTAACAAATAAAACAAACAACAACAAAAAAAAAAAGACAAAAATATGAGTCTTAATTTATAAGACCATACCACGAAACAATCATAAAGTAAATTATGACATGGAAAGAATACGTATATAAGCTCTTTCTTCCAAATATACGGTTTTTTATTTATAACATCTATCTTTATTACTATACAGTGTTTCATATTATAACTGACAATCATCAATTGATGTTTTCTTGTTTTTTAAATATTAAAATCCCAAAAAGCTTGTCTTACATTTTTCACATTTACTGACAGTCATCTTTTCCTGTATCATATTAGTACAGTTGCTTTTAGAGACACACGTCGGCTATAGAATGTATTCAGTATATATACCGGTGTGTTATATATGTATTAATATTGTATAATATTTTTGTATATAATACGTGTTTAACATTATTTCTTAGGAGATTTTCCTATAATATCAAAAGTTTCAAGTTTGAAAGCGTCGTTCACAATTTACTAATGATCAACAGTATGCTTTGCTTCATTTTTTGATGATAAATTATCTATTGTGTTTTGCACTAATGCAAAAGTAATTATTTTGAAATTATAAAGCAGTTATTTTAAAAAGAAAGTTTAAATATAGAGACACTAAAAAGAGCAAAATGGTTCTTTCTACTTTATCTTTATAACTGGTACCCAGTAACAAATAATAAGTAATTAATTTACAAGCTGCTTGATTTTTTTACTGTGAATTTTATTCAGTAAATGTTCCATTTGTCTTATAATATGTGACTACTTGGTGATTAATCGACTGTGATGGAGAGTGTGATAAAGAAAAAATACAGAATGAATTATTCTTACTTATTTTATTTCTGAGATCAAAAATATGTTTAAACTCCTAGCAGCAAATCAATATAAAGAATTTCTAACTGTTAGAAACGCCTCCTGAATTTTATAATACCGCCAGGTTATGACAGACAAACAATAGTGCGTATGTCTCAATTAGATAAATATAATCTAAGATACCTGACAACTCGTCAAGCAGTTCACGGCGTTCACCTTTTAATGTGTAAATCTCCTAAATATCATACATCCCAACCAAGATCTCTTTACTTAAAGGTTAAGTAAAGGGATCTTGATCCCAACCAACTGTATTTTCAAAATGTGTAATCAGATATTCAGTCAATATCATTTGAACGTTTGTGTTGTTAGAACTCTCATTCAATCAATGACTACGCCAAGGAAGATGTTATCTGATTCCTAAGATCTAACACTATAATTATATGTGGCTTTATTTACAGTAACAAACACCGAATTGCGTTCTATAACTGCATGTATTTGTGTTTTCTGTACTTGATTTATGTCTGCATTGTGTATATTTCTAATTTTATTTGTACTCTATTAAATTTGTGTTTAATATAAAAGACTTAAATATAATATTATTTCAACATTTTAAGTTATAAATTCATAAATAAAGTTCTGGATATATATTTTTTTTTAATTTTAACATTTATTAATAATTATTTCACTTAATACATAGATGTCATAGATACATAAATTGTTATTATTATTATTATTATTATTATTATTATTATTATTATTATTATTATTATTATTATTATTATTATTATTATTATTATTATTTAAGGTGAAAATAACATGTAAAAGCGCCAACAGAACAAGCGCTAAAGAGTGGCTGTAAGCCAAATTTAAAAAAAAAAAAAAAAAACACACACACACACAGAAATTACTCTAACAAAATTATGATAGAATCAATACACAATAGAGATACCTTTTTTAGTAGCGTATTAATCAATTTAATACATATGAACTCTCCATATAAATTAATACGAATAATCTAAATATTTGAGCTGTCATATTTATCTTGGATAAAAACGATTTTTTTCACCACACATTATAATTAATGCTGTAGTGTGGTAGATTTATATTTGTTTATTTTTTTGAAAAATTATCACAACGGCATCAAATGTTGATGTTGACGATTATTATTATCATATGAATATAAATGAGCTCGTTATTACAATTCGAATTTTTTGCTCGTATTTTATTCCTGCAATTATTCCTATAATGGACTCATTAATTATGTCATCATGTCATTTAGGAAAAGAGTAAAAAGCGTTATATTACTTTGATTTATATTAGACTAATTTTAGGAAGTAACATCAAATCCTGATTGCTTTCCTGTGATTACAGCGATGAACCATTGGTTGTTTCCCACAGTAAAAATATGTGAATTTTATCAACGTAACGTGTTCATAAAGATTAACAATGAAAAAAAAAATGCATTGCACATCGTCAAATTTTTTGAAAGTACTTTTTATTCATTATTTTTATAAATTTTCCTTACCTGTCGGTCTTTTTTAACAAAATATTGCCATAATTATTTTACAAGTCAACAATTTGTTATACATCATGATTTTTTCTTTCCTTTCTTTTCATACGATCTGAATCGTTAAGAATTTGAGATGACAAGAAAATCATTTCTCATATCCGTGGGTTTCATCTTCATCAATGCTTTAGTAATTTTTCAACTTGTACTCAAGGAAAGAAGTGGGGGAAGGAAGAAGAAAAAATTATTTTATGAATTAATAATATCATTTCTTATACTGTCATAAAAATGAATAAAATATTTCTGTCTTAATATATTTTTTTATTAATTAAATATGAGTTTAAAAAACTTTGAAACTTGATCTCTCCCTCCACGTCTTGTTTCTTCAATGATTAAGTCAGTGTCTCTCGGGAATAATGAATAATTATTTTCTCTTCTATGTTCGTTTAAGTGCAGCAAATGTGAAGTATAGTTTCATTTAATGATTTTTAAAACTTTATTTACTAAATTTAAATAATTAATCAACTGGATTAAAATTTGTTCGTCTCGTAGTGTTATTAAAAATAAATAAAACATAGCTGAGAAAGATTCTTCTAATTCATGAAATTTTAAAGATATCTTTAAATATTTTTTTTATTGATTTTCTTCTACTAAATATCATTAATAAAACAAAAATAACATAATTATTTTATATAGTTACATGAATAACTTTTTGCTATATCCTCGCTTTTATAAATAATTTTTATAATTATTTATAAAATATTAATTCTGATGTATATTCAAGTTTTAAGTAAGACGTTTGAACACACTAATTTAATGCTGCAGAAAATGTACTGTATTTTATATTATTGGTAAAAATATGAACCTAAATTAAGCACTAAAACTTGGATATTTTATTTGAGTTTGAGTGTACCTGTGTTCCTCCATTACAGTGTCATCTTTCTTCAGTGTCAGACATATATGTCACTTTCCATTTCCTGTTTCACTTCAGTTGGTTGAGAGCGATATTCGATTTTTATTCTCATGTTTAAATTTAAGCTGTCAAAATAGAAAATATATAAAACTTTCATGAATATTTTTTCTCAGTATAAATATATTTATAAAGAACAATAACTTACTTTAAATAATATTACATTATAATAACATAAATCGATATTTTGTATTGTATATTTATTTACATTATTTTTTAAGGCTTTTTCTTCTATCATAACATAAAAAAAAGGGCGTTGAATATTGGAACAATTGAAAAACACTCAATCATTTGTGTACCACGTATATACATCATATACAGTATATTTTGCATATTTTACGAAATGGTTATATACATTGCTTATTTTTAAAGTTGATGTACAATACAATAAAAAATTACCATTTGTACTAAAAATAAAAAATTGGTGTAAAAGACAAAAAAAAATTAAACACGTTTTTTCATAATTAATATAAAATATTAATAAAAAAAAGTCAGAAAAAGAAATCGGAATTAAAAAAGTAATAAAACTGAAAATAGAATTATAACTAGCGGCGACATGTTTTTTGAAGAAAATAAATATAATTTTTAATTATATGTCGTTGATTACCAATTATTTATTTTCTTAACACCATGATGTAAAAGTCATGAATGCTCCAATTGTATTGTTTGTTTTTTTTTTTCAAAAATCGTTAAACCGAAGAGAAGCAAAAGGAGTTTCTTCTTTAAAAACAAACTTTTTAACGAAGCTTTAATATACGTATACTATATTTTATGAAAGATATTGTGTTTCTTTGTTATAGTATATTTTCTTTGTTTATGTTCCACGAGCAATATTAACATGGTTTGTGAATTAGCAAAGAGGATACAAAAAATATAATGTGGTCACTTACAATTTTGGGGAGTTTTTTTGTGAGGCGATTTCCAATATTATATTTCACGAGCGGTGTTTTTTTTTTTTTTTTTAATCAACACAATTTTCAATTTTCCACAACATTATTTTTTAAACCTATCTGTAATATCATCGACCAAAGGTCACAAGGCAAGATTAAGTGTTTGCCAAAACATGGTAAAAATAATCAGCCTGGTAAGATTTTGCTGAATACCCACTCTGTTACTAGGTGGAACAAGTTGTGAAGCCTCATGGCATTATGATTTTGAAATGTCTCGAGTTATACAATTTCATATGAAACGCAGAAAAAAATGTTTATTTAATAACTATTTGAGTGAAAATGTTTGCAACAGTTGAGTAAAATTTAACTAAAAATAAAAAAAAAGTCATACGGAGCAATTTGAAGTTTTATAACCATCGATAAGTTTTTTAACTTCCTCAAGTTAATTAAATCCTTCTATAACTTTATAACAAACTTTTATTTTCTGAAAGTTATTTATAACTAACTAATGCTATGATTAATTTAACATTTTATCAGATATTATCTGATTTTTCATCTTAAATATTCTTTTAACGAATATTTAAAAAAAAAAATTAATCTATTACATAAAAATTATTCCTGTAAAATTATCTTAATAATACATTATTATGACATATGAATATATTACCATAGTAAGATAAGTAAATTAGACCTTTTAAAAAAACAAGTTTGAAATATGAACGTCGTAAAATTTGCCTAACTATTATCTAGTTCCAGTTGCAGTAATTCTCTTGTACCACAGGTTTTATCACGTAAATCACAGGGCTTCTTTTTTATACACGGAACTTGGGTAAGCCTTTTTTTATTTTACTTTTTTTGGTGATCGTTGTGCGAACACTAGAATAAATCCTGACTCCCACAAGAAAAAAAAGCATGCTTGTCATGTGAACGAAAGTCACATAAACGGCTTTGAGGTTTTTTTCCACTTGAAGTGTCTGACGTTGCAAATCAAGAGTGTTTTATTTTTTTTAAACATCTCTTTTGTTACTACTTTCTTTGTGGCTTTATACACTCCAACAAACATCATATTCTCACCAGTCGTAACCGGAAATGCAAATTACAGAAATCTTTATATTGATTTTAAAAATACTGTTTAATGGTAAGTATCCACCTTGACGTCATTGTACTTCACATCATTGCATTACTACCAAGAAAATATTGGGAACAATTAAAATCCTATAATACACGGAGCAATTTTTTGATCACTCATTCACTACTTTCATGATGGTGTTTAATACGAATCCTTTGACGACGCCTCATAAGAATAACATTATCCGTCGTCAACGAATACGTAGTAAACAACATCATGTAAACAAAGTGATAGTTAACTCCTTAAATAAATCCTGTTAGCAAGTTAAGAATTAGATATTGATACTAACCTTCTAACCCTGGCATTAAAATTTTAAATTTTATTATCAGTTTAATTTCAGTTTATTTGAAGAGTCTAAAAAAGTCTCAAAAATTTCGCAGTTTTAGTCTGACTTCGGAGTGAAAAAATCTGCGCAGAAATTTTGCGCGTCAGGAAATTAAAATTTACATATCTTCAGCAAACGAACATTCTTCAATTAGAACATGGCTGCCAAACCGGCAAGGGGATGCTTCCTTCTTAAATAAGGCTTGAAATCATATAAAAGTTCTGCCTACTTTTAGGTAAATCTTTCGTTAACTATTCTACTGCATTTTGGTTGACACATATTAAGAATTTAATCCCTTTTGTAACTTTTGTTGCTTCCTGCTGTCACATAACCTACAAAGTTTTTCTTATTCAATGAAAACTTCTTTTTTTTTCACTACAAAGGAAATTTGTTTTCAAAGCAAAACCTTTTTTATAATATTAAAATTTCAAATTTTCTTACCTTTTCTTTCCTTTTTTCCCCCCATTTCCTATTGCTTTAAAAAACATATCGAGGCAAAACAAGTACTTTAAAAATATTTTAAGTATAAGTAAAAATTCAGAAATATTTTGTTTCTTTTAAAATATATATAACAACATTAACAACTTGAGTGAAACAAATTGTTACAAACAATTTATTTCTGAGGTGTTTACGTGAAATACAACATTTATGTGAATGGAGGGTTTAACATACTTAAACATTTTAACACAAGGAGAATGTGAATATTCTCTCTCTTTCTCACTAATTCATTTCTCATCAAGTAATAGAATGACTCTCCACCCTCCATCTCAGAGTTTCATGAAACGACAATCTCCATTGAAGATTTAAAGCATTACACATTTCTCCTTATATCAATATTTTATAATATAGCCACTGCCACTGGATTATGAAACTCCCTTATCAGAACATTATTTTACAATTGTAAATTTCTTAAAATATTTTAATTCCATTTGAAGAATAATATTTAATATTAGGTTAATATTGTTGTTTTAATTAAATGAAGAAACTTTAGTAATTATATTCTAGAATGACTCCGTATTGTATAAACAAATATAATTAATGTTTTCTCAAGATTATATTATAATAATATTATACATTACAGTGTAAAATATATTACCCCTATCCTCTCTGTGAATATGGATTTATCAACAACCTTAATAACAATGCACAACAGAGTATCTAGCAATTAATTTAATTAATTTTCATTTATTCAACACAGACATTTTCATTGAATTCAATATTTTTAATAACTACTCGATACACTAGCACAAAGGATCCTTTGTGTAGAAGCTAACAACAAGCTTCAAAAATTAAGTTTTTTGTAATTTTGTAATTTTGATAGTATGTAATAACTAAAGAATTAATAATATTATAATTACAATATTTTTGCACATAATTGAACACTGAGAGTTAGGGCAGCACATTCTAGCGCTCAGTAAGGTATACCGTACTAACAAAAATAAAAAGGTTTATAACAGTGTATAAAAATGAAAAATTATAAATTATACTCTTCAAATTAAAAAAACAAAAAAAAAACATATATTTTGACTCAACAATTAAAAATATCATGTTTGGTATAGATTTAATTGAATTTGTTAACAAATTCCGTGCCAGACGTTACACATTATAGATGTGTAAAGGATGAGCTGAAGATGTAATTTTTCAACTAAGTAACGTTGTTACTGTGTCTCAAAATGAGGAACATTGCATCACAGTAGGTCAAAGCTAATTCTTTAACAATGGCTTATAAAAATATATGTCATAATAATAGTTTGATAAATCACAATGAAGCACAATCAAATAGTCCACAGGGGGGAAATTTTCCTCTTGTCTTCGATATCGAGTCTGTTGTTTTTTGTTTAGTTTTGCTTTTCCTTCTGTTATTTGTTTGTTTTGCACGTTCTTATCCAAACATTTTCTTATCAAAAGGTGCTAAGCTCCAGCTTGCTTACTCAACAAACTATGTAGGCTTATGGATATCCATTTCAGCATTGCAATATTTGAACTTGGAGAACATGAAAACTATAGTTACGACGTTGGTTTCAGATAACGTCATGTCTTCTTGTCTTCGAGGTTGTCGTAGAAATTATATCAGAATCAAAGCTACTTTTCACACTTTTGTTAAAAATATTTCTTTCAAATTTTGTTTCATTTAAAATAAATGTTAACTTTTTTTAAGATATAAATAAAAATCAGTGGTAATGGTTCTATAAAAAAAAATCCTAATTCTAAAATACACAAAGCTTATAAATATAATACCAGCTTTTCAAAAAGCTTACAAATGTAATTCTTAACATTTATATTTTAAAAAAAAAAGAATTATAATTAACACATATTTTATACTAAGAAGAAAAAAAAAAAAAGCATTTCCTTAAGCTAAAATGAAAAGGGGAAAAATCACTTTAAGGACATCTAATACAAAATGATGTATTATACATAAAAAAAAGTTTTTGTGGTATATTCTCAAGGTTTTACTAAAGTTTTTGGCAAGTTAGACTTTTGCTAAGGACAACATAATGTATAAAACTTCATGCCACTGTGACATCGACAAAGCGAGAGTTGTGGTGAGAAAAAAAAAAAAAAAAAAAAGAGGGGAAGAGAGCAGAACAGCCCAGTGGGGCTTCTGCCTGGTGAGATCGGCCCTAGACCGAGAGGGAGTAAATGTAAAAAAGATGAGATTCCAATACACAGAACTCAGAATGCACGAAGAAAAAAAACACATTGTTGAAAATGCAATATTAAGTGAGGTAGAACAAAAAAAAAAGTTATTTTTTTTACGTTTGAACTATCATCATATGTAAAACCCATTCAGGTTACTCAAATATTTATTGCTAAGATATATTCAGTGTAAAATTCTACACTCTTTTTATAAGTATGTATTATTTCTATACGTTTCTTTCCGTGTAATATTGCAAAAAAATACCCTACACACACGAAGAAGCTTTTATAAGTAAGTTTATATTTTTTACATTTTACGTATATAATATATTATATTCATATTGGTAGAATCTCCGTACATAGTTTATATAACTTTCAACACCCAACAGTGAATGCACTTTCATGTTGGACACCAACATATATAATAGCAAGGTTGTATAATAAACAAAAGCTGTTTGTACATTATATCTATGTGTGTAGTAAAAACTTCTCATGTATGCTTCAAAACATATATAATTTCAATCAAATGTTCAAGCTACGATGAATTTTCCACATGCTAGATATTATTATGATATAAAATGTAATAACATGTGTTTATCTCTTGTAGTTGTTTTTATAATGAAGCTATAAAGTAAGTTGAAGCTGTCAGATTATCCCGCTTTTGTGTAAAAATATTGTGATTGATAAAAAACTATTATGAAAATTAAAAAAAGAAAGAAAATACACTGCTGTACGTAATAAAAAAATAATATATATTTTAATGATTAATCTATATAGCGTTAGAAAATAAAATATTATCACATGGATTAAAGTGTGTTTTTTTCTTCCTTCTACACCATATCTGATGTTTGATTAAAATCACAAAATTGTTACTGTATTTGCAATAGTTTTTCATTATTTTTAAATAGTTCTGTTAAAGAAATAGCCGATTTAAATGCAGGCCAGGCGCGGATCCAGAAAAAAATTTGGAGGGGGAATGTCTACGTATATTGCCTATGTTAAAAACAACATTTCGCCCCTGTCCCCCCTGGATCAGCGCCTGATGCAGGCTATAATGGGGTTGCATGTCATGGTCTACGTATAGTCACTGTAACCAATTTACACGCAAACTTTTCTTAAATTTATAATAAGACATATATTTACCGATGAATATCACAGAAAACCTTCTTGTTATAAAAGTAAAAAGAACAACTCTCGTCTTGATGCTGCCATCGGTCTCTAAGTTTATAAATTAAGTACTTTAATTATTAGAGTCTCCTCTCTAGTAGCTTTCTCTTTTTAATAGCATAGCAGGTGAATTAGTGATGACAGTAGCAGACATTGCTTTCTTTCACCTTATATTTTATGGAGCCTTGGGACGTAGATGGACCATGCTGAGCTAGCACTTTGCTCAAATACATAAAATAAACATAGCAACCAGGAAATAATGCTTGCGAAAGCGAAAATTTTCTAACAACATTTTGTACTTTGAACAGGAACCTAGTAAAAATGGAATTTGAATTTTTATATAAAAAAAACACATATATGCAATAAAAGCAAGTTAAATTTAAATAAAATAAAACATAAGGTAAAAACCTTTGAAACGAGAGAAAATGTTTGTTATATGGCGAAGAATGTAAAAATAAGACTTCGTTTCACCAAATTTTATGACAAGCAATCCTAAGAGGGAGAATGTCGTAAAATTCTCAAGTACGGACAGCAGTTTGACTTTCATATATGTCCCAGATAATGTCTTCGGTTTTAGTCTTTTATCACATAACATTTTGTGGTAAAATAATGTATAGTTATCATAAAACCGGTGAAATATAATGAATTTTAAGAAATCATATTAATTAATGGTTTAATTTATTAAATTTAACACAAAAATAATTAATTTAAGTCAAATATAAGCGCTTGAAAAAAAATGGTTTGACCAGGAATTGAACCTGAGACCTTTGGATCAGGCTCAATTACTCGCCCTTTCTTTTTTTTCGAACGCTTATATTTGTACTCAATTAATGGACGAAAAAAGCACATATTTTGGAATTAATTAATTAAAACGTCATCTGATTGAGTATTAAATCTTGTCTTATGGACTAAAAACGTTTAGATTATACACACGAGATGTCACTGCAACGCATATTGCATACTTTACAAAAGCCTGCTGAGCCATAGTGTTGTGTCTGCATCAGCAGCATGTAAGGGATAAAATGTAGAAAAATTTAATTATAAATTACAGACAGCAATTATTACATTTATAATATAGTTTTCATATTATCTGCTAGTTACATAAAGAATACATACAAACTACTTTTTTGTGTCCTTAAATATACTTCTTAACAAAATCTATTTTTCTATTTTTTTTTCAATGCTTTGAAGCATACAGTTGCTCTTCAGGAGGGGAAGAGAGGGGAGGTAAACATCAGGTCGTTATCCTGTAAAAGCAGGCGACACAACAATCTCGTGGCGCTACCCCTATATAAAAATGATTAATATAATCTTGATACATCAGGACGGTCAAAATCTTTGGCAATGCAAATGCAGTCTATGGAGTGACTCAATATTGCAGGTTTGGAGGATAAATAGACTGACGTTAGTACACTATATTCTTACGTATACCAGTTCAAATCTAAATCACTTTACCTAGGAGATTTGGGTTAAAATTGTAACTATCTTTATGAAATTGCACATTTGTAACACATAAATGACGTAAAAACTTCACAGTTCATTTTGTTATATACATTTCATAGTAAGAATTATGCAATTATGTTGTTATTACGAAAAAAACGGAGTATAAAAAAATAGAGTATAAATGAATAACAGTAAAAAATTACGATACAATATAAGGTTGAAACATTATAAGGTTGTATCAAGTATAAGAAAATAATGTAAGCTATTATAGACGTTATAGTGGTATCGTTTTAAGACATGTTGACATCTTATATGAGAGCAAGATAAAAAAATTTCAGGGATGTGCACATAGTAAAAGTTAATACAAATTGTTTTATATAAAACATAATGTCTTTTCTATGTGCCACAAAATTTATTGAATGTAATTTCTTTGACTATATTGTTTTAGATTTCAGACCACAAGTAATCAACTTCTCTTTTTCTATCTTTTGTGGCGCCAACATAAACGATTCCATATACACACATGACTAGTATATATTTTTATTTTTTTACAATTCCATTCTATTTTGAGCAAGCAATTTCTTGATCTTTCGGACATTCGTCTTCAAATATCGCTTCCTTTCTCCCCTACCCCCTTTTTCCTATTATACGCATCCATATCTATGTGCCAAGTTTAGAGTAGGCATGTCAACCGTTAATCTTAAAGTTCATCCGATAAGGAGAAAGAAAATTGAAAAGAAAGCAATTTTGCTTTGATAATCTAAAGCTTACAAATAAAAATTCAAATAGTATTTTTTAAAAAAAAGTAGAATTCTTTAGTGTATAAAAAAATAATATTTAATGTATAGATGTTTTTTTTTCTACAACAACAGTAAAGTCACATGTAAAATTCAGATGGCAAGCAATCAGAATTTCTATTGTATAAACATCAAACAAATATATTTTTATTTTATGTTTGGCACGTAAATATGATGGTAAAAATGTTCAAATAAGCACGTTTTTTTATTTATATATTTTGTTTCCTTTTAACTGCTCCCGCATATATTTTATTTTTAATAATAGTAAATTGAAAAAAAAAAAAATCAAATATATCATTAAAGCATTTCTTTTGGCAAATCTATAGTAAATCTGATTGTTAAAGAAAGCATATCGGCTAGTTATATATTTCCAAGTTTATATTTCTACAGAATTAATTTCATAATAAAAAAAAGTAGAGAAGATCATATATTTATTTTTATATTATTAACATCAAAATACGTTTATTGCCTTAAAATTTCCAGTGATTGCATGCAATGAGAGATATTATGCATGCAAACTGCATTGCTCTACTTTGCATAATTTTCCTGTTTGTATAGTAATTATAGTCAAGTAGTTGGTATTTATACTAATATGCATTTAATTTACTTTCTTCATACATTTTTTAAAGTTACGATAATTGCAGAACATATCATATGGAAATTTCTTTATAAAAACAGAGAATAACAACAGTGATAATAATTCTATTAATGTCTGGACAAACAATTAATAATTATGTAAATTTGGTTAAAATATCTGTAATTATATGGCACTGTCAATGAACTATGAGTATATTAATAAGCTAGTTCACCTTTAATTAAGGTTAAATTTATACTGTTAACTAAATCAGATTTAATTCTGATAATCAATTATTTGCTGTGATTAGTCATCCATTCAATTGCAACCATCTGGACCAGTGAATTCTTTGAACATGGACAAGCAAAAGTGTATTTTTAGTAGAAATACAACTGGTGAATACTAGCTGTTGTTTGTATTGATATTATATATATACACACACATAATTATAAATATAAAACTCACATACATTCTTAATTAAGATTATCATGTTTCGAGTACACCCACTGAGGTGAGAGTTGTGTTCTTTTATCACGTGCAATATCTACATAATCAAAACCAGCCTCTAATATTGTTGATCAGTGTGTTAATTAATTACATCTTAATGAAATAATTCATTAAGAAACTAATTAGTTCACTGTGCTAGTTTAGAACTTGCAGCAAACGCGATAGAAGAACTTGCCTCTAAATTAATTGAATTCTCGTCGTAATGGGGACGTTGCAAATGTCGATAGTGCCCCTTGATAAGAAAATTTCTTTCTGCGTACACTTGCGGACATTCGAAATGTCAACCTTGCTTCACTTTGGGGTAGTAGGAAAGGCGTCTGTGCTCAAGTTTTAACATATTATCACTACCTGTTGGGGATGCGGAATAACCTAATTTGGATGACTCTCAGTCCTTTCAAATCTGCATTATAATTATATTTTTACAACTAAAAATTCTAGTAAAAATTGGACAACGTTTCTCACTGGCTGCGCTTTGCTCCGCTTGGATATTTTTCCGTTATTATTATTAAACTGCATCTTCTCCTTTCTGTCAATAATTGCCTAATATTTCCATCTTTTGCAAATATTTCAATCCATCTTCACCTGCATCCTCACTTCACCTCCATAGTCGTATTTTGACCCTGATCACGGTTTGAACAACATATTAAGCACCTTTCCTAACATATAATTCATGTTATCACCTACATATTCAACTAAACATCCTTTCAACCCCATAATCGTACAATATTCGTTTAATCTCGTACGACGTACGTGGTAGTATATTGATCTTCACCAGGTCCTGTAATGTTAATAAGTCCCCCCACCCGAAACAACAAGAAGACATTCAGCAAATTAGCATTCCCAGTGTCTGGTAGTGTACTCGTGATTGTCGTCAGGAGTTCCATTTAGCAGCTGTAACTCTACACCAGAAAGTCAGCTGACTTCTCTTCTGGACGGCACGTTCAGTCGCCCACTCAGCGCTTAGCATCATCACCCCACCTTGTGACGTAACAGAACCTTTGTACGACAAACGGACACAAATATGCAAATGTAGGTCACAAACTTAGGAATGTCATAAAAAGAACTTTTAATGAGTTTTGTAAAGAGTGAGACTTGTTTACATCGTTTAAAAGTTTGAATGTATAAATAATGCAAATGCAAAAAACACACTGCACTTGATTGTTGATATGCAAGGTATAAATGTAATTTTAACCATTGAAATTTTTAATAAAATATAGTCATCATGTTATTGTAAAATAAAGCAGAAGTATAGTTTTTTTCTATATATATACAATTACCATAAATTAAAAAAAAAAAAAAAAAATGAATTGCCAGTCCTGCTCCTTTTAGGGACGTTCTTAAAATTTCCAAGATCAATTGCTTACTATTCTCTATCTAATTATACGATATAAATTTTAATTAAAAAGTTAATGTAATTTTTTTTAAAATATTTTTTTTACGAATTCTATGCTATTAGGAATAAAAACCTTCACATTGATTTTTTTAACTGTTAAAAATAGTTAAGAATTAGCAATACTTATAAGTTAATTGTAATTTTAACTGAAAATATAAATGGGCAATATTTATGATTTTTATGGCCTATTTAGATAGAGTTCCTTGATTTATGAATTGTCAATTTTTTTCATCTTTTTTTTTTAACCCTCCAACATCCTCAATATCGAGAGGAAAGACGCAGTGACGTCGTAGTCATGCAACGTCTTTCCCTATATATGCTTACATGTTAAATATGTGCATGACTATGACGTCATAGCGTTTTGCAACACAAATAGGGTTAGAGGGTTAAAAAAACCTGACAAAATTTGACAACGAGGTGATTCAATCCACAAATATGCAGTTAAACAATTGAATGACAATGAAGGTTGTCAATTAAAATATGGTTGATTAAATATTTATGGCAGCTGTTAACACGTCACAGCGAACTTGTTTATTTTACTCTCGTTAACACACCATGCATATTTATAATGACTATCGCGTTGACATGCACATATTAACATTTGAAATTACGGATGTACTTAAATTACGGTTCTCATTTATTTACATTTTTTTAAGTGTAATTATACATAAACTATAGAAATTTCGTAAAATAATAATTTAATATCGATTTTTAACAATAGTTATAGATAAAAATGTTTACTAACACGATTTTCAGATTTTACCAAATTTTCCATGAAAATTGCTATAATATATTTAACTTAGTGAAGCTATAAAAGCTTACATTGAATTTATATTCCCATGTTACAATGTATTTTTGTACACAAAGCTCGATTTCACGTTTTTTCGATTGTTAAGCTCCACGTTTTGTTCCTACTACTTTTCTCTTTACGTCATTGTCACACACAGTAAAAATACTTCATTACATTTTTCTGGACTATGCCTATTATACATTCAAACAATGTCACTGAAAGTTAGCTATTGTGTAAACTGTATAAACAGTAAAAAATGTTATATAGGCATTTTTTCTTTGTTTATATCAAAATTATAAATTTGAAACTAGTTTGTAATTTTATATTAAATCTAGTGTCTAAGAAAAAACATTAAACAAAAAGTTGGCTGCGCTTGGTTTTGGCAAGTAATGTTAACAAATATTATATAATGTGATCTATGTTGCCATTCAATAAGAAAAGCCAATAAAAGTGGCGGATGTATTTGTACTTAGTCTTGCATCATGCTGTAACGAAATGTGTGCTTAACGGTGCGTGCTTTTTTACCAGTGGTGAAAGTAGTTTTAATCTCTTACCAGTGCGTCTCAGATAGAGGCCTGAAGGGCCAAAAACCCCGCCGGAGGCGCGATTTTTTGGGAAAAAGGGGCGTGGCTTAATTTTTCTTATATTGAAAAGTGGATTTAAAATTTATTTATAATATTTGAATGCATCTTCATTTTAAGTAAAATTAAATAATTATCCAAATTTAAAAAAAAAAAAAAAAAATATGCAATGAGTGATTCTCACATTAAATTCATATAAAAAAATATTTAAATATATATCGTAGATATAACAGCTATTAAAAATTTTAATACGAAAGAAAGTCCCGAGTGCTTTAAATTGAAAGCACGTCGATCTTCATTGCTCATATAACAGCAGTATTAATATAGTAAGAAATATAAAAATACTTTAGTTAACTGTTACGATTTGGAATGCTTTAATATAATTTAATCAAATACGTCACCTATTACATTTTCAAATATTTAAAATTTAAATTAATGTTTTGAATATGCCTAAAAAAAAAATACATAAAAAAAAACTCGAGAGAATTTTTTTTAATTATAAATTGTAATGTTTATATTTGTTTCGGTAATTAATTTTTATTTACTCTAGATCTTGTGGCAATTATTGTTCCCCTTTGTCATCGATAGGAATTAAAATCTAGCCATATTAAATATGGTCCAAATGTGCCATGCAGTCATCTCGGCCCTAATATAGAGCTGCTGCATATATTATTGTTAGCTACTCGACTCTTCGCTTCTTGCTAGCAATTCTTAAGTCGCATGCATGTGGCTAAAATTTTGTTACACTTAATCTTTACCAACTCATTCAGATTAAAATTTTTTGTTTGCTTTTCTAAAAAATTCATTACTATGAAGAATTTTTTAAGACGGCTGAATTTTATTAATCTAGCACCGACTGCGATTGATCTCCTACGATCCCGAATCCTTTGCCCTATAATGCTTTTTTAAACTCCTTGCGTAAATGAACCCTCTAAACTATACCGGCCTATACCTCGGAGGTAGTTTAGAGGCCAGAGAAGGCACTCCGCTCTCTGCCTCCTGACTTAATTAAAATTATTGTAATTAAAAATTAATTTTAATAAAAATGTGTTAATTTTGTACAATAAATGAGACAGAAAAAAAATGTAATAAAATTCGTGGGGTAGTATAATATATTATAACTTATAACGCATCAGCAAAATTCAAAACGTCATTCAAGAATTAAAAAAATAAAATAAATATATAATTATTGAAAGAAATATTACACGGACTAATAAATATCTGTCTCTTCATAAAAATTGAAGATAAAATAGTAAACCCAGTAAGCCTACAGAAATTTAAATAAATTGAGAAAAATATTAAAAACTATTTCTGTATAAAAATAAAAAAATAATAATCGTTAGCTCGACATAGTAAATTAAATAGTTGATTTTAATTGTTTTCCTTAATTAGGAGCTTTTTAACTCAAAAGAAAGAGTAAATTAAATTTCGTGAGACAAAGATACGAAGTATAAGAAAATTGTCATTAATTATTTAAACATGATTAATGTTTTACAACGTAACTTCTTTGATTTTGAAAATATTATTAATTTTACTAAAAATTATTGATTATTTTCAATAAATTTCGATCAGTGTCTTACCAGTGCGCCGCACTGGCGTCAAATGTCTTACCAGTGCGGCGCACTGGCGCGGTGCTTGCGGGCTTACTTTCACCACTGTTTTTTACTATAAAATTCCAAGTGAAAGTAATGTAAACTTGAAGTTATATTTTAAGTTATGACGTCAAACTTAAATATTTAGATAATTAAAGTTAGATTAAAGCTAGAACTTTATACAATAAATTACAATATTGTATTTTTTTCCTAGTATCTATTTCTATGAATACGCAGCTTATTTAGCGGTTAATTGAAAATCTGTATGATTTTTTAAAAATATGTGTTACTAAAATAAGTGGATGAACTGCATAATATATGAATAAAACTGTATTATTATAGTGCTAGAATCTTATTTATATAATAGTTTCAAACATATCTTATGGTTCCAAAATATCAAATAGATTTAACAAAATAAGGAACAGTTAATGAGTGTGATGTTTTTCATGTATTTTTTCAATACAACAATAGATTAAGGAGAAAAAAAAATTAATAGTTTACTGAGAGAATTGTGTATATAATACCTTGAATCACAGAAATTTTACCAAAACATAAAGAATATTATTATTAATATTTTTCATACAATTTATTGTCCAGACAAAACTTTAACAAATTTTAGGCTTGCCGGCTGGTGTAAAATGAAAGAGAAAAAAAAAAAAAAAACATTTTTCAAGCTTGATAAAGTTAGGAGAAAATTCTTATTTTTCAACTTCAAATAAAAAATATAATATCAACATAATATATATATATATATATATATATATATATATATATATATATATATATATATATATATATATATATATATATATATTATATATAATATATATATATATATATGTTAGCACCCAAAGCCGAATTCGGGCAAAAGCCGAAAAAAATGCTCACATCTAGTTCTGCGCATCACGAAATGAGCCAAAGCCGAAGTGAGTTTTTTTTTCGGCTTTGGCGCATTTCATTTTGAACAAAACTAGATATGCTCAAATCGAAATGCGCCAAAGCCGATATGAGATTTTACTTCGGTTTTGGCGCATTTCATTTTGAGCAAAACTAGTTCTGCGCATCGCGGTTTGAGCAAAAGTCGAAATGATATTTTATTTCGGGTTTGGAGCAAAATTTTGAGCACATCTAGTTTTGAGCAAAATAAAGATGATTTTAATGACGAGATGATGATTTTAATTTTAATGATATTAATTTTAATTTTTTAAAAAGAAAAATAAAAAACGAAGACACTATAAACTTATAATAAATATTAAAATTGTGACCTAATATCTTTCAAGCGCTGTTTAAAAATAAATTAATTAGGGAAAAAAATAATGACTTTAAAATGTAATCATATAGCGCAATATACGTACATACCTTATAAAAAATATTGTAGAATCTGTTGTTTTTATTAAACAATCGACTATTTTTGTCACTTAATTACTACTTGATTATGTTTTTGTTAAATTAATAAATTTTTTGTTTTAAGAACTGCAGCTCAAATAAAATAGACATATACGCCACACGTTTTAAAGTATTCTTTAGATTCACTCGCTCTCTGCACGATTAGAAATATTGTCATGCACGTATACTTGTAAATTTCATAGTTCTATTTCTTCGAACATTGTTATAGCAGCCACAATACATAAACATATTAAACATATACGGCAATCAAATGGGGTTAAACTTCATTGCAGAGGTAAAGGCTACTTTCTTATCTCGTTGTACCGATAACAACCTGTATTGCATGATAGCCTAATTCTAAGACATATAATAGAACTATGAAATTTACAAGTGCGTGCATGCCATGACAATATTTCTAATGGTGAGAGCGAGTGAATCTAAAGAATACTTTAAAACGTGTGGCGTATATGTCTATTTTATTTGAGCTGCAGTTCTTAAAACAAAAAATTTATTAATTTAACAAACACATAATCAAGTAGTAATTAAGTGACAAAAATAGTGGATTGTTTTATAAAAACAACAGATTCTACAATATTTTTTATAAGGTATGTACGTATATTGCGCTATATGATTACATTTTAAAGTCATTATTTTTTTCCCTAATTAATTTATTTTTAAACAGCGCTTGAAAGATATTAGGTCACAATTTTAATATTCATTATAAGTTTATAGTGTCTTCGTTTTTTATTTTTCTTTTTAAAAAATTAAAATTAACATTAAAATTAAAATCATCATCTCGTCATTAAAATCATATTTATTTTGTTCAAAACTAGATATGCTCAAAATTTTGCTCCAAACCCGAAATAAAATATCATTTCGACTTTTGCTCAAACCGCGATGCGCAGAACTAGTTTTGCTCAAAATGAAATGCGCCAAAACCGAAGTAAAATCTCATATCGGCTTTGGCGCATTTCGATTTGAGCAGATCTAGTTTTGTTCAAAATGAAATGCGCCAAAGCCGAAAAAAAAACTCACTTCGGCTTTGGCTCATTTCGTGATGCGCAGAACTAGATGTGAGCATTTTTTTCGGCTTTTGCCCGAATTCGGCTTTGGGTATATATATATATATATATATATATATATATATATATATATATATATATATATATATATATATATATATATATATATATATATATATATATATATATATATATATATATATTTGTTTGTATATTAATTAAAAAAATTAATATATTTTTATCTATACATGCACTTAAATATATATATATATATATATTTTAAATGTTAGAACTGATAAAATTTTCTGGAAAGTTCAGAAAAATTATAGGAATATTTGATGTTTCTAATTGTGTGTTTGTTTCCAAAATTTCTGGGGGGGCTATATATATATATATATATATATATATATCAGGGGCGGCTCGTACTATAGTACTGCGGTACTGCAGCCCCCCCAGAAATTTTGGAAACAAACACACAATTAGAAACATCAAATATTCCTATAATTTTTCTGAACTTTCCAGAAAATTTTATCAGTTCTAACATTTAAAATATATATATATATATATATATATATATATATATATATATATATATATATATATATATATATATATATATATAAGTGCATGTATAGATAAAAATATATTAATTTTTTAAATTAATATACAAACAAAAATTCGTATCTCATGTTTTTGTATCGTATAGCAAAGAAGCTCATAATATTTTTATTTACTTAAGATTACCTCATATGTTTAGTCATCGTTGTAAAACATATGACGATGAATACGAAAATTATTAATATTTAAACTCTATTCATGAACAAAAACTTAAAATTATATTATTTAAAATATATAAAACATTAATCAATAATTGAGTATACAATATCCTCTCAAGTCTATACTTTATACGTAGATTGTAGAAAGTGGGCGTTGAGTAAGTTGGAAACGTACTCCAAAGGGAGTTAATTTGTGGTCTAGTCTTATACACACAATACAGTAGATGGTGAAAGCTGAAAATAATCCTATACTAGAATATGATAGAGAAGGATGCTGATTAGCTTTCTGCACGTTCTCTGACTACTGTCTGGATCGCTTCATCAACACACAGAGCAGTATTTCCCAAGAGCACGTACTGACCACCTTTAACACCGTCTTACTGAACTACACTAATATTAAGTTAACTACGTAGATGGAAATAGTGACAAAAATGCAAAAGGTCTTTGTAAATTATGACAAAAATTATGGTCTTTAAAGTAAAATGTATGTTATGCAATTTATCCATTTAAAAAAGTCATAAATAATACATTTCTGACTTTTTCCGGTTGTAGTATAATATTAATTTGACTATATATAGAATTCGGTTTAAATTTCGAGGAAATGAGGAAATGTTATAAATATTCAGTCATTGTTTCGAGTCGTTTCAAATATAATAATTATATGCAGGATAATTGATTATACATGGATGATTTTTAGAAAGTGTTAATGAATTACAAGTGCGTGATAATTGTCCTTGTAAATCCACATTTATTTAAATGCAGAGAGAACTTCTTGCTACATTTTCAACGCCCACTAAAAAAGAACTTTTTCTTTACGACGTAATATAAATTATATATATAAAAAACAAAATTTGATAGTGGCAAACATTTGAATAATATGAAAATATTCTAACATGAAGATAAAATAATGAATAATTTATTGATATATCATAAAAAGTTTCAATGAAATTTGTTATTATGTAATAATAAAATACGAGAGTAATATATAAAATTATTTAAATAAAATTTCTTTTGCATTTTAATAGAGTATTTTATACGATCATGAATATGGAAAGTGGAAAAAATAAATAAATAAAATTTAATAAAAAAGGGTGATTTTTTTTTTATATACATCCACGCTTAATTTTTTTCCACTGCTGATTTTATTTTTAGATTAATGTTCGTGCGAATATCAAAAATATCAATCTTAATTTTTTTTAAAACATCTTACACAAAAACTACGTTAAAAAACTGTTACTCATATTAGCATTACATCAGTAGCAATAAAATTGTATTAATGGAGTATATTCCTTATTATTAAACATCACTTTCGGGACCCCAAAATTAACCAGCGTTTTCCTATGCTGGGACGCACTTCCTTTGGGCGAGCGTCTGGGTTCATCGGAACCCGACGAAACTTTTCCTGGGGGTTCCCGGGGGTGGCCGCCGTAACCAGGAAAATAATAAAAAATCCACGTCCGGGGGGGGACTGGGGGTGAATTTTTTTATCTACATTTTTGGGGTTTTTCGGCCTCCGAGCTCTTCCGGTGCCCTGCGCTGGCCTTGGCCGGTGGAGGTCTTTGCCCGGTGAACTTTTGTTGCTGCCGAGTCGTGTTCGGTTCCGGACACCGGACACCGTTTCAGCAGCGCACGCCGCCCGTGAGGTTACGTTTGGAAATTTGGGCTCTTCGGTGTCGTGTGGTCTGTGTTTCGAATCACCGTGTGTTCGAGTGTTGGTGCGTGGTGTGTTGTCGTGGCCGTGTAGTGAGGACGTCATGCTATTGCGACGTATTACGTGTCACTTTGATGTGTTACGGCCCTCTATCATGCACTTTGAATCACAAATGTGGACATCGTGGACACGGGGTGACCTTGTGCCGCGTGACTCCACGGCTAGGGGATCTCCTCCCTGAGTTCACCTTTTCGTTGGTTTCGATTTGTGTTTTCTGATACGTAAACAAACAACACACAACGTACTAGTGCTACTTTTTCCATTTTTTATACATACAGTGTTTCCTGCCATTGGAAAGTTTATGGTTACCAACTTCAACAGCCTCTTTGTCGTTCAACTTTGAATGTTGGTGGAAAAAGGCAAGTCTACCATTGGTAGAAAGAGTTCTGCTAACTGGGATTGGCTGAAGCTTTTGCATATCGTCAATGCTTTGAAATTATTATAATTTATTAACTTTTTTTTGTGTGACTGCTGCCATCCCATTGGCTGCTTCTGTTTAGAGGCAACGTTGCAAAAGGGGATCTGACTGCTCAGTGCAGTGATGTGAAATTCGCGCGAAGATTGGTCCGCGAAAATGCGCATGCGAATATCCGCGCAAGTGCGCGCATATGTGCGTAAGATAGTGTCAAGATGGTGGCCGCCCGCAAATGGAATCACGTGAGCACAGATATTGTAGACATTCAGAAGTTCGATATTTTTCCCATAGATGGAGATGCCATATGGTAGCACATTCCAAGCAAACTACTTTCAGGTGTGACTTATTAATATAACTTTGTATAAAATTAATTATTATCGTAAATAATGCTCGGATTTACTCCCAATTAGTTCTAGGGGGGGTTATAAAATTAAGGTGCAAGTAATGCGGGTTGCATACTTTCAGGGGCATGTAGGTTGTGGTTGCATACTTTCAGGGGAAGTTTGGTTGGGTTGCATACTTTCAGGGGCATGTAAGTGAAGGTTGCCTACCTTTAGGGGTAACTTATAATAACTGTATATAAAAACGAATATTTTCGTAAATAATGCTCGGATCATCTCCCAATTAGGTCTAGGGGGGGTTATCAAATTAAGGTGTAATTAATGCGGGTTGCATACCTTCAGGGGCATGTAGGTTGTGGTTGCCTACTTTCAGGGGCAATTTGCGTTCGGTACATCATAGCATTACGAGGTTTAATTACAACTGGCCACCTCTTTGTGTTGAAGATGGGCAGTGTCCGGAGTAAGCCCATTGCCTTGCTCGCTCGAACACGACCGGACGCTAAGAAAATAATTAACTCGAATCTCCCCAAACTCCTTAAAAAAATTATTAAATAAAATAAAATAAATAATAATAAAATAGTAGGGGCCTAACAACTGCGTCTGACTCCTTAAAAAATTATTAAATAAAATAAAATAAATAATAATAAAATAGTAGGGGTCTAACAACTGCGTCTGAGTCGTTATCTGAGCCTGTTCATCTTCGCTAATTTAGAACACTATAATATCTGTCAACATATGGCTGAGAGATTTTTGGAAGTGCATCATTGCACTGGGTGGAAAGCAAGACGAATTTATCCCAGGGAGGGAGTGGCGTATTTTTATACTTGAAATGGTCACCCATCCAAGTATTAACCACGCTTGACGTAGCCTGACTTCAGTGATCTAACGAGAACCGGTCAATGCATAACGCCACGCTCCACATCTACTCTGAATTACTCTGAATTTCTTTAGATTTTTATGAGTCCTGCAACTATTTCTAAATAATTATTGAACGTTCTGCAATTTAAGTTGGCACCCCTGAATCGTTAATAAAAAGGATAGGACAGAGACGCCTGTTGACGCCTCCAGAGGGCGTGGCAGCACATTTAATAATTATTTAAAAATAGTTCTGGGTTTCAAAAAAATCTAGAAAAAATCAGAGTAGCATAATTTGGTACCTTCAATTCATTTCTGAAATAAAAAAATTTCATGTAGGTTGTCCATTTTGCATTAAAACACCGTTATGATATCACGTACTGAGTACTTATATAGATGGCAACATATGATTGACAAAATTAATTAAAAGACTTGAAACCAAACGAGCGTAGGCGAGTTTACACCCCACCCCTAGTTTTATTCAATAAACTTGGTTAAAACAAATGTTAGGTTACGGTATACATGTATATTTAATGAAGTTCACTGTAGCAACTTTTAAGCCTCTCACATGCTTCAGTGTGCAATACAAAACTATTTCACCTAGGCCACGGTAAGAGGTCGACCCTTATGTAGCAATTGAACCCTTCTTCCGTTGTACCTGCTAAGGTAGCGCCACGAGTGGTGATATCATGAATTATTTATCAAGTGCTACATATGCTACTTTAGGATTTACTCAATGACTTTTTTTAAGGTTTTAACATCAAGTTTATTCTATTTTTATAAACAAAAAAATAACACGAAAATTTCTTGAAAATTATTATTTTTTATAACTATGTTAGGCGTTATCTATGAAGAAATTATCGTGAATGGTATCCAGTTTTCACATTATATGTATAATAGAGTCAATAATTATTGGATTGCATGCATTATTGGATTCATTACTTAATTTTAAAAACTTGAACTGAAAACCATAAGGGGGAATCTAAGTTCTATATTGTTCTTTGACAGTAAACTTGAACTATAAATTTAATATTGATTTAATTTATCTTATTTTGTATTTTACCGCAATTAAAAATAAAAAATGTTTAATTAATTTTATTAACTTAACAAAATTGGTAATATTTAATTAATTATTATTAATTTCACTGGTACGTGTACAATTTACTTCATGAAAAAAAAATTATAAAGTAAATTTCCTCAAGACGTTTTACTCAGAATTGTCGTTAATTAAGTTTACAGAGACACAAGGATATTTCTTTATGAGAAAGAAAAAAAAAATAGAATTTTTTATGTTGAAAAAGAGAAAAATTGAGACATTTCTCTCACAATCAGTCAAGCAAGGTGCTATAAAATTTCTAATTTTCGTAAGTACATGATTTTTTCAACTTTTTTCCAATCAAATATCCAAAGATAAAAACACGAACATTGATAAAATGCAAGCACATTGAATAAAATGGACATCATTTGCGAAGGAGTTGAGTTAAACTGACGCTGACCGTAGTCAGTAAAAAGCCTGGTCTTCATTCGTCGAATCGCTCAATATCTTACATAGTACTTACAATCTTACATAGAGTATTTTTGTATTATTTCAATCTACTAATATAATCAGTAACAAGCTTTAAAAAATAGAATATAATTTTGATTCGCTACTACAACTCCTAATTTCTACTTTTAATTTCTTTGTTTGTTTTTTAATTATATATTTGACATTTATATAAACTGAAACGAAAAACAGTTAAAATGCCGTTGTATTTTTTTTTAATATAATTACACATATTTTTTTATATTTATCTATACAATATTTTATAATTTTATATACATAAAACATAAATTACGTGGTGGAGTCTGTCTACAAATGAGTGTAGTGATGTGGAATCATCTGACAACAATTTTTCTTGCGGTAGCAGACTCGTCTCTACTTGAACGCTGTTCAAACGTGCTCGAATGTGCTCTGGTTTCATCACGACACCTCGCTTCTGAAAGACACGCCAACTGTAGAGCTCTCACGACCAACAATGTGCCATCATAAATGAGATTTACACTCGCCATTGTTGTAATAACATTGTGGGAGAGAATGTATGGAACTCACAAGATAGCAAGTGACTGTAGGTCATTGTGTCTGATACATTTTTTCTTAATAATATTTCTGATATGTTCTGTTTAAAACAATTCTGTTATATTGTTTTGGATTTAAAATCAAAGTCGTTCGTGTGTCGTAGGAAATTTTATATTTAAATTACATTTTTTTTTATATTTTTATTGATAAAAACAACAATAGTCCTACCAAGGCCGTTCATAAAATTCAGTTCTAGTCATAAAACTATGGTTTACAATGATGTTGATTTTTTCCAGTAAAACATATTTTTCTTTTTACAATCTTTTAACTTTGATGCCATGTTAATAGTTTAAACTCAAGTTGTTTTTGTTTTCTTAGTATTGACGCACAATTAATTTTCATGATGGTGATGCCACTTTTTGATAGAATTTTTGACTGTCGCTTTTAATATGATGATAAAACTTCCTTTGTATAATTTTTTTGTAAAGTTAGGCGTAGACTGTCTAAGAATGGAAAGTACTTACGGAATGTTCCACTCAATGAGTTTTTATAGTATATATCCTCCTTAATGGTTCCACTGGTCTGTACTTATCTTTAACACTCAAGTCGAGAAAAAGTGTCTATGTAGCTAATATATCATTTATTTAGCAATAAGGTTTTAAGGCAACATGTACCAAAACAACAAAACATAGTGGGGGAACAAAACAAACAGAAGGAGCAATGGCTATTGTATATATATATTTTTTTTAATTTAGAGAAGTAAATCTAAATATATATATAGATTCTTGTAAGATTATACCAGTCTTTGAGAAAAGTGATTAATATTGTGCATTTAGTTATTAAACAATATATATTGTTATAATGGAATATCGACCTCACTTTTTTTATTGCAGAAATGGAGAGAAGGTGCAAAGTTATGTTACCCAGAGTTTTTTTTTAGATTTTTTAAAGTCCTAGAAGTATTTTTAAAAAAGGACTGTAAAAAATCTGAAAAAATTCAGGGCAGCATAACTTTACACCCTGTATCCATTTCTGCAATAAAAAAAATAAAGTCGATACTGAATTTGGTAACTTATTATATACATGGTTAGGACGGAGTATAAAACGACATCTGCTGAACAATGGAGTATTGTCCTCAATTTTTTTTATTGCAGAAATGGATAGAGGGTGCAAAGTTATGCTACCCTGATTTTTTTCAGATATTTTTGAGACCTAGAACTATTTTTAAAAAAATTATTGAAAGTCCTTTTTGTGACGTCACGCGGCGGCAAGTCCTATCTTTTTCTTAAGGAGCGGCGTTTCGTGACGTCACGAAAAGGACTTTCAATAATTTTTTAAAAATAGTTCCCGGGCTCTAAAAAAATCTGAAAAAAATCAGGGTAGCATAACTCTGCACCCTCTATCCATTTCTGCAATAAAAAAAAATTGAGGACGATACTCTATTTCATTTTAGTGCCTGCTTAACATCAGGACGTGATGAAATATTAAGACGTACAATTGCGATCAGCTTAAGGGTGGGGGGTAGGCTCAAACAAGACGTTTTGATAGTGTTCGTACATTTCAATTTTTTTCTTGGAAAGTTTTCATCTGATCGTTTTGAAACCAACTCCATACCTGCACTATATTATTAGCTATCTACTGTAAAAATCCGATTGAATTATAAACTCAAGTTTCTAAGTTTCTGAGATTAACTGTCCAGAACAACTCTGGAATTGAGTTACAAAAATTGCTCAAAAGATGGCGCTTCAGAAATTTGTTGGCAGTTTTTCTGGGTTATAATTGAATGAAAATTATTAATTCTTTTTACATTGGTTAGCGGCTCTTTTACTCTAGGACCTCAGATAGTTTCATAATAATTACTGCAAAACAAACGGAAATAATTATTTACTTCCTAGACAATTCCAATAGATGGCAGTTACGGCCTCCCGCCCACCGTTAACTGTTCATTGTTACTAGATAATTAACAAAAAACAACACAACATTTTTTCATTGCATTTGGTGCTAATCTAATCATCAAGACCGTTCGATAAAAACTATATAGTCTTGATCTAAATTATAGGTAAATTCAAGGACAAAAGACTCCATTTATTGAGTTAATTAGTCTAGCAACAACGAACACTTTGTCAACTTCAAAATTTTACGTCAATGTCAACACTGCAAGTAAATAGGCGAGTCAGGGAGAAGGGAGGCAAACTTTGAGAAGTAAGAAATAGAAACTGACCTTTGAACTGTTGAATACAATATACACTTTAAGGTAGAGATAACGTCAAACAGCTGTTCGACGTAATCCCCTTTGATTAACATGTAAACCTTAGCAAATTGACAAAAATTTTGAAATTTTTTTGAGGGGCAGATATTAGTGCCTAAAAGCCATAGAAAAAGTTTCAAAAACATTTAACGAGCCGATTTTCAGCCCTATGCTGAAAATTAAAAAAAATTAATCAAAAAAAAATCGGCTCGTTAAATTGTTTTGAAATTTTTTCTATTGCTTCTAGGCACTAATATCTGCCTCTTAAAAAAAATTAGAATTTTTGTCAATTTGCTAAGGTTTACATGTTAATCAAAGGGGATTACGTCGAACAGCTGTTCGGCGTTATCTCTACCTTAACTTCAAAAACTTCAAAACAAAATAAATCATTCAATTGATGCAATATTATTATGTTAAAATCTTCACGCGTCGAGGTTTAGTGTGTTAAGACTTTATAAACTCTACCAGTTTTTGGTGAAGAGAAAGCATCTCTCTGCTTTAATTCTACGCAGCACCATTTTTTTCTGATTTAATATCCCATTGATATTCATACACCAATTAATATTTATAAACATTATTTGTTTTTAGTATAAAATTGTGAAGTTGTATCAAGCAATTATGAACACATATTTGATCAAATTGTTGCACATGTTAGGGCGTTACAATCAGGTTTGTTTGCATGCAACCTGAACGTACTTCCATTGTCACTTTATAAACCTAATAGGCGAGAGTACTGTAATTTGCACACGTAACTGAATTTTAGTCGCCATGAAATTGATTGTAATTACTAAAATCCATTTATCTGTTAAAAGCAGATGTCCCGCGGGGATCATAGAAATGAGAGAATCCCATTTGGTTATATATACAGGAAGAAGGAGGGTAGAAAATGTGGATTAAGTGCTTTTTGAGCTGGGAGGAACAGCAGTAGCAGCATTTTTATAAGCAAGGTTAAAATATTATTAAGTTATTGATTTATAAATTAAGTTAAAATTGTGCTGTGGTAAAAGTCTTTTTGTAAGTTTTGAGGCAATATTAACAAACGAAACTTTTTTTATAAAGTTTATAAACTAATATTTATTTAATTTAAAACGATTAATTGAAATTAAATTTAGCAAAGAAAGTTGAGATTTGTGATGAATATTTTTATATTTATATTATATATATTTTTTTTATATAAAATTTATAGAGTGGAATTATTTCTCTCTTGAGAATCTTCAGAAGCCAAAAATTAAAAACTATTTTTCAAGTAAAATGAATACATCAAAATTTACTCTTTTGGGATTTAATAATTTGTTTTGATTTTACATTTTCACTTAAATTCATTAATTTTCCAATATCGATATGAATAATTAAAAAAATATGTAAAATTTGAAACTTGATTTGCTAATGTAATTTTCTATTACAACGCGTAAATAATTATGTATATTATATTTAACTAATCATATTAATCGTGAAACTTAACTTACTTAGTAACAAAATACAAGGAGGTCCATGCAGTGAGCTGATAATACAGTACACAAAAGGGGTGTGAGATGTTGGTCATTGTTTGGTTTGCTCGAGTCATTAACGTCGCCTTCCCAAACAGAAACACGAGACCTCAAGATACGCCATGCTAGCTTACATTGAAAGTAACATTGAAGTGAAAGTAACTTCGAATGACGTCAATTGGTTCATTTGAAACGAGACAGGAACACAAGATGTTGCAATATTTATAATATTGTCACACATTACGTCGCCTCACATTATTGTTGCAATTAAAAACCTTGCACATAAATTTACATATAAAACCTAAATTTGTATAAAAAAAACTGTGGGTTATTCGACAACATTAACTATCGTGAATTAATGTAATAATTATAATATAGACATTTACTAGTATTACACGATGCAAAAATATATTGAAATAATTTTAAAAATGTAAACAAAATAAACATCCTGAAATTTAAAGCATGTGATTTTTCATGAACTTTAATGCAAAAGCAATTTTCTTATTTTAGCATGCTACAAAACTGCATCTTTAACTTTTCTTTTCTTATATTAGTCCATCACTTCCTTAAATAAAAATAATTTCCACCAAATTTATTTTGTGTAAAAATTGAATTTGTACATAAAATTTCGAGTCTATTTTGTGCCTCTAAAAAGTTGTTTACAAAATGAAATCTTATTTTTAGAAACTATCACGATAAGAATCAAATTTCAAGAAAAAAATCTATACTAAAATTAATCCTATTTTTATTTTTTTTATTATCATGTCTATTCTGATCTGATTTCTACCCAATAAAATATATCAGGAAAAATAGCAAAAAAAAGTATCCTCTGTAAATCCCTATAGCAATCAAGGAACTATAGCATTCAATTCAAACAGACAGAATTAATCTAGAGTGGCAGAACCATTCAATATCGATTCTACACCTTTTCTAAAAAAAGAAACTAGTTATATCATGTGTGTTTTTCCATCTAGGACATTTAGATACGGAATAAAACATATGCTCCATTTTATTAATCTTATCTTAGGCATTGTATAGAAAAATTCAATAATACAGTCTGTATGTACTCCATCATGAATAATAGTGCGACTGCAGTCTTAAACCTATTATAGCTTAACAAGCGTTCTCTCTCGTTGCAAAGTCTCTCTGACGCCCCTATAGTTATATCAGGATTAACTAACACGGGCATCCTTAGTAGATGGTGCATTGTTTACATCTTTTCAGTGCACCTTTATAAAAAAATAAGATAATTTTTTATAAAAAAAATAGGATCAAGTTTCTGAGATGTATTATATGATATAAACATGTATAAATTGAAGGAATATAATTGGAAATGCAATGAATTTAATCAAAATTTACCTATAAAATCACATATAAAACACCAAAAAAAGTAATAACTCAAAATAACTTGATCCTATAAAATTTAATTAATTAGTTTATTAATAGTCAATTTGTCTTTAATCTTATATAAGATGTAAGAATATTTTACGTTTATATTTTACGTCTGAATATAATTAGTTAGTTAGCAATGGCTAGCAATGGTGTCAACAATAATCCTGTTAATACTTATGACAACCGATGTTCTGAAATAACATTGTAGATTCATGAAACCATTGAAGTACAAATCTCAGTATATTTTTAAAGGGGAAGGTTGTAAATGTTTGACTACTTTTGCAAAGAAATTTTTATCGTCATGAGCATGCATAAAACATTATTAGATATGATATTGTATATAATTATAATATATTATTGATATTATATTATAATATATAGGGGCAATAATTCTGGTGAGAATATGTACTCATTTTCAAAATCTTTATTGAATAATTTTGGTTGTACAGTGACAAACTTGGATCACATCAGGATATTAAAAAAAAAGGGAAAAAAAATCAACAACAACAAAAATTTCATTCACAAATTATGTATGAAACACATTTTAAAATTTCGATGTTTTAAATATTACATTTGAATAATATACCGGTACAGCACACCATACCATCACAACAGTCCATTTTTCGCTTTTACAGTCTTGTCTATCTTCATACTAAAGCTCTATAATTGTTCTAAATGACTACCTTCACACAGCTTGTCAGATAATCTCACGTGAAATTACGCCCAGGCTGCTTCATATTATGAAACCCATTACGTTTTGTTTTGATAAAAAAAATGTAAAGTTTCCCAACCTTAAAACGAGATATTCTATTCAATTCTTTTATTGGTAATTTTCAAAACATACAGATACAATCAAGATAAAGGCACTCTGCATGAAATGGTAAGACACGTAAAAAAAAAATACATATACTTAAAAATTAAATGTAACATAGGTAAATACATAATAAAAACAATTCTTAATCAATAATATTTTTACGGCTCTTTTAAAATCATTGTACTGAAGTATAAGTTTGATACACATTAGAAGTTTGTTATACAACCTGATTGACATGGAATAAGGTCCTTTATTATATATTTGTAATGTACACTGTGCATGTGGGTGTAATTATCATGTCTTTATTTTTCGTATTATAATGGAACTCTTTGCACTGAACAAAATATTCAGACATATAATTTATGTTTTTTAACAAAACAGACACTTTTATATATAAATTGGCAGGGAAAATGTAAAATTCCTTCCCTAACAAATATAAGAGAACAAGAGTAATTTTTTTTTTTCAAATCAAACACGGTTCTGATTGCTTTTCTTTGCAGTCGGAATATAACCTCCAACGCCATCACAGAGTCTCTCAAACAATAATACCATATCTCATTATAGAATGGAAATTTGCATAATAAAGGGTTTCTATTTAGTCAGGTTTACGAGTAGAATTTTATTAGGAGTACACCTTGTGGGCACGCAACTTTTGATGCAGCTAAGAATTAATGGTTACATACCCTACCAGGCATTCAGATGTTCTGGTTAAAAAGTGTTGTACTTACACCCAAACTTGTATTGTAATATGTGTTTTCTGAATAAAAGCCTTTTGAATCTGAATCTGAAGATAATAAATGATTCAAAGAATGTAAATTTTAATTAAAATATTCTAATATAAAAATATATACTTGGTCTTATAAACTTAATATGATATAATTGAGTTCATATGTTTTTTAAACTGCCAATAGAATTAAATTATAATGTCAATTTCAATTCGTCTATTTTTTCCATGCTACCAAAAAACGGCAACAAAAACAACAAAACTAACGAAGTAGAAAAACAAAGTAATTGAATTACGTTGTTTTGTTTTTTTTACTTAATTCAGTATTCTAAGAGTTCCGCTTTAAAGAAAAGATATACATGAGGGTAAAATGGTTTTATATTGTCTAATTAAAGTTCATTTAGTATATACCCTGTTCAAATTGTTAACTTAATTAAAAATAAAACAGACAAACAAAAATGAATCTCCAGTCCTTTGATGTTCTTTTTTTTTACCCCTTTATTATTTGTTGGTTATGATTACTACGCACATGATATATTTTTAGGTTTTATGTAAATAACCTTTTATACTAAAAAATACTTTTGAAAAAGAGCACCAAATCACATGTTGAATAGGCCTCTCATGCTAATTTATATTTAGAGGCAATATTTCCACTTGTCAGCATATTGCTACATATATAAAAAGAGTATACACACTATAACTTACTTCTATACTATGCGAGTTTTATTAATATTTTTTATATAAAGCAAATTTGAATTTTACAGCAATTTTCCCTTTATCATACTACATTAAAAATTTTAAAATAAATTTTAAATATAAAAGATAGAGTGAAAATATGATAACATATATTATATATTTTTTAAAAAATATTTTTTTTTTTTACCCAATTATATCGAACAATACACAACATACACAATCATAAAGTAACAGTATAATGATATTAAATTATTCGATTGATTTTTTTTTCTGCATTTGGATGTCGAGTTGTGCATTGCCTTTTTAACTTAAAATTTTTAACCTCATCTTATAACCTTCAAATTGTATCGAAAAACGCTGTGACGTCATCGTCATACAAATATTTAGTACAAAGGTATTAACTTGAAGTCCTCTATCTAAACATGCATTTAAAAAAAAAGTTGCATGCAAGTTTTCCATGTGACATAATAAATATTAAGCCGGTATTACACGATACAATTTTTCTTACTATTGAATACAATATTATTTCCTTACAAGAAAATTTTATCTCCATACAAACAAATGGATTTCAAATTTTCTTATATAAGTTAAGGAAAAATTGTATTCAATAGTTAGAAAAATTGAATCGTGTAATACCGGTCTTAGAGGTAAAAAAAAAAATATATATATATATAAAATAAATTTTATAAATAATATAACTTTTAAATTTACCTGGAGAATTCATATTTTTTTTCCTATTCTCTATTGAATAATTGTAGCTCCTTGCACGTTTTAAAATAAAATAGTATAAGACTTTTAAATCATACTTTTCTGAAAGAAGATACGTCTTTTTTTTATGATACCGCAACAATTTTATACTATAAAATAAACTTTTTTATCACAGTGTAAATTGAGTATAACTTTTATCACGTTTCTTACTAAAACTTTATTTTTTTTTATATAATTTTATAATGGACAACATTCATGAAAAAATTTTATTGCAGAAATGAATAGAGGGTATCAAATTATGATATTCTGAATTTTTTCAGATTTTTTTGAGTCCTGAAACTATTTTTAAATAATTATTGAAATTTCTGTGATTTCGGTTGGCACCTCTGAATCGTTAATAAAAAGGATAGAGACTGGACGCCTATTGACGCCTCCAGGGGGCGTGGCAGCACTTTCAATAATTATTTAAAAATAGTTCTGAGTCTCAAAAAAAACTGAAATAATTCAGAGTAGCATAATTTGGTACCCTCTATTCATTTCTGCAATAAAATTTTTTCATGTATGTTGTCCATTGCATCTCTTATATTAACTGAAGTGTTCTATGGCAAGTTGTTCATTGTAAATTTATGTAACTTGTATATAGACAGATATAAACTTATTTAGCAAGGCAAGGAAAGATGCGTGAGCCGGATATTGCCTTCCAAGATTTATTAAATCTCTCCATCGGTGTGCTTAAAAGTACGTTCCCTGGCGTACTTAAGTAGATGTTTGTCGTATTTTATTGGAGGATTTTTTTAAAGCTTTTTCTTATTAGTTCAAACAAAACCGATTACTTACGGAAATTTCCGAAGTTTTAACATCAACATGAGGTTATAAGCAATGTTGGAACGTAGACAGGTATGCAGTTGAAGGGAGGGGAATTTATCGCTTGACTGACAGAGATAAGAACACAGGTGAATATTAAGATACAATAAAGGAGCATTTTCACTCAATATAAATGAAATTTACTAAGGTTTAATAAAATTTAATTTAAATTTTAATTAAATGTATTTCAGTATATAAATTCTACCAAATAAAACTCCCAGTTTATAAAGATTTAATATGCAATGAAATTTATATATTAATTGAATTGAGTTTAAATTATTAAAATAAAATAATTTATTATATAATATAATAGTATATAGGAATAAAAACTTTAGTGATGATAAAATTATATTAAACTATTAATGAAACTATATATATATATATATATATATATATATATATAGACAAGAATAGAATGGGATTTAATATATTGTCATTATTTAACTATAAATTATTACTTTTAAGCAGATCTTATAATAAAAAAAAAAAATAATGATAATAAATTATTGAATTAAAATTATACTTATTTTATATTTTATGAAATAAAATTATTTTGAAATTTTATCTGTAGAACAATTAAAAATAATCAACGATATTTACAAAGACATTTTTTTTACAGAATTATTAATAGTTATTAGATTATAAAAGAAAGCCTTTATATACATTTATTTTTTAAGCTAGTTATCGTTTTTCATAGATGATTGGACCTTACATCATTTGACATCGGAGTGCAATGTAGGCTTATTTTTATTTCAAGAGTGTCAAAGCCTATGATATAAGGAGGAAGGTGGGAGCTCACTGCTTGCTCGTCAATAAAGACCGTGCCAAAGGCAGTCACGTAGCCTCGATTTCGTGATGACATGTGAAAGGATGGACATATGAAGAGCCTTTATTCTTTATATCACAAAGAAAATAAGTCAGCAGACTAACAATATCCATCGTTTGATAACAAAAAGATCAAAAATCAAGATGTATAGCATTTCTGCTGCTGTATTTTTGTATTTTTTTTAAAGCTTGATCGTCTATGTTATATTTTTTCTGGTAACATTTATATTACAAATACAAAAAAAAAAAAAAAAAAATACATTTTTTGTAATTGTATACATTTGTATTTGTAACATTTCATTACAAAAACAAAATGAAGTAAATAATATTAAAAAATAGCACGAAAGAATCTCCTAGTATTTAAATAATAATAATAGTCTTTATATTTTGTACATTTCAATATCATATATAATGGGTGCGATTCATGAAACAGTTATCCAGTTTTCTAACTACGTGAATAGCTTAACCACGTTTAATTATACCCGTTTTACGTGTTAAATCATCTAGTTAAACACATGGTTAAGCTAAACGTCGCTGGAAACCTGGTTAACTGCTTCGTGAATCGCGCCCAATATATATTAGAATATTAGAAGCGGTTTATGAAGGAGTTAAGGTGGATTTTCATGGGCGGCAACGACGACGCGGCGCGATTTTAATTTAAAAGCTGTGAAATCCTATGCGGCGGCGAATTCGCAGGTAATCGCGTTAATTACGATGCTCTTTTTCTTTTAATCGCCCAATATGGCCGCCAATGGATGTTACAGCAAGTGCGCATTATTCGCGTCGCGTCGCATGGTAAAAATCGCCATGTGACTCCACCTTTATCCAGTGGAAAGTTATCCAGCATTTTCATTAACCGTGCTCGAAACGTGCAATGGTTAGTGTCATTGATTTAGGCCGTCACTAAACGTGGATGTAGAGAAACCTGGATAACTTCCTTCATGAATCATTAAGTATAATATATAAAACCTTTCCCTTTCTATATAGATCCTCTCTCATTAGTGCTAATGAATAAAAAAAGGGTGGCTTTATATAAGCTCTGTTGAAATTAAAGGAGAATAGAGATGGAAAATGACAGGGTAGAAATTGGGGGCTTAAATCTAACGTAAGCAGTTCAATTCAAGTAATGTATGTACTTCAGTATGATTTTAAGTAGAAAACTATTGTGATGCATATAAAAAAATGATGAAATTTGAGACACGATAAAATGTGGTTTATCATAAATATAAAATAAGACTTGTATAATATTCAATATCACTAGCCTAATTTTTTTGCATGACTATGTTCTAAATCCGCTTGGCCTACATATTTAAATATCCATGTATTTATATTAAAATTTGCAAGCTCACGTTATTAAAATATGAAGCTTTGATTTGACACTTTCAGCATATTGAGAACAAGTACATGCATTAAAAATGGATTTTGTGTTATTTTTTTTTCTTTTCTGCCTTTATAACAATGAAAGTCAATAAAATATTCAGATACAAATCGATTGTTTTCAACCAACAGCCAATGTTTACGTTGTATTTGAATTTTTATCATGTGATTTATTTTTCTTTGTAACAAATTTACACTAATTAGAGTTTATGTCCTAAAGTTTGTGATGCTGGGACTGCCGCAACCTTGAACGCGATTGGTGATGTGTTTCCCTGAGGGCGTGCTACTACTACTCTCTCTCTCTCTCTCTCTCTCTCTCTCTCTCTCTCTCTCTCTCTCTCTCTCTCTCTCTCTCTCTCTTGGTGAGGTGCAAGTTTGAAAGCAAATTGTCAGCTGTTCCATGCTGCACTTTACCACGACAAAGACACGTCGTTAATTAGCTCTGGTTCAGTAATTTCATGTTGTCTAATCAAAGTGATATAAAATTGAATTATCATTGATAATAATATATTAGTTATACCATTGAGTAAAGCATTAGTACTCATGTGTACATTATGATATTATTATATTAAATACTCAAACAATATATAATGAACTAATTTGATTAGTTCAACATTATATTATTACTATAATATTTGGTAGGAATAGCATAGTTAAATTCTTGGATTTTATCTTTAGATATCAATAGATTATTATAATTTTATAAAACACTAGAAATGAAATAATGTGAAAACAAATATGGTTTCATTGCTTTTTCAAAACCTTTATTAATTTAAATTCTTAAAACCTATAAATTTATATTATCTTAAATGTTGTGTTGCAACAATAGTTACTTTATGAAAATCATACGACCTGTAGTATTTATTTATAGCACGTTCTCTTAAACAATTAATGTTTATTCATTTATGTTATGATTTGATTGTTAAATTGTGTTGACGGTTCACACCCTTTGAATATTAAATTAATGCGATTAATATACAACATGGGTATTAATATTTCACCATTTATACTGATATTTACGCTACTATGAACTCTAAATAGAAATTCAATACCCCAGTATATCAATAGACTCAATATTATACTCTTTCTGAATGTCAAACAATAATAATCACTTCTTTTTTTAAATGTGTACTTTTCATAGCCCCTGTAAGTTAGGCAATTTGTTAAGCCTTTAAGTTTTTGTGTGTTAACTTTTTATTTAGTACAATAAGAATCTGGTTAATATATATATTTTTTATGCAAGCTATGCAAGTGCAACATTTTAATTTTAACAATATTGAAACGAAAATTGAGCTATAATATAATTATAACTTCCATAGTTTTGTGTACTGTCATGTAAGTTTTGAAAGTTATAGTATTTTAGAGGTAACGTTTTGAATAATTTTATTTTAAACCTTTCATAATTTCATGTGTAACAATAGAAGAATTGAATTTCCTGAAAATAAAACGGTATAGAAAATTTATAACCATAACTTTGCAGTATTTTCTCGTTTATATGTGTAAGGTAATATACAGAGGAATGTAGTGTAGTGTTACATGTTTAGTCCTGAGAATATTATACAAGTTAACAAACAAACCACTTTAAAGTTTTTTATATGCATAAAACTAGTATACATATTAGTAAATTACAGAACAATATTGTATAGTGATAAACAGGAAATTTAATATTGCTTAATTGATTTCAAAGTAAACAATATTAAAATAACAGACTTTTGTGGAAATATTAATTTATTAAGAGAAAAAATAACAGAAACATTAGAATATAGATACGAAATTAAATTTCACAGAAAAATGATGGTATTTTTAATTTTTTTATGTTCCATCTCGAATATATATAAATAGCACAAGTTTGTAGAAAATTTCATAACATTTAATCAATTTTTTTATTAAAAAATATTTAAGGATTGACATCAATATAAATTCCAATTTAAAACTAATTAATAATGCTCTTCAATATAATAGTCCATAATTATAATGTAAATTAATTTTATAATAATAATATATTAATTTAAAACCTATTCATTATTTATTATTATTAATATTTATGTAAACAACTTTAAGCAGTTACACAAAAAACACTTAAAAATGCACAATTATTTGATTTGATTCTTTTATTGTTCACATCGCTACTAATTTATTTTTCAATTTCATTGTGTGTTTTTTATATGCAACGTTAAGGTGGTCATAAACAAGATAATTAAATTGTATCGATTGTCAGAACAGAGTAGTGAAGATTATCTTAAATGCATCAAATTTCTGGCTGTATAGTCGGATTTACTGCATCACTTCCAGTGGAAGAGAATAAAAATAAGAGGCTTGCGATTTATCCTTAAAATTTTAAACTTCATGTAGAAATTCAAACTATTGTTTTATTTTAAGTTTTAGAACAAACGAGAATATACTGTATAAAGGTCAATATATGGACGTGCATTTTCGGTAACTTTCGGTGATTTTTTTTGTATCAATTTCATCATTGTAACTACAAAGTTATCTGAAATCTCGCATTTCATTATTGACTACAATCAAATCCCTCTCTCCCTCCCCCCCCCCTCTATAATAATTGTTCTCGCGAGCTGAATCGCTCTGATGTCGGTTGAAGGGAGATTGCGAGAAGCCACCCGCGAACCCTAACTCATTATTTCAGAGAAGGTCAAGCGAGAATTTCCTTCCAGCTCACAAGCGCAATGTTTGTAAATAACAGAAAGGATTGCGTGCATGTGACAACAAGTATGGCTTTTGTTTTAGACTCCGAGAGAGTTATAATTATATTTGACTTTATTTACAATTTGATATTAAATGATTGACAGAATTAAAAAAGTTTAAAAAGCTGATGAATAGATTTTTATAATTATTTTTTTATTTTTGCTCGTAAATATATACTACTTTGTTTTAAATATACAAAGAACTTTCAGCAATTACATTTATCTGAATTGTTTTTGTTTTAAAATGTTGTAGTGCTTCTTATATATTTTATGAAGCTTTGGAAAATGTAATTTATTATTTTAAATTTAATAATTGTTATAATACATAACTTTCGTGTAATAATTGATGTATGTACAGTCAATAGCAGATAAAATGAACCAAAATGGTCCTCTGTTGTCACAGTACAAAGTTCCCTACTTCCAGCTTATCACAACTGTCTATGCATTTTTACTATGCCTGCTCGGTTGATGAGTGTGGACGGGCATCGTTGAAAGTGAACATTTTTAGAGCACTGTGATAAGCTAGAAGAAGGGAATTTAAATTTTTTACCGTGACATCAAAGGACCATTGTTGGTTTATTTTACTTGTTATTGACTGTACCTTGGACTGTTCATGTTCTATAACTGTAACATAATCGTTTTTGACGTGTTTTAACACGTTCTTTACTTATTTGAAATAAAAGTTGCTTTTTAAAGTAAAATTATCGTATTTTACAAGATATTTTAGCTATTACACTATGTAAATTTTTGCATTTATATATCGTTTTGAAACGATATTTATAAATATTTAAATAAAATGTTTGATGTTCTCTGTGGTTTTAATATTCATGGTTAATGCATATTTTTTTCTTCATTTTTTTTTTTTTTTTTTTTTACAATTTTAGCTTTTGTCTTCTGAACTCAATAAATCTTCTTAGTAAGAAACTTAGCTGCATTCCAGAATTCCTGCTGCGATCAAGACTCATATTCTTTCCCCTTTTTTAAAAAGAAAATTCTCAATATATTCCACCTCTATTCTTTTTTCTTTTTTTTTTTTTATAAAGAAGGATATAAAAATGGCATTTTTTGATATAGTAAAGTGCTATAAAATATAACTCCAAAGTTCATAAAATAGGTGATACATTGTACACCTCAATACAAAACTTTCGTTCACCTGACTAGTTAGGGTACTTTGCAGCTCCAGTTAATGATTTGAAATTCCGGGAGAGGCGAGAGAAGCCATTATCAAAATATAAAGTTTACCACGCCTCCACAGTGAGCACCGCTCAGAAATGACGCATTTGTAACGAAAGTTTTGTCCAGAGGTGTACATTGACAAGAGCAATAAATGGAATTTTTATCATTTGAATATCTTACAAAAAAAAAATAAGACCAAATAATATATAAAATTCTTAAATAAGGTTACGTATATTTCATAATACTTGTCAATTTGATAGTATACCTCATTTACCTGTTGATAATTATGTAATGGAGATGCTTAATGTCAAAAATATTTTATTGCAGAAATGAATAGAGGGTACCAAATTATGATACTCTGAATTTTTTCAGATTTTTTTGAGACCCGGAACTATTTTTAAATAATTATTGAAAGTCCTGTGATTTCAGTTGGCACCCCTGCAGCCTTAATAAAAAGAATAGAGACTGGACGCCTATTGACGCCTCCAGGGGGCGTGGCCACACTTTCAATAATTATTTAAAAATAGTTCTTGGTCTCAAAAAAATCAGAAAGAATTCAGAGTAGCATAATTTGGTACCCTCTATTCATTTCTGCAATAAAAAAATTTCATGTATGTTGTCCATTGTACATTTTTTTTTTTAATCACTATTGTATTGCCAGCTCAGGAATTGTTTTTCTCCTGTGTTTGTCTCTCTTCTTTTTCTCCAGACATATTTCTTATTAATATGTAACACACGTTGAAAACGTCGAAGAAAAATGTTGCAAATATGCAAATATGAATCCCTAACCTGAATGTGATCAGGGGTTGGTGTCAGGTATTTGATGACGGTAGGGGTGGCTTCAGTTCCCACCCTCGCGAGGTAAATGCCGCTGACAGAAAGGTGTACCCCAGGCTGGTTAGCAAGCACCGGGGAACCCATGAATAAATCAAAGTCATCGTAACCTGCTTGTCTTGCGACTCACGACACTCCGTTTTTATTATAAAATTTTATTATTAAAATCAAAATTGGTTTTATTTGATAGCTCCTTTAAAGGTAAAAATTATTAAAATTTAACCAATATATATTTTTTCTTTTCACTTTTCTTTGTTGAAAAAGATGGAAGTTGTTTATGCAAATCAATAAAATAAAATTTGAAGTTTTATAGTATTTTCATTTTTTTTTACAAGCTTGAGTATTTCCACTAACAATAAAGTTCATACTACTTTATAACAAAAATAATAAAATTATTATTATCACTTACATTGTTAGATGCTCATCTTTGAAATATTTTGTTTCTAATAATTTTTAAAGTTTTAATAACCTTGTTTTACGCAAAAGTTACTTGAAAAAAACACATAAAATATGTTATATAATTAAATGTAATATCATGTAACTCATAGGAAAAACTATAGATTAAATTTTAGAGCTCAAAATGAAATGCTAAATCTATGTAGTAAAATATTAAACAATAAGTAATAATATTCATGCCATTATCATATGTAGTATGAAAAAATCAGCGTAACTGCATCACAATCATAATATAATAGACGGTAATTCTTTACAAATCATGTACTGTGTTCCATGAATCTACAAGTTCAGCAATAAATTTGCTTCCCGACATTACTCGTTTAGTAAATTATAATGCTTGCATCAATTTATAAAAATCAAACAACATACAACCACACAACTACTATAACTAATAGAAAATCTTATTATCGTATGCATACAATGTACAATTTATTCAATATACGTACATTACTATGCTAATACGATTAGTTTTGCTTGTTCACAAACTAAGTGCAGAGTGATATGATTGCCTACATTTTACAGGATATTGCTTAACTTACATTTAATATAACATCAGTAAATATTTTATAATTTAATCACTAATATAAGGTTATATTGAATTGCACAGATTGCTACATTATTTTAGTTTCATTTTCTATATAATATATATATAATATATATATATATATATATATATATATATATATATATATATATATAATTATATTATTTTTCAATACTTTGAAATTTTATGGAGTTACATAAAAAATCCAACCTGCTTTGTTTTTTACAAAAATAAAATGAAATATTGGTTAATTTATTATATCCACTAGCTTGTTCACAAGCTAACTGTAATTGCAACCTATTTATTGTTATTTGCATGCATTATAATAAATAATGCAAACCGAGATATATACATATATTGTTTATATTTATTTGAGAAGTTATTGCACTTATTATTCTTATAATATCTAATATAAAAGTTTGACATTACGAAGCATATAATATATATATATATATATATATATATATGTATATATTGTGTTGCACAGACTTTTACACAATTTAGTGAATTTAGTTGCATATTTTTACTCTCTATTTTTTTTAAATTTGGTTATTTAAATTAATGAAATGGATATCACAACACCAAATATTAAAATCCAATCTAATTTTCCTTTATAAAGATAATGTAAAATATTGGGCACCTCAAACGCACGTCTGTATATAAAGACGATGTGTCTATATTATATAAATGGTTAAGACACTATGTGGGGTTTGAGTTCCAGCTTAGGAATCCAATTTAATAAGCATTCTACAACAAAAATTACTGACATTACCATATCGATTCGTGATGCCGTAAATATATTTAATATCGAGGCTTCAAATCAGCTCATATTGCCTTGTTTTCACCATCTTATCTTAAAAAAAAAGGACAATGAAAAACTTATAATGGTTGTTTCATCATTGAAGACCAAAAAATAAGTTCTTGGTTCAAAATCAGAAGACTCCAAAATGGAGGTGACTGATACATATATGACTCTGAGATTTTTTTTTTAAATTATTGCTTAATTCATTATAGAGAAAAATTCTATAATGTTGGTTGGTGTGGAGAAAACTTACCGCTGCGAAACACTTAAAATAAAAACACTTTACACAAAATATTCTTAAGCTTGTTTTATTATGACCAACCGTGAAGCGAAAATGTCTCAAATCCTTGAAGTTCGTAATGGAAGAAAACAATGTTTCCTCCGGAACACATTTTGTACGCCATAGAAAAATAAAAATAAATACTCAAGCCACACATACGTATTCTTTTTCTTTCTCTAAGTTTCTAAAGAACTAGATCGTTCAGGTAAAAAAAAAAAAAAAAAATAACAATTGTGCTATAACCTTTTATATGAGAACTCATGACAGAGAAATTTACTATTAGTTTTATAGAATATTTACAATTTTCTTATAATTCTTCTTACATTACAGTATATAACGTTTTCTTTTAACTGTCATTTCGGTTCTTCCTCTTTCTTGTAACAGTTTTATAGTTTGACACATTGAGTTATTGAAAACCCAATTTTAGTGTCAAATGTTGGTGCAGTAAAAGTAAAATTTCATACTGTATTAAGAGAATAACTTTTGATACATTATTACTAGGGTTATAGAGGACAGTTTTTGTTGAAGTAAAGACATGTTGTGACGAGGTAGTTAATGAGAGAGAACAAGCCAGAGATTAATGTCTTCCCTAACTTCACATTCCTATCATCATTTTTATATGAAGGCGGGAAAACAAGACGAAGATGAATTATTTGTTGATAAACTGAAAACAAGATAGTTTATCTTTGGAATCAACTAAACTGTGTATGATTTAAATGATTTAAAGTGGCTATTTTTTTTAAAGAATTATATAAGTACTTAATAAAGATAATGGTACAAATAGTGTGTTTATTCAGTGTGGCTAACATACTAGTACTATAAATTGTAAATATTATAAAGTTTTGAATTCAGCATTTCATAAAAAATACGAAAAAACGAAAAAAAAAAATAGCATTATTTATAGGTCTATACTGTATATATTGATTTTTAAATTCAGAGGACACTTCAAATTAGAGCAAATGAATTGTATTAATTTGAAGTGAAAAATTTACAATTAAAACGAAAATGCAACTTAAGTTTTAAAATGTCAAATAAAATTAAATTATTCAGCTGATTTAAAAAATAGTATAAAAAGAAATGAATTTTTAATATAAATAACGTGTACAACATGAACAGAATTCTTAAGTTTTATTAAAATTTTTATTTTATTTATTATATTTCTGTCATATATAATGTATGTAAGAGGTTGCTTTTCTTAATGTATGTACTTGGCTGTGGCTTGCTTGCTTGCTTGCATCATAAATTTAACACTTTAAGTCTCATTATTACAAAATTCTCCTGTCAAGGAAACATAATATATTATATATATACATGCAAATTGAAAGACTTTCAGGAAGATTTAAATATAAAATTGAGAAGTCCAAACTCTAAAAAAAAAACGGCAACTTAAATAGCAACATTTTTACACTAAAAGTTTCTTCCGAAAGTAACGTTAATCTGTTAGGAGTGAAGCTTACTAAAAACTGGAATTCATAATATACTTAACTATCGCACGTGTATACCATAAAAACATAAAAAAGAATATTCGTACTTGAAGACATTGCATACAAATGGCGCAATTGAGAAACTTTTAAAGTGTAAAAATTATTTTTCATAACATGTTGTATTAAAATGCATTATTTTTATAAACTTGTAATATGACGTATTTACGTGCAATGAATATAATTATACAAAGACTTCTAAGTCAAATTATTCTTTTATCTTACATTTTTGTATGGATTAAAGAAATATATATAAAAAAATCAACTTCCTCTCCACTGCGAATCAATTATAATATCATTATTTTTTAATATTTTTAATTTTTTATATCCTACAATATAAATTTGTTCCCTCTGAAAGCCAGCTATTATTGTATAATATTTTCCTTTGTTCTTTGATAATGACATGCCTGTTTGTGTTTATAAATTGTTTCATGATTTTCAAATATCTTTCCGGCGTTTTAATTTAAAAAAGGACACATTTCTCAACATTTATTAACTTAACAGAACAATGTTCTGTTGTTGCTAAATTCCCTGAGCTCGTCTTATTTATTTTGTTTTTTAATTTTTTTTTATGTCTTTGTATTTGCAATAAGGAAACAAAATTCTTATCAATTAATATTTGTGCTCTTACATTGAAAAGTACGTTACATTATTGTGAGTTTTAAAATTAAAATAACTATTAAGTGTAATTTATTAATTTGATTGAATAATTTTGTTATTATTGTTTTTTTAATCAAAATTACATTTTTACTACTTGTTAAAACAGGAATATAATATTATGGAAAATTATATTTTCGAACTCATTAATCAAGTTCAATTTCAATCGAAATTTCATTAATATTTCAGTGTAATGACTAAACTACAAATGTGAATTATTAAACAGTTGACTGTAAAAGAAAAAAAAAAAAAAACAATATAATATAATATGAAATATTAATTAACAATTATTTACGAAAAAAAAAGCATTTTACATTAAAAGTAATGTTATATAGTATTTTGTTTTGTGAATTTATTTATAGCGTGTTTGTTTTGTTTTGTTTCAGCGTTGATGATGGCACGACTGGTCACCATTACCACCCTTCTGTTTGTTTTTATTTGTACCCACGGCTCTCTCTCGACCACACCTGACCCCCTTACTACCTCTCCTACCACCACCCCTCGACCCACTGCAACCAGCAGTACCACCACCCCCATCCCACTTCAAACAACCTCTCATCCAACAAGAACTGCAATATCTCCTACCAGCTCCAGCATCACAACAGTAAACGTCTTAGAATCATCATCTTCAACAAGCGTAAAACCAACACAAATATTAGAACATAGTATAACAAATATTACTATAGCTAATAATAGTATAATAAATTATATCAACTTGACACAATATGAAAATACAACAACCACTACTACTACTACAACAATACCAATAACAACATCAATAGAATATGAATTATTAATAAATACTACAAATATAATAAATCATTTAAATAATATAACTTTAAAAGAAGATTTATTAACAACAACTGATAAAAGTACCACTACTTCAACAACAACATCAGCTGTTTCTTTGTTGACAACTTTAAGTTCAGTGACCTCTACTGTGGTAGGCACATCTTCTGGTGAAGATGGTGATAGTGGGGTATGGCCTGTAAAAAGGGAGGCGGTGGTGGAGGGTGACTTGGTGCTCGGAGGACTTATGATGGTTCACGAGAGAGAAGATTCGGTGACTTGTGGACCCATCATGCCCCAGGGAGGGGTTCAAGCTTTAGAAGCAATGTTATATACAGTGGATCGTGTGAATGCAAATAAAGATTTCTTACCTGGTGTAACATTAGGAGCTTATATACTTGATGATTGTGATAAAGATACATATGGTTTAGAAATGGCAGTGGATTTCATCAAAGGTAAGTAATATTTTTTATTATTTTTATTTATATTAAATATTTATTTAAAACAATTTCTTTTTATATGTAAAATATATACAAATAATATCAAATGTACCAACTGTTGAAATAATTACAATTCTACGGTCTGTATTGTCTTTATGAAATAATTATCTTATTTTATTCGTGAATTAATTTAAATGCAAAATTTCTAATTAAAAAAAAAGGTAGCTATCCGTCAAAATAAACAACTGGCTCTATAAATTTCTCATATTGTATGTATTAAACAATTATATTCCTTGAACACTACACAAAATTCTTATAACTTGAAAAATAATAGAGTTCTTTTGTAACTAATAGTAAAAATAATAATATACAGAGAATTTGAATGAAAAATTGAACATCAGTACAGTTTTTTGAAAAAAAAAATCAAATCATGTGTCATGTTATTCATGCTTAAATATCGCAATAACAAAATATTTAGTTAGTTATAATTGTATCATTAGAGGGTATTGGATACTCTATACCACTGTGCTTATTTTAATGCTCTGCTTATATGTATAATATGCATAATATTATATTAATGCATGACCGACCCAAAACATAATATTGTTTCTGCTATTAGTAGTTACTGAGTAAACTCAAGTCTACAAATATTTATTATTAATTAATTCAAACCTCATATTATATTCTAAATAACGTATTCACATTGACACACTAACATCATACATACATTTTCAAAAGATTTATTACAGTAGTAATGAAGGTATCTATTTAAATAATGAATAAATTTAATTAACTAATTCAATGGAGCAAAAAAAGAAATATAACATAATATATTATTCATAGTAGCAAGATACTAAATAATATACTGTAGGAAACGTCAATCATTTGTTTATTTTCAAACACAAGTTAAAATGAATTATTCATACAGCAAGTAATGAAAATCATGAGAAGAAACTCTCATAAAATGTCATAATAAATATTATGTTAGCATTCAATTTCAATGCAAAAAAAAAAAGAAAAAAAAAATGGTATGTGTATATTACATTACAAATTTACAGTAAAATATTATATTGCCACTCAGCTGTATATTATACTCTCGTGTGTTTTTTTTTATATATTTTTCATTTTATTCATATTACTGATAAATGAATATTAAAATACACTCTTCAGTTAAAAAAAAAAAAAAAAAAAGTTAAAAAATAGAAGAGACTTTACGACCTCTATAATTTTACCTTTTAAAAGCTAATGTACCTTTTTATTTACTTTTTTAAAGAAAAAAAAGGGATGTTTTCTGTTACTAATTATAATTTACACTCAATTAGCATCTGTAAAGAAAATATGGCTCTTAAGATTTTTCAAGTGCATTTTCAGAAGTATTTTAGTACATTTTAGTATTATATTTTAATTTAGGTATAAAATTCAGAAAACAGTGTTTCAAAAACTGCTATGTAAATACAAGTATGGCAACAGATTATTAAATAAAATAACTTAATTTTAATACACAATTTTAAAAAATTAACAGTATTATAATATATTAAATTTATTTAATGAAAATTTTCAAGAGTATTTTTAATAAAAATGAATTGAAAGAGGTCTAGACATTGTAGGTATATAAGATCTGTGGAAAATTATCCCAACTTTCTCTCGAGACTGTGGGCAATGAATACAGATGACGAAGCCTGATAGTGATTGCTATTTCCCCCCCCCCTCCCCCTTCCCCCACTTTAAGCTCTCTAGGGCTCGATATTAACCGTACTCTCCGCAATAGTCACTGCTTATATTTTCTCCTTCACTAAAGTTTGGTCAATTTATAATACGAGTTAGTTGCTTTCTCATGGTAAATTTAAGACTTGGTAATACAAAACGTTGTAATTACAATTTCATGAGAAAATTGTACAGTTAGATTTCTAAGAAAGTTTAATTTAATACAAGTATTAATTCAATTATAAAATTGAGAAAGTAATTAATTTATATTAGGTTCTATTATAATTAACTTGTTTAATTTATATTATCCTTATTTGTAGAAATTTCTTAAAATTTGAAATTGTAGATCAAATTTAAATTCAATCAATAAATTTAAGGAAATTGGAATTAGTATTTTTTTTTTTTTAATAGGTGCAACCAAAGACTGTGTTTTTAGATTGACGCTAGATTCATTTAAATTATCGCGCCTTGATGCTAGGCATTTTGTTTAGCATTAAAACAAAGCAAGTTGCATATACAACAGGGGCAAGGTGGCATCACAGCTCCTATTGTATAATTATGCAAATAACTGTTCGATTTTGATGCAGAAGAGTAGGTAAATATTTAAAAAGAACAAATTGTACACTATATAAAATCAAATTTGGAAATGAATTTGGACATTCGGAGTTTGTTACTGTTTTTTCTGTAAAGCTAGCTGATCTTTAAAAAAGCATAAAAAGGTGAGTTTAGCATGTGATAAATTAAAAAATATAAATTATTTCAAATAACATCAAGAATCCCAATTAATTTTATTAATAGTAAAAAGTTATGATATATTTAAATACACATTAATATTTTATGAGGTTAAATTTATAAAAAAAGTATTATGCAATAAACAACTTTACAATGTATGATATATAATATGTGTAATATATTTCTGTGTTATATTTATTTTTTTCCCGTAGTATGCTATAAAATACACGGAATGAGGTTGATCGGTTGATCGGAATGCAAGTCTCTTATCAGACTAATGCAATTTATTGCATCCTTTACTTGCATCACAATCACATGCAGTTATAGCTTCAATATATGTAGCATGTAAAGAGATATGTCATGTGCAACAATAAATGAAATTACGCACTTGAATAAGTCTCTGTGTCTATTATACTTATTATTCAATTCATGTTTTGTCATGCTTATAAAAGTATAAGAAAATTAATATATCGAGAGATATAGAGAAATCAATTGAAAATTGTCCTTATAAATAATATGTCTATATAATATAAATATGTCAACTAATTGAAATATTATATAAAATTTCAATCAATTCTTATAATAACATTGTTTTTCCACATGATGTCATCACTAAACTTATGTCTTATAATGAGGAAGTTCAACAGTAAAGTTAAGGTTTAATAAATTAATATCAGCTAGGTTGTTTTAAATTAAATTTAGAGGTATAACGTATAATATAATAAATCTTGTAATATTCACTTCGTTGGTTCTTTAATTTTAATATATATATAATTTACCAAGAAATGATTTTGTTAAAATCCAACATTTAACATAAACGAGCAAAAATGCTAATTAATATCAAAACTTGTTGAAGCAAGATTAATTATACTAACTTTTAACAGTTAGTTACTTTTAAAGCTAATTATATTGTACGTGTGAAACTTAAACAAAATTTTATTTCACTGTTGTATTTCGATTGGTAGCAACTGCGTGTTGCTACACACGCACGTACACAGTCGCAATCACTTTAATTTGGAAAACGTATTAAGTAGTGCACCAATCGCTATAACACTATAAAATTTGTACAGTAATAAAATTATATTAGAAAAATATGTATATATTTTTATTTTTTAGTAAATGATACTCCAAAAGTGTATATGAACAAAATTTCAATTTTAAATAAAATAATAAAAAGTTCGTATTTTTCAATAAAGAATGGATAAACTCAATAAAGCCATAAAAATTTTTGATAACAATTTGTAAAAATTGTATATCGACATTTTTTTTTTTTTTTTTTTTTTTACGTATAAGAAAAATCAATAACAATACTACATAAAATGAACACTCTGCAAGAATTGTTAACTAATGATCTTTCATAAGTTGTCTTGTTATCAAATGAAAAAAATGTCTAGAAATAACACAGTCAGCACGTTGGCAACAGCTGTTCGACAAACTGCAATCAACCTAAATTTCACCTTATGCTAAGGTTGAATATCACGTTAAATAACATGTAGAATGAGCTCTAAGTACTTCGTATGCACTCATCTGGTTAAGTGTACTCTCTTGAGTGCAATATAAGAGCTGTATTTGCCAAGAAATGTAAGCAATAAATCTATAAAAAAATAACTAAATATGTCATGAGCATGATGCACGTAATATTAAATAATAATTATAACTAGTATTATACTTGCTCAAGGAAAAACAATTGTGAAATAGAATATAGAATCAGAAAGACACAGAGGGAGCTAGAACATGAAAAACTTTTGAATTGAATAAAACATATATACAAAAAGTTTTATACATTAAGTCATAAATCAAAAGCACTTGAAATCTACATAATAATAGTTCACGTAATTGTTATTATCAGTCTTGCGTTTAAAATCTTGGCAAAGTTTTGTATAAATACGACTCGAGCACACTCTAACGGATATCTGTGAAAGATATATTATCAATGGTGTAACGTTAGCACCATCTATCGGAACCTCACTTAACTATTACAAATTGCGGCAAAGAGGGATAATTTTATTTTTCTCTCGGCAAAGTAGATTATTAAATTTTCTTTTTATCCGTGATCCAATATCATCCAGACTTTATTCTTCTTTTTCTTCTTTATTTCTCTTGATAATTATTTTATAATTAATTGGTGGGTGGCTTCGGAGAGGAGAATTATACAAAATATACGGACGATATATATTATGTATAATAGAGGACGATACCCAATATATAAGAAGCTTAATTATATTATATTAGATTACATATATTATATAACTCGATCCTATATATAGTACGTTAGTAAATATTCTTTCAAGTCTATAATATTATGTGTCATGATATGTGTTGACTTTAATAATGTAAAAAATAATAATAATATATTACATCCTTGTTTCGGTATATCTTGCAATATATTATATAGTTAGATGAATAGATGTGAACTTTTGATTTTACCTCTACTCGAACTCCAAGCTCATTGAGGATTAAACTCAACTTGTTTTATTACTAAAATAATAAAATTAGTAATATGTCCAATTTATGATGAACAAAAATATACATTTTGTAATATAATTTATAAAACTACAGTTTAAAAAAGTATAATAAAAATTTACTATATACTTTGTCTGCAAGTTTTCAACTTTTCAACTATTTTTGTCTCAGATATGTACTGATGTACATATATGTGAAAAGATGAAATCAATTTAAGCTTATCACAGAAGAAATACAATCAGTGATATTTATTGTAAATATTACATGTTACATGATGGATAAAGATTTGATTGACTTTTAGTTATAGCGTTGCAATGCATTCACGATATAGGTACAAAGATAAACTATATATATATATATATATATACATATATATATATATATATATATATATATATATATATATATATATATATATATATATATATATATATATATATATATATATATATATTAATATACGCATAATTATAAAGACAATAAATTATATAATGTTAATTATAATAAAAACAGTGAGATTTTTATAGTCTGCAGAACAGACTAATTTTATGGTCCCTTCCAAAAAATCAACTCATGCTTAGTATAATATATAATTTATATATTTATAATATAATGCTATAAATTTAAAAATTCAGCATAATTTTTCTTAAGGGGCATTCACAAAGCCCTAAGGCCACATTTAGGGCTCGATAATTTAAAGCCTGATTTTAGGCATGCTTTTTAGACCCAAAATTTCTGGTCTTAAATTATCGAGCCCTAAATGTGGCCTTAAGGCTTTGTGAATGCCTCTTCTTACAATTAAAAAAAAAAAAAAAAACTTCCGAACCTTATAACTACGACGTTAGTGCTAGAAATTGATTGTTTTTAACACTATATATTCATATGATAGTTCTTTGATTATTTCTTTTGAATACTCTAGGTGAAAATTTTCGCCTTCAAGTCATCACACACAGCTAAATCTATAATCTTATTTTAAATTTTTACCTCAAAGACACATCTTATTTCCTCCTCGCTCAAATTGAGGATGAAACAGAAACATTTTTAACACTTTTTGCTCATGAAGAGGAAATAATAATTTGTAATCTCGTCTTTATCGCTCTTTTTTTTCTCGAAAATGATGCAAAATAAGAGGAAAAAAGAAGAGGAGAGTGAATGAAAGATAAAGTTATTCCTGCAAATCGGGTGATCTAAAATTCTGTGAAAATTAGTTAAGATACTTATAATATATAATGGATTTACACAAATTAAGAAACTTCATTTTTTAATTTTCTCTAAACTCTCGCGTGAAGAAGGAATAAATCTCTTAAACTAATTTATTATTTTAATGCTCAGCTTTCACACTGTAAGAAATAATTTTAAAGAACATCCCTTAAAACTTTATGCTAACTTATTATCAACTACATAAATTTTAAACTTCATTTATTCAAATGTAAGCTACTAGATTTTTAAGGAGGAAAAAAAACAGTTTTCCATAATCCTTTTTTTTTATCATCAACCATGAAATTCGTTCAAGCTCTAAATGATGTAAGAATAAAAAAAAAGAATATCACTGCTTTATGAAAAAAATATTATATGAAGAAAGATGCTTGCTATGTATATGATTCGATTTTCCATGAAACTCATTTACCTAATCTTATTTTCCACTACATTCTCCTACTCATCATATTCTCGGTAAGATTTTTTTTATATGAAAACTGTTTATACTGACAGCTGGTGGCAACGTTATTTATGATTGATGATGAAATTTTTGCAACTTTCATTCAAACTATCTACAGTCTCATAAATACAGAAAAATTATAATATTTATCAGTAATAATTACAAAGTTACATTAAAAATTGTATACATTATAATTTATTAATATTTGTATAGATTTTTTTTTTCTGATTTAATGTTTATATATTTTTTATTCTTGATGGTGAAAAGAGATAATAAAACATAATATTTATGTTGTTATTATTTCCCAATAAATTGAAAAGAAGTATAAAATACCAAAACAACAAGCATTGCAGAGTGGCACGATCGGTTACAAGTCAAATTTCTAATCTGGATCATTCTCTGGAGCTTGATACAGTCGTCACCTCAGAAAATTTACATTTGAGGCCATGCCTCGTATGAGGCCGTGCCTCGTATGAGGCCATGCCTCGTATAAAGAACAATACAGAGCATGGTGATTAAGTGATTAACAAACTTTAACTGTGGAATATTTTCCAAGGCGACGAGTATACGTAAGGAAATCGAGTGCAGAGAAAGTTCAAAAGGCATATAAAATAGTTAACGTATGGTTGTATGGCTTTTGTACGTAGCATTAATAAAACTTCAAACCAATTAAAAAGTTTGTTATTATATCTGTGTAACAAAAATAGTATAAAATTCAATTTAAATTTTTTAAACATTATGTTGATAAAAAATATTGGGGGGGGGGTAAAGAATTATATTAAATTAAAACACACAAAATGAACTTAAGTCTCTGGTGTTTTAAATTCATAAATTATTGTTCATTTTATTTTTGACTGTATAAATGAATAGAATAATTTATATTTCTTATGTCGTAATGTCTTATTTTAAATAAAGTGCATAACATCAAAAGATAATGTATTGTTATTCTATGCAGATGCAAATGAAACTATTGTATCGTGGAGTGCTCGTTATAAATAAGAATACAAAGTACCAAGGTATAATTACATAACAGGTAGTTCAAGTTACATTTTACTATTTTTTAAAGTTCCATACTTCTTACTTTTAGAATATAATTTTACATTTTTTTTACTGAATCATTTAGTTTCTTATTTGTTTTTAGTTATAATTTATTATTTTACTGTTCATCAAAGTTACCTTTTTAATTTAATATCTTTTCAAGATTGTTTGTCACAAACAATATCAAAAGAATGATGAAACTAGGACGACACATTTATTGCTGACAAAAAAATTAAAAAAGGTGTTACTGTCACCTTTAACAATAGTAAAGTACTACGATATCTGCTTCTCCTATTATGATTAAAAAACTTCTTTTATATATATTTTTTTAAAAAACTTTTAAGATTTGAAGATTAATATCATGTGCTGAGATTGTTAAAAATGTCACCACCTACATATAGTAGTTTTCAAACATTAAAATTAAAAAAAAGTGTTCCAAATAGTTTTATTTTTATTACTTTGTATTAGATGCGGCTACTTATAAGAATAGAAAGATTTGGCGTGACCAGAAAATAAGTCACAAAGGTATGACCATTAAACTAGGGCAACTTGCAACCACGTAGAAGTTAAGGTAAACAAACATCTAGTGCATAATAAACAACGAAGTGGAAAAATAGAAAAAATAACATTTGTAACTTTTTAAAATAACTATTTAAAATAACACAGCAGTATAAATTATAACTTTGAAAATAGAACATTCAATTTAAAAATATATATATGGAAAAACATAATAATATTCAAACTTTTATGGCATTAGAAATTTTAATGATGAAAAACAATATTAAATTAATCATCAACTGTTTAAAAAAAAAAGGGGGGGTACATAATATGAACATTTCATTTACAGTAAAAGTTAGCTAGAAAATAAAATTAAACAAGTACATAGAACATCGCATTGCAGTGAACTGTAATTCTCACTTGTTATTTTCACTACCTTTTTTAAAGAGCAATGCAGACGAAGTAAGCAAAGGAAAAATAGGGGGAAAAATAAAAGTTAATGGTGTGTGGAAAGAACAAAAAGATTTTGTTATACTTTTGTCCTAGCATGGAAACACTTAAAGCTTTATACTGAGCGCTAGTTACACAGTATATTTACCCAAGCTAGCTTCGTGTCTCGACACAGATTTGTGCATGTGTGTTTGACTGCTATTATATATTGTTCTAGTGTTCGTTAATGTCTTCTTTTTAACAATTCCAGAAACTGCATCAACGTGCATCGCTCCTCCATGTTTCCAGCTATTTTTAACCAGCATTTAATTGTTTCGTAAAACAGAAATTTGTTTTAAGTGGTACTGTTTGTTTTTGAAATACATTCATGGTGTAGAATTGTTGTCTAAAATACGTGGAAACTACGGATACTGTTATAGTTACATATATATGACATTGCACCCTACTTTTTCACATTTTTTTGGGTACTCCACCCATACTCAAAACACAAATATCATTAAAACAGGATCCCGTCTTTATCTATAGGTTCTACTCCTGAGTAGAAAGGTTGGACATTATACGAAAAATCCAATAAAAATATGTATTATTTATTATTTCGGTAATACTAAAGCATTTCTATAAATATTTTACTATCTAAAAAAATGTCATATGATAATAAATGTATTCTACATTATTTGTTAAAGAACGAGAACATTTGCTACGTAATATAATACTGGCCGTGGGCCATTTAATCATGACCTTTAATATACTGTATATATATATTATATTCTATTGCAAAAAAAAAAAATGGTTTGAAAAATATTGCTTATTTTTATTTGGAAATGAAACATCAAACTTTTACAACATACTGCAGAGCATACACAGTTCAGTTTTCAAATTAGATTTATTTATATAAATATTTTTTTTTTCCATGCCCATGCATATAGAGCTAGAATCTCTATATTCTTATCTCTTGAAAGTCATGAAATATGATTTCTCTTTCGAATAAAAGAAATTTGATTTAGAAATACATATTTTATTGACATAGTTCGATTAATGAAACATTTAATAAAATTCTTCATTTTGATCTTACATGTTTTAATTGCGGGTGGGTAGGGTTCCTGCGATGCCCCGTTGAGTAGGAGGGTCGCGACGGTGAGCGCTAAGGGTCTGGCCGTGAGCCTGCCTGGAGCCGCCGTCGGTGCAGACTTGGTGATAGTAGCAAATACTCCTTAATAACAAATATATAGAAATTAGACATTTTGTGAATTAATGAATGCAAATTGGCAGTGGGGGAAATAACATTAAAGCTAAAATTTAAAAGTGTCATGTAAATGTTTTGTTTTTAACCTCATTCCACATTTACATTCAAGATAAATGTTTACTTTAATAACTTGTTGTTAACATTAGGCACCGCTTTTGGTATTAACAATTGACTACATGCCATGTGTGGAGTCGAGGCAATTTTCAGGCTAAAAGTTTTGGATTAAATAATTGTTTAAATATTGAGGACATTTTAAAGACAATTAAAGTTTAAAACTACTCATGTGTCTAAAAAATTCATAATAATTTTATAGTGAAGAATTAATTGCTAATTAACAGAGAGCCATCTCCTGTTTTGGTAAATATTAGTTATATTTTTTCTTTTTGTCAGATAGCCATGATAACTCTGCATGCCAATTTTTTTTTTTTTTTTTTTTGTTAGTGATAAAAAATAACAATGCAGTCCTACCAAGGCCGGAAACCTTATAGGTAGATGCTGTTTTACAATCATCTTACATTTTTGATGAGCTCAGCAGAACAAAATTGCAATTTAATATAATGATGTTAAGTAGAGCAGCTTTAACATTGACTGAGATTCATCTTAAATGGACTTATTTTAATTTACTTAATTAAATTATTGACGTTATAACGTTGTAACTATTCGCAGTTATTTTTTTTTAAATTAAAGCTTATGCTATAATATTGCGAAGAAAGATGCTAAAAACATTTTTTAAATTTTATGAGAAGATTAAGATTCCTTTATTTATATATATTAAAAAAAATTTCGTACAAAAAAAACAGTAAAGACTTGAATTATTTCTTTCCAAATTGGTGCAATAACAAAATAAGGTGGCATACAGTAGTTTTATCTTTTATGTGGAGCACACGACGAAGTAACTAACAAGTTGCAAGAGTTATATCTTCAATAAACGCCCGACAAACCAGTGGTGAGAATTGTTGTAACATTCTTGAAAGTCACGACTTGTGGTCAGTCTACATTCAAATTAATTCTACATTCCCTCCGGAAGTAGTCGGAATTTTTAAGTTTCTAGCCTTCCTATTTGTATTTCAGCTTTACAATTTCACATATAAGTAATTCTAGTGTAAATCTTGTTGCAATGTTTCAAAATTAAATTAAATACAGAAAAGCCATTAAATTCACACTTCCGGCTACTTCCGGTGTGAATAGTATATTAATTTGAGTGTAGTAGCTACTGAAACGAAGTAGTGAAATGACCCACTTGACCATAAAGCAATTTGCAGTACGTGAAGGTAAAAATTGTGCCATTACTTACTGCATTGAACTTTCAACTTTAAAAAAAAAAGTCATATAAGAAATTATATTGAAAAAAAAAATATATTACGATATTTAATTGATTTTCAAGTGCAGAGGATCTGTAATAGAAACTAACTTCATAAAAAAACTTAACAATAGGAAAAATCTTAATATATTGTAAACCTATAAATATAAGAAGTAAATTAAAAAATTCCATCTTTAAAAAAATAAGAAAATTAATAAAACAAATTATATTTTTCTTCAATTCTATAGGAATTTAAGTCATTAATCACAATATATATATATTATAGATTATATTTCTCATGTGGTATGAAATATGTGAAATCGTAGTGACCGCATTGCTGTAAGACATTATTAAAAAAAATATATATGTGAGTATCGAGGTCAGTCGCGTTGCCACAATTGCCGTGGCAGTTAAGCACAGGTGACCTAAAAGCTCGTGCATTGCTTTCTTACACCACGTCACATTCACTCCTCTCTGTGGGATACAAAAATACCTTACTTATTATGTCCCATGTAAAATAAAATGTAATATTATGCAACCTGCTTGTAATATATGTTGAAAGAGTTGCCAACTTTACAGGCGTTTGTAATAAAAACTCAATTCTTTTGATATTTTGTTAAGTCAAGCATATTATATTTTAATGTAAGTCATGTTGTTAAACGTAAAAGAAATTCTAATAAATTTTAATTAAAAAATAAATCATTTGAATGTAAAATTTGCAGAGAGAAATTTATTAAAATCTTTTATGTACTGATCTCATGCTCAAAAGATTTGAAGTCAGATATTGAATTGTTTTTAAAAATAGTTTGCTATTACATTCGTATTATTAACATCTTTTTTGCTGTCTTTATTATTATTATTTTTTAATCTTGTAAAATTGTTCTTTGGAGTTAATATATTTTTTCTACGGTATGATTTTTATTTTAAAATTTTACTCAAAAGGATTTAAAACAATCGTTTGAACAGGTTTTTAATTAAGATCATTAAACATTTTCATTAACTTTATCTTAGTTTTAAGTAGCGCCTCAATTTATGCATTAACCGAATTATCATTAGAAAGAATCTATAATATCAATAATTACACAATAGAGTATTGACCTCAAATTTTTTTATTGCAGAAATGGATAGAGGGTGCAAAGTTATGCTACCCTGATTTTTTTTCCGATTTTTTAGAGCCCGGGAACTATTTTTAAAAAATTATTGAAAGTCCTTTTTGTGACGTCACGAGACGCCGCTCTTTAAGAAAAAGATAGGACTTGACGCCGCGTGACGTCACAAATAGGACTTTCAATAATTTTTTAAAAATACTTCCCGGGCTCTAAAAAATCGGAAAAAAATCAGGGTAGCATAACTTTTCACCCTCTATTCATTTCTGCAATAAAAAAAAAATTGAGGACAATACTCCATTGAGTGTTATTTGAGATAATAGCTGGGTGAAAACCCAATTTACAGATTAACTAGGGGTGGGGTGTAAACTCGCGCTTACGCTCGTTTGCTTTCAAGTCTTTTAAATAATTTTGTCAATCATATGTTGCCATCTATATAAGTATTCAGTACGTGACATCATAACGGTGTTTTAATGCAAAATGGACAACCTACGTGAAAAATTTTTATTGCAGAAATGATTTGAAGGTACCGAATTATGCTACTCTGATTTTTTCCAGATTTTTTTGAAACCCAGAACTATTTTTAAATAATTATTAAATGTGCTGCCACGCCCTCTGGAGGCGTCAACAGGCGTCTCTGTCCTATCCTTTTTATTAACGATTCAGGGGTGCCAACTTAAATTACAGAACGTTCAATAATTATTTAGAAATAGTTGCAGGACTCATAAAAATCTAAAAAAATTCAGAGTAATTCAGAGTAGAGGTGGAGCGTGGCATTATGCATTGACCGGTTCTCGTTAGATCACTGAAGTCAGGCTACGTCAAGCGTGGTTAATACTTGGATGGGTGACCATTTCAAGTATAAAAATACGCTGCTCCCTCCCTGGGATAAATTCGTTTTGCTTTCCACCCAGTGCAGTGATGCACTTCCAAAAATCTCTCAGCCATATGTTGACAGATATTATAGTGTTCTAAATTAGCGAAGATGAACAGGCTCAGATAACGACTCAGACGCAGTTGTTAGACCCCTACTATTTTATTATTATTTATTTTATTTTATTTAATAATTTTTTAAGGAGTCAGACGCATTTGTTAGGCCCCTACTATTTTTATTATTATTTATTTTATTTTATTTAATAATTTTTTTAAGGAGTTTGGGGAGATTCGAGTTAATTATTTTCTTAGCGTCCGGTCGTGTTCGAGCGAGCAAGGCAATGGGCTTACTCCGGACACTGCCCATCTTCAACACAAAGAGGTGGCCAGTTGTAATTAAACCTCGTAATGCTATGATGTACCGAACGCAAATTGCCCCTGAAAGTAGGCAACCACAACCTACATGCCCCTGAAAGTATGCAACCCGCATTAATTACACCTTAATTTGATAACCCCCCCTAGACCTAATTGGGAGATGATCCGAGCATTATTTACGAAAATATTCGTTTTTATATAAAGTTATTATAAGTTACCCCTAAAGGTAGGCAACCTTCACTTACATGCCCTTGAAAGTATGCAACCCAACCAAACTTCCCCTGAAAGTATGCAACCACAACCTACATGCCCCTGAAAGTATGCAACCCGCATTACTTGCACCTTAATTTTATAACCCCCCCTAGACCTAATTGGGAGTAAATCCGACCATTATTTACGAAAATAATCAATTTTATATAAAGTTATAATAATTAAGTCACACCTGGAAGTAGTTTGCTTGGAATGTGCTACCATGGCATCTCCACCTATGGGAAAAATATCGAACTTCTGAATGTCTACAATATCTGTGCTCACGTGATTCCATTTGCGGGCGGCCACCATCTTGAAACTATCTTACGCACATATGCGCGCACTTGCGCGGATATTCGCATGCGCATTTTCGCGGACCAATCTTCGCGCGAATTTCACATCACTGCACTGAGCAGTCAGATCCCCTTTTGCAATGTTGCCTCTAAACGGAAGCAGCCAATGGGATGGCAGCAGTCACACAAAGAAAATTAATAAAGTATAATAATTTCAAAGCATTGACGATATGCAAAAGCTTCAGCCAATCCCAGTTAGCAGAACTCTTTCTACCAATGGTATACTTGCCTTTTTCCACCAACATTCAAACTTAAACGACAAAGAAGCTGTTGAAGTTGGTAACCATAAACTTTCCAATGGCAGGAAACACTGTATGTATAAAAAATGGAAAAAGTAGCACTAGAACGTTGTGCGTTACATGTCTACGTATCAGAAAACACAAATCGAAACCAACGAAAAGATGAACTCAGGGAGGAGATCCCCTAGCCGTGGAGTCACGCGGCACAAGGTCACCCCGTGTCCACGATGTCCACATTTGTGATTCAAAGTGCATGATAGAGGGCCGTAACACATCAAAGTGACACGTAATACGTCGCAATAGCATGACGTCCTCACTACACGGCCACGACAACACACCACGCACCAACACTCGAACACACGGTGATTCGAAACACAGACCACACGACACCGAAGAGCCCAAATTTCCAAACGTAACCTCACGGGCAGCGTGCGCTGCCGAAAGGGTGTCCGGTGTCCGGAACCGAACACGACTCGGCAGCAACAAAAGTTCACCGGGCAAAGACCTCCACCGGCCAAGGCCAGCGCAGGGCACCGGAAGAGCTCGGAGGCCGAAAAACCCCAAAAATCTAGATAAAAAAATTCACCCCCAGTCCCCCCCCGGACGTGGATTTTTTATTATTTTCCCGGTTACGGCGGCCACCCCCGGGAACCCCCAGGAAAAGTTTCGTCGGGTTCCGACGAACCCAGACGCTCGCCCAAAGGAAGTGCGTCCCAGCATAGGAAAACGCTGGTTAATTTTGGGGTCCCGAAAGTGATGTTTAATAATAAGGATTATGAAGGGTTGAATTTACTGTGTTGGTCCTTATGAGAATAGCTAATTTAGTACCATCTTTGCCTTAAATCAGCTGAATGTATTATAGAATTCACGAAGAAAGTTATCCAGCTTTCACACTATGCTAACCGCGGTAAGTGTCAATATAATTCAATGACACTAAACGTGAATAGTGAGAAACCTGTATAACTCTCTTCGTGAATTGTGTCCCATATGCCATGCAATTGGATCTTAAAGCATTCAAAAATAATAATAATAATAATAATAATAATAATAATAATAATAATAATAATAACCCCCACTTCTCCCCCCTGCATGTTTTTCCTTGCATGTTGCTTTTGCCCAAGTATTCGCTTGCAATGGGATCGGTGTTAGATGCTTGCATGCTGCACTGTGCCCCGGCGCTGTGTTTATGAGGGGATTGGGAGCATGTGGGATGATGCATGCAGGGGGGGCCCATGTCCACCTTGTCGTGGTGTGGGGGCTCCCCGTCAGGGGTCTAACGGGCAGGGAGGGTACCCAGCCTTCGTAAGGAGGTAACGGAGTGTGGGACCGTGCTTTGGGTTTCCACCTGGGGAGTTGTTCCTTGGGCTTCTCTTCAGTACCAGTACGCTGGACAAGGAAAATATGGAAAGTTCTTTAAAGGAGCGAGTTAATGGCGACCGGTCGAAAGGCCGCGCAGGGGGTTCTGGTACTGGGCCGTCTGTGTCAAATGAGCTACCCGTACCAGTGGAACGTGGTGAATCTTCCTCACAACATCGAGGGAGGCGCGGCGCTGCGCCACTCAGGGCTACCGCGAGTGCAGCTGCTCCAGCTGCGCAGGCAGGTGGTGGTTTGGAGGAGCCCAGAGCTCCTCTCACTGCTGCTGGCCTTGTACGCCAACGCACGAAGTGGACCAAGGACATGAATATGTCGGTCATGCGTGCGTACTATAGGAGTACCAACATTGAGAGGGAGATGGAAGGGTATAGGGTGAGAATGTTTGGCGAGTGGAAGAAGATTTTTCCGGACACGACAATGGACGAGCAGCGAGTTTGCAGCCAGCTGCGTTCCATCATGAGTAGAGGAGCTCTCTCGGCAGCGGAACTGGACAAGATCAAGGGGGAGATTGCACAGGAGTTGCAGCTACATCAGCAGCAAGCACCTTCAAGTGGCAGTGAAGGAGAGGAGGAGGATGTTATGGAAGAAGTGTTGCCTCAGTCAGAGCTAGAAAGGGAAGGAGCAGAGAGTCAACATCATATGGAAGGAGATTTGCGAGACAAGCTTGGGGATGTATACGAGTCTTTCAAGTTGCAATATCAGGGTGTTCCGCTTGAGAGTCGCCCTCGCATTCCCAAATTGAGATGCAATGTGCAGGTTTTCTCCTGTGTTGCTGTTGCAGATCAGATGCTAGAAACTGATTTGGCAGGGTCTAGTCTGGAGGAGGTTGCTGGGCTTGTGCACTGTGCTGCTCTAGCTGTATGTCAGGTTCTTGGTGTTGAGATTAAGAATCGCTCGCAGCGGCAAGCCCGTAAGCGTTCTTCTCAAGAGTATGTGCCAGCTTGGAGGAAGAGGATCGAGGAGAAGATCAACAGAGCTCGGAGGGATATAAGCCATCTGGCGGCGTTCTTTGCTGACCAGGATGGATGCAGTAAAAAGGTTTTAGCAGGCATTCGTCTCATTGCAAGAAGTATCAAGGTGAGAAGGACGGACAGGGACTTCGAGAAGAAGCTCCGAGAGAAGGAAGAGCAACTAAGACAGCGAATTGCAGCGCTTGGTGCCCGTATCAGGAGATATAATGAGGCAGCTAAGCGGAGGCAGCAAGAAAGCCTTTTTGCTGCTGATCAGAAGTTGTTCTATCGGAAATTGGAGGAAGAGGGCAAAGAGGAGCAACCTCAGCGGCCGCCCAAAGCAGAAACAATGGCAGAGTTTTGGTCGTCCATTTGGTCGGAGCCAAAGCAACACTCTGAAGATGCTTACTGGTTGCGAGAGGAAGAGGAGGAATGCAGAGACATTCCGGCAATGCCAGCAGTTAGTATTACACTGGCTGATGTACAGGCTGCAATTAGGAAAACGCAGAACTGGAAGGCTCCGGGTGTGGATGGCATTCACAACTTCTGGTGGAAGTATTTTAAAACTACTCACCAGGCTCTTGCTACTCACTTTCATGAGGCCTTGGAAGATCCGTCCATTGTGCCAAGATTTTGTACGCTTGGAATTACGTACATGAAGCCGAAGTCAGGTGATTCATTGAATCCCAAGAACTATAGGCCAATCACATGTCTTCCCACTCTGTACAAGATCTTCACATCCATTCTGTCGATAAAGATTTATGACCATCTTGTCGCAAATGGACTTCTTGCTGAGGAACAGAATGGCTGTCGGAAGGGCACGAGGGGATGCCGGGAGTTATTGGTAGTTGACGCTGTTGTGTCTCAGCAGGCTCGTAGAAAACACCGTAATATTTCAGTAGGTTGGGTTGACTACAAGAAAGCCTTTGATTCAGTCCCCCATTCCTGGCTCCTCTCTGTACTTCACATTTACAAAATTCATCCTTGCATTGTTCAGATTCTCACTTCTTGCATGGGCATGTGGAGGACTTGTCTTCATGTAAACCAAGGGGGGGTCAGCTACAAGACCAGAGAGATGCGAATCTCGAGAGGTATTTTTCAGGGAGATAGTCTCAGCCCATTATGGTTCTGTCTTGCATTGAACCCGCTGAGCAGGATGCTCCGAACCTCTGGGTATGGTTATGTTCTACAGAGGAATCCAGAAGTTCGCATTTCTCACCAGTTTTACATGGATGACCTCAAGTTATATGCTTCTGGTGAAGACCAGTTGCACAGCATGTTTGAACTTGTCAAAAGTTTTAGTGATGCAATTTGCATGGAGTTTGGTCTTGACAAGTGTGCTGTTGTGCATGTGAGAAAAGGGGAGATTCAAGATCCACAAGAAGGCTTGCGGCTCATGGGAGGCACCGTTATTCAAGACTTGGGTGTCGAGGAAAACTACAAGTACCTCGGTCTGCAGCAGCTAATTGGCATTAAAGATGTAGATGCCAGAAAACAAGTCGAGAAAAAAGTGCTGTCTCGAGTCGACAAGATTTGCAAGTCTTTTGTCAGTGCGAGGAACAAGATTACTGCGATTAATACGTGGGCTATCCCTGTGGCTGGATATACGTTTGGTGTCGTCAGGTGGTCGGAGACGTCACTGCAAGCTTTTGATAGAAAAGTGAGAACCACCCTCACGAAGCACAGGATACATCACCCGAGGAGCTCAGTCGAGAGACTGTACCTTTCACGTCATGTAGGTGGAAGAGGTTTGCTCAGCATGGAGATGATGTGTCGTCAGCAGGAGTTGAAACATCGGCAGTACTTTGTGTCACGTGGTGATGGGTTGCATGCAGCTATTTGCAACCAGGACCGTGGCTACACTCCGCTACATTTGAGTGAGCAAGAGTTTCAGCCTGCCATTAGAACCCAGGCTGACAGAGTCTTGGAGTGGTCAACAAAAGCATTGCATGGTCGGTTTGCTGCAGCGTTATCTTCGGATCAGGTGGACACCAAGAGTTCCACTGAGTGGCTGCGGACAAGTGGGTTGTTTGCGGAGACAGAGGGCTTTGTCTGTGCCATACAAGATCAGGTCATCAGGACTAGGGCGTATGAGCGACACATCCTCAAAGTCAACATCAGTGACCGGTGTCGTCTTTGCAAGCAGGCTAACGAGTCCATTCAGCATGTCACTGGGGGCTGTCCAGTGCTTGCTCCAAAAGAGTACTTAGAGCGCCACAATTCTGTTGCCAAAGTTGTACATCAAGCTTTGGCCAAGAAAGTTGGTCTCATTGAGACAGAGGTTCCGTACTATAAGTGCAAGCTTGAACAAGTTCTCCGTAATCAGGATGCAAAAATCCTGTGGGATTCTGCCATCACCACAGATAGAGCTGTTGAAGCAAACAGACCTGATCTTGTTCTCTTCGACAAGAAAGCTCGAACAGCGGTGATTGTCGACATTGCTGTCCCGCTGGACGAGAATCTTGTGACCACAGTTGCGGAGAAAAAGCGCAAGTACCAGCCACTTGCTGTCGAGCTCAAAGACATGTACCAGCTCCGTAGTGTTGATGTAGTTCCAGTTGTGATCTCTAGTAACGGTCTTGTGACCAAAGACTGGTCATTTGCCAGAGAGAAGTTGGCTCTCAAAGAATACCACATGCGTGTCATGCAGAAGGCTGCTATTCTTGGCACGGCTAACATTGTGCGCAAGGTTTTGAGCTTGTAGCACCCCCGCATGTGTACCCGCAATCCCCTCTCAATGTTTGGTACGGGCGCTTGCACCTTGGCTTGATTGAGCCCGGTGTTAGTGCTTATGAAGAAGAAAGCAAGAAAAAGACATAATAATAATAAAGGGCACCCGGCTGCTCTTGACTCATGCTAAACACTGTGTGGGAAAAGTTCAGTACGCGACGCGTGGGACCGCGCCCTTGGGGCTCCACCTGGGGGTTGTTTAATTACAGCCCTCAGTCCATAGCCACTAACTGGTTATGGAGCCTGAGCTCTCCCTGCTGCCGCGGAGCTCAGAGTACCTAGGCAGCAAAATCTCGGCAATGCTGGGGACTCTGTGGTATGGGCTAACCCCCCTTCCACATGAGTATAAATTAAATGGTTCCTAGGCATAACATGCGAAGGTCCCCCGACCATGCCGGCATCTCGGATGTGTCGGCTGCACCAAGTGGTGGGGGACAAAGGGACCAGCCTCTACATGGGCGATTGAGGTGGACGGAGGAGCTTTGTGACGAACTGCTTGTCTGTTACGAAGCTAGTGAGCCTCAGCGCAGGGGATATATGGCCCGTCTTCTGATGATTTGGCAGGAGCGCCATCCGGAGATGGGGGTCACGAAACAGCAGTTGAGTGACCAAGCCAGAGCTGTGCTGGGGCGTCGGGGAATTTTACCAAGGTCGCAGACGCCTTCTTCTGCTTCTAGCTCGCAAGCCTCTGTCTCAGACTCGGTGGAATTTCGTTCGTCGTCTTCCTCCGAAGATGAGGCACAGCCTGAACCTGTTGTTGTGCAGGGGAGGGACTTTGAGGCAGAGCTGAGGGAGGAGATTGAAAAGACCAGTCTGCGTTTCGAAAAGCGACCATTCCTTCGGAGACCGAGAAGGAAAATCCGAGCACAAGACTTGGTCGCGATGAATGAGGCACTTTTCTCATGCCTTACCCAGGAGTCAACGTTGATGGAAGTCAACGTGGCTGTCTTTGCCGCCGCGAAGCTCATGCTTCCCAAGATGCAGGATGGCCCGAGTGCCCAGGAAAAGATCCGTGGGCAGATAGCAGATCTGGAGGAGAGGATTCTGGAGGCCAGACGGGGTGCGTCACGAATCCAGAGTGTTGTGGAGTTTGTCCGTTCAGGGAGACCAGCTTCCCGGAAGATGAAGCTACTTTTAGCTTCAACACGGACGCTTTACAAGACTCTACGCTTTTCTGTTTTGGTTGTTGCCAAACAGAAGTTGCTGGATCGAATCCGCACCCTGAAGGCTATAAAAGCAAAGAAGCTGAGTCGTTTGCAGTGCTTGGAGGATAATAACGTCTTTCTTCACAATGCGCGCCGCTTTTTGGAGCGGGAGAGACCAGCGCCTCCACAAAACCCTCCTACGGCGGATGCTATCCGTGCGTTCTGGGCGGGAATTTATGGGGAAAGTGTCGAGTTCAACGTCGAGTCTCAGGCTCTCTCGGAGTTTGAGAAGCTTTGTCGGAGAGTGCAGGATAGGCAGGTAGTGTGCCGGGATGTCACAGTAGAACTTGTTGCCCGATCTTTCAGAGGAAAGCGCAATTGGGCAGCGCCAGGCGTTGATAAGATCCAAACGTTCTGGTGGAAAAAGTTTACGGCTGTGCATCCTCACTTGGCAAGGCATTACACTGCCATGTTAAGAGGCACGATGGAGATCCCTGCTTGGTTGGTGGAGGGACGCACGATCCTGATCCCCAAAGGGGGGGACTTGTCACTTCCATCCAGCTATAGACCCATCACCACGCTCAACACCGAGTATAAAGGTTTTACTGGTTGTTTGAATGAGCTACTGGAGGACTCTATTCAGCCAGTTTGGGTAGAGTTGCACGAGCAGAAGGGGGCACGGAGGGGCCACGAGGGCTGTAAGGAGAACCTTCTCCTGGACCGCTGCGTCTGTCAAGATGCCATACAGCATAAGCGGAACCTCTCTGTGGCCTGGGTGGACTTCAGGAAAGCTTTCGACATGACATCGCATGGCTTAATCTTGAGGTGTCTCGAGATCTTGAATGTTCATCCCGATCTGGTGAGATGCATTGGGGACCTCATGCCGCTGTGGAGGACTCGCTTCCAGTGTAAGGCTGGTGGTAGAGTGTCGTACACAGAGTTCGTGGCATATCAGCGGGGAGTGTTCCAGGGTGACTCCCTTAGCCCCAAACTTTACTGCATCTCCCAGTTGCCCCTTTCTGCTTTACTTCGGGAACAAGATGGGTACATGGCTGGCCCACCTTCGTGTCGGAGCCATAAGGTCACCCATGCATTCTTCATGGATGACCTGAAAATCTATGGTTCTAGCAAACGCAAGCTCAGGGAGTCGCTTGATCTTGTTAGTAGCTTTGCAGCAGACACGGGGATGGAGTTGGGCTTGGACAAGTGTGCGGTCCTGCACATTCGACTTGGCAAGGTGTGTGGCCAACGAGAAGACATGGAGCTGGTAGACGGGAGCATCATTAGACATCTCGATGCCGAAGCACGGTACAAGTACCTGGGCGTGAGTGAAAGTCACGTTCAGGATACAGGATTGTGCCAGAAGGTGCTTCGTGGGGAGTATGTTCGACGCCTGAAGAAGATCTGGAGTTCCAGGTTGTCGGGTCGCAATAAGATCCAAGCGACCAACATGCTAGCCATCCCTGTCATGCTCTACACCTTTGGTGCCATGAAATGGAACGTGGCAGAGCTGAAGGGCCTCGATACCATCACGAGGAAAGTCATGTCTTCAAACTTCAGCCACCATAAGCGGGCTTCTGTTGAGAGGGTCTACCTTCCACGTAATCAGGGAGGTAGAGGGTTGCTCGGAGTTGAGAACATCTACAACCGAATGGTTATCAGTATGGCGTGTCGTGTGGTAACAAGCACAGATCCCCATCTTCAACTTGTGTATGGGCATGAGTTGTGGGGCAGTGGAGCGTTTTTGTTCAGTGCAGCAAAAAGGGCGGCATGGGCATTGGGAGTACAGTTGGATTTGGTGGAGCCGGAGTCGAGGCCAGGAGTAAACCTTGCAGGTTTGCCTCGGGCTCTCGCCAAGCAGAGGGTGAGGGAGGCGGAGGTGCGTCTTCTTTTGCGAGGGCACATGGCAAAGAGCATGCATAGCGTGTTCTACAAGAACATCGAGAGCCAGGGCCTTTGCAGGGAGCGTACTTTTGCCTTTCTTCGCTCCTCTGGGCTGACTTCCGTGTCAGAGAGCAATATCATCAAGATGCAGGATGGTGTGTTCACATCCCTGGTGTACCAGCAGTTGATCTTTGGTCGTCAGCTGGACACCAGATGTCGGGCGTGCTTCCGTTCTCCCGAGACCACCATGCATCTTCTCTCTGCATGTCCTTTCTATGCCCGTACTCTTTACATCGAGAGGCACAATTCTGCACTGCGGGTGCTTTATTTCCATCTGAGGCACCATTTTGGTATTGACGATTCACCTGTCATACCATACGCTCCTGGGGACATTGAGGCAGTGGTGGCAAACGACCAGGTGAAGATCTTCTGGAACTATTCGTTTCCCACCACTCGCAAGCTCCATGCCAACAAGCCGGACATCGTGGTACTTGAGAAGCACAAGAAGGCGTTGACCGTGGTGGAGTTTTCTGCTCCTTCGGACCAGAACCTCACGGAAAAGTATGCCGAAAAACGCGATAAGTACCGCGATCTTGTCATGGACTTGCGGCAGAGCTATGCTGGACATTCGGTTGTGTTGGTCGTTCTTTTGGTTGGGGTGATGGGTGGAGTTCCCGACTCGCTGGTTTCAGGGCTGCGGCAAATACCAGGTTGCCGTGGATCCGCTGAGCGGCTGGCGGATGCCATGCAGAAGGCAGTGTTGCTGGGCTCCCTCCGTCTACTTCGGGCCCATGGGGAGGTTGGTGAGGTGCACCGATAAAATAAAAGGCAGCCCTGGAGTTTACTGCACGAGAGTGCGGAGCGCTGGGGTCGAGAAGGCACTGCTAGGTTTGTCTTGTAATGACCTATGAGACGGCTTAGTAGTGTCTAAAAAAAAAAAAAAAAAAAAAAAAAAAAAATAATAATAATAATAATAATAATAAATTTATTATTAAGGCGGAGTGTAGGATGCTGATGCAAGGGCACATGGAGAAGAACATGCACAGTGTGTTTTTCAAGAACATCGAGAGCTTGGGCCTGAGCAGGGAGCGGACCTTTGCCTTCCTTCAATCCTCCGGCTTGACATCTGAGGCTGAGAGCAATATCATCAAGATGCAAGATGGTGTGTTTGCGACCCTTGCGTACCAGCAGGTCGTGTTTGGGCGTCACTTGGATGCCAAGTGTCGGGCGTGTTTCCGATTCCCCGAGACCACCATGCATCTGCTCTCTGCCTGTTCATTCTACGCCAGGACTCTGTACATTGAGCGGCATAATTCTGCATTGAGAGTGCTTTATTTCCACCTAAGGCACCATTTTGGTATTGACGAAACGCCTGTCATACCATTCGCTCCGGGGGACGTAGAGGCAGTGGTAGAGAACGACCAGGTGAAGATCTTCTGGAATTACTCGTTCCCTACCACTCGCCAGCTCCATGCTACCAAGCCAGACATTGTTCTGCTTGAGAAGCGCAAGAAGGTCATGACAGTGTTGAATTTTCTGCTCCTGCGGAGCACAACATCACTGACAAGTACACAGAAAAGCGCGACAAGTATCGAGACCTTGTCATGGACTTGCGACAAAGCTACCGGGGACATTCGGTGTCACTTGTTGTCCTGTTGGTTGGCGTGATGGGTGGGGTGCCTGACACACTACTCTCTGGGCTTCGGCAAGTACCAGGTTGCCGTGGATCCGCTGAGCGGCTGGCGGATGCCATGCAGAAGGCAGTGTTGCTGGGCTCTCTTCGTCTCCTTCGTGCGCATGGGGAGGTTGGGTGAGGTGCACCCATAAAAATAGAAAAGGCAGCCCTGGAGTTTACTGCACGAGAGTGCGGAGCGCCGGGGTCGAGTTTCTCTAGCTGTTGAAGTTGTTAGATGAGGAATACTCTGTTTTACATGGAGCCTGTACTTTCAACTTTGGCATGCTGAGGGAAAAAAAAAAAAAAAAAATTTTAACAGTTTTTTAATATTAAAAAAATATTATTGTGTTTTGCTTTTTTTTTGCGTTAACCTACAAAATACGTCAAATCAATTTAAATACGAGTTCTTTTTTGGAAATAGCTAACAAAAGTTGAATTAAGTTCTAATGATCACTTTAATAATGTGATTAATAATTTATGAGTTCTGATATTGGTTTATTCACAAAACATAATATTATTTATTATATCAATTTCTTAATTTTCTAATGCATCCCCATATTAATTACTTCATGAACTACTTAAAATTGACGTCATAAAGTTAGTAGCGCCCCTCGCGGAAACTGACGGGAAACAGCTGAACTACGTGCATTTAGCGAGGCCCATTGTATATACGATTAACATTGTAAAATCCTGTAATTGCTCTCTCAGCAGCCACAGCATAATTTTACAGAAATGACAAGACCATAATTAGTTGTCAAATACGTTCGAACAAATATAAAAAAATATTTCAACTTCGTAAAAGATTTATTTCATATAAAATTTGTTGTTTTTGTGATTCTCCGAATGCTATAGGTATTGCTGTATCCTCGCCAAAATTTCAGCACTCAGCGCCATCTCTTGGTCCTTTATGTACTCAATAATGGTTAAAATAAGCAATATCATTTTCAAGATAGAAGTTATGAATTCTACAGGCTTCGTACACATTACATACATATAAATTAAACAATAAAGCGAATGTACAAATAATGGAAAATGATATCATGTATATATTACAATAAATATAACATTTACATGCTAAATCAACAAAGAATATATTCTTGTTATTCTTAATAACATTTATTTTATAGCAAAGTTGCAACAAAAGATTCTATATAATTAATTAGGTTTAATAAATTTTATTGACAATGATTGATATTCATATATCGGGCTATACCTCATATAAAACACAAATCTAAATCTTAATCATGCCAGTAATTAGTTCTGTATGCAAATGAGAGTACACAATATAGAAAAAAAAACATATGGGATGGAGTGTACATAATTTATAAACTTCATACATTGAAAATGTTTTGTTCATTGTATTAATGTTACTTTATAACAAAGTTTATACATTGTTTCTGTGATATTGCATGTATATGTCAGGTCTTAACTTTCAACAAATCTGTTCCCATTGAGTAGAGATGGAAAAGCATTTGTTCCCATGAGTCTCAACTCCATTTAATCATCATTAAAATTAAATTAACGGTGTCAGGTTATAGCATGCAGTCACAATATTATAGTATATAATCTCATCGTTGTCGTATTGTAACAATATTTTATTATAATCCCAAGAGTAAGATCTATATAATTATCTAGTTTGCATTCAAATTAAACTTGAGTTAAATTATTTTATTGCATTTTTATTTCTTTAACATAATATAATATATTTAAAAAAACATCGTTATATAAAATTATTATTATTAATCAAATTACCTTTGTAATTTAGTTCTAGTTATGTAATTTTTTTAGTGATCAATATTTTCGTCATAATACATCAGATCGAAAATGTCATCAATTAAGCTAAAACCAAAATTGGTGTCATTTTGATCAAAATGTAGTTATAGTTATTATTGATTTAATAAACCTTGCTAAATAAATTTTATCCTTAATTAACTAATTCTTTCACTCGTCCAAATAAATATGTTTTTTTTTATATACATATTTTACCTCCAAAATACTTCAAATTTTATCTTCAACATGACTTAATCGTATTAATTTTTTCATCTGAAATGACGGCCTAGATAATTATTATAATTCTCAAAGAGATTAAAAAGGCGTAAAATTTGAATTTTATTACTCGGAAAAGGTCCATTAAGACCGTCGATGGAAATTTGATCGCTGAGTCTGCCTTGGCGGTAAGTGGTACATTCAGTTTGCTGTTAAAGTTCATTAAATATTTATGAACGGCTGGACCAAAGAAGCGACTTCTTTGAAATACACTTTAAATTTCGTTTACTAAAATTTAGTAAAATTGAGTAAGTACTCAGTTTTCCTGGAACTTTGTATACACTGCTGATGATTAAAATATGTTAAAAAAAAAAACATGAAAATATCGTGAAAAATTAATATCTACTGACGAGATGGTCTAGATTTAACATTTAAAATATCTCAAATTGAATTTTTGTGTGGTAAATAATATTAATATATAATATATATATTTTACTAAATCTTTCAAAACTGAAAATACAATATTATATATTAGAAACGGAAAACATAAGATCCTATTGTGAAAATAGAAATGGCTACAAAAACAATACAATCACTAAAGTGTCTATTCACCTAACAAAACAAGAACATATTCTTGGTAGTTACCTCTAAAATAAATACAAATTATATTATCATTTCTTTGTCAGTAGCGCCTTGGAATAACAATCTTACTGTCCACTGGTGTATAATATAATAGTCAGTAGTAGTTATAGGCATCGCCATTAGAGCAAATTACCGAATGACTCTCTGTTCTTATCAATTTTTAATTTTCTTAAGCTGGTATTACACGGTAAAATTTTTCTAATTATTGGATATAAATTTTCTTCAACTTGTTTTTTTTTTTTTTTTTGTAGCGACATGAAATTTTCTTGTAAGGGAAAATTGTATGCAAAATTTATCGTGTAATGTACCAGCTTGCATCATATCTATTAGGATGAATACAGACAAAAATTATCCAAATTATGTGGGATGGTGGTACTCACTCAATATCCATGAATTTTTCTCTGTGCTGGTTGCCTCCTAGAAGGAATCAGGCTCCGACCCTCACCCCACCCTTGTAAGTTTTATCATTAATAATAATTAGTAGTGAATTATTATTATGTCCCTGTTAAGTAATATAGTAGTAGTATTATTTAAGCTACTTTACATATTACAGTAAAATATTATAGTACATTTTCTTTAAAACTACATTTATAATATTGTACGCGTATATATTTTTAATTTTTCTCTCTTTTTCAGTTCATAACTATTGCAAACTTTACTGATATCGAAATTAATTTAATTTAATTTAATTTAATTTAATTTAATTTAATTTGAAAGTTTCACTTCCATTTCTGCACATGCTGAAAGTTCTCTGCATGGCCAGCCCTTTCCCCCCTCTGCTATTTCTGTGGTTGTATTTGCGGTGCTACATTCCTGCAGCTGAATATTGTACACTTAATCCATAAAACATACTACTGTATACATACAATTTTCTGACACTTCGGTATGTCTGATTAATTTAATATATGATGTAAATTCAAACACGTATAATTAAAATAAACTTAAAATGAAATAATACTTTTTGAAAAATATATAATTTTAAACAATTTTTTTAGGGTATGATATACACATATATTCTTATATATAGAGATATTTTTTTATTCGCAGTGAACGTTGATAATTATCACTGATAAATATTATTACATTCAATTGCTAAATTATCGACTTATTCCCTCGAAAAAAAATACGAATCCGAATGCTACTGCGCTTAACTTTTACAGTGTATCTGTTTCGCAACTTGTATACGGATTAATAATAGTTGTTCTAAAAAACGTAAGATAACCATACATCATTATAATTATTTATTGTAAAAAAAAAATACATTTTTTTAAACATTGAATGACATTTGTGTTAATTTAAGAACTTCTATATATTTAGTCATATATATCAGCATCTTTTTTCCACTTAAAATGAACTTATAGAAAATTAACTGAAATCTCCTGCTTTTTTTTCATTTTTTGAGGGAAACACTACTTTTTTAGTGAAAATATTTTTAGTTTAAAAAAAACATCTGGTGTTACTTTAATCGTTAAACAAAAACGAAAATATCTTATTACTTCTATGTAACTTCAATGTTATTCAAACAGAGGCCTGTCAAAAATCAATAAAAAATCGAATGCAAGGTTAAAACGCAAATAAAAACTGAAATTGATATTGACTAGTATTGTATGAATTTAGTTTTAATGTCAAATTTCAATATTTATCTCCTCTTAACAGGAAAGTTGTGGCAGAGAATGATTAATAGTAAATGTTGTGACAATACGCATGATATTGATATTTCAGTGAAAGCTTTACTATCTGTCGCCATCCTTTCCTCCCTTGCTGTTTGTAAAGATACAAAACATCCTTTAAGATCCCTTCTCTCTGTTTCTCTCTGTCTCTCTTTTACTCTAACAACTAGGCAGCAAGAGATTTTATTTATACTATCAAATCCAAGTCGCTTCAAATGATTCAACCACTGCTTGGGAAATTCTATATATTTATATAAAAATAACAATGTTATATTTTTCTTATTTTTCCATTTTTTTTCTTCTCTAAATGCCCTAAAGATATTGTACTTTTATACAATCCTTTCTTTAAAAAAAAAAAGACAAAGACTAAGACTAAGCTCGGGGCTAAAAGAAACATTGTCTCGAGACGGGTGACGTATCTGCTTGGCAACTTTAAGACAAAGAGCTGTCTGCATGTACCAAGAAGAAAAGTATCCTGTGTATTTTACAACATAATTTACTTTGGCTGTATCAATGTGTACAAAATGCAAGGTGATCTTTAAATGTAAGCTTTAAAGGGTGCATAACTTTGCTGTTAGTAAGCTACGCTACATCGTCAGGTTATATGATTAATCCTTAGAACAATCTGCAGGGGTGTTCAATGATAACACCACGTGAGAAAAAGTTCATAGCTAAGACAGGTGCTAACATTTTTTGTATGTTAAAGTTTCCTAAAAAAAAATCTCAAAGTTACAAACTTTTTCTTACGTAACTTTATTTAAACAGATATCTTTAGAATAGCAATCTGATCATATTATGTAACATTTCTGTAAATATCTTTGTATATTTAGTCTAACATGTAAAATCATTTCATTTTTTTTTTTCATGTGCATTGACTTCCAGGTGAATTTCTTGCATAATTTTAAAATAACACATTACAAGTAAATGTTGTAACTTTATAGTATATGCCTTTGGGCTGTCACACAGATTCGCATGATTTCGCAGCGTATAATTTAAAAAATAAGAACCTAAGATACAATTAAGTGTAGCCGTGCACACATCTTCGTATCGTATGCCTACAAATGACAAAAAAAATTAGAACTGGTTCTAAGTGAAAAATATACGATCGCAAGGGGGCATACATAACCAAAATGTGTCAATTGCCCCAAAATACCAACCAACCATACGATCGCATGCAAAAAGCATTGAGTCTGTGTACGACCCACCTTACTGTGTATTATTCTGAATGATGTATATTAAAATAAACATAGGTTATAAAAATTTAAAATATAATCTCTCTCCTTATGAATTTCAAGTAATAGTCGACTACATTTATACTTTTTATATAGTATTGTATGCATTCTATGACTGAAGCTCATAGTTTGGTATTGCAATATAGTTTTAAAAAATACAATACACATATAATTTACTTATTGTTAAAATAAAACATAATAATAAATTTACACCATTTTTCTCGACCAGTAAAAAGAAGTTTTTTTTTTATTTCTTTAGAGAAGAAGTAAAATTAATTTTTAATAATAAAAAAAAAACATTTTTAAACTTTCTTTAGATGTTCCTAACTTTGTTTTAAAACTTGAAAGCAACGTCTTTACAAGTCGATATATTTTAAATTTTGCTACATATTGTATGATGTGAGTTCAAATCACAGGAAAACATTTTATATTTTTAATGGTACAAAAAATATAGAAAAAACAACAATTTTTTTCAATATATACAAAAGCTTTTTATGATATTCTATATTGTATAACTTTATACTGTATAATATGTTATATTAAAAATCATGTCAAAGTAGAGAGTTTATTGTAAAAGTGTACATTTTTCTTGTTATGTAAATATTTTATTAGTTAGAACGTATACACTACAATATATTAACAATACATTATAAATCTGTAAAACAAAAATACTAAAAATAGTAACAAAATGAAAGAAAGTAAAAAAAAAATGCCTATTTGATCTTTCTAAAATAAAAAAAAGCAGGAAACAAGTATTAAAAATCAAAACAGAGCGATTTTTTCTGATAATAATATTAATAATAATGAGAAAAAATAACGTACCTTAGGTTTTATTTTATCCTGGTAGGTACATTGCCACTGATTGATTAGGCAAGACCACGTATACCACAGAAGTAACGATTTATTGGACACCATACTGGTTTATTACCTGATTACAACTTTTAGAATGTGGAGTACACGCAGCCCCAGTAAGTGTATATAAAGAGCAAGTGTGTTATATTATTACCACCTTGTTCAAATATGCGAGTACACAATGTAACACGCTGTACTAAGTGAAGTGTTAAATTTCATAAACATCAGCTGTTTAAATCATTATTTAACTGAAATAAATTAATCATAATAATCATTTATTTAAAGTGCAAAAATAAAAATTAATTAATAACTCAACTATTTTATCTTAATTGGAGAATTATTACTCCTATTCTATTGAAATTTTATAGAATTGAAAATATATCAAAGATAGTGTTATTAATCATTATTAAATGTGTACAAAGTTATTAAAACATAATATTTCATTTAGACAAGAACATAATTATCCCATTTCATGTATTGTTACTAGTAATTAATTCACTTCAATTAAAATTCTACCGCAGAAATTTCTTGCTAGCATTACTTAAGAAATTATAATTTTGCTTGTCAGTAATATTTCAAAATTAAAGTTGTGATTTTTTAGCTTAAATTTTGGGTTTAAAACAAAGTGTTTTACTCAAGCTAATCATTATGGAAACTTACAGTATTGTCGATAATTCTTAAATACACAATATTCCATTTTGTAGCAAGAAAAAAAAATATTGTGTTTATTGATAAAAACAACAAATTGATCATCAAAAATCAAATTAATATTACAATAGTAGTAATAATTTCCCGACAATTAACATATCAATGGTCAATAGTAATTATTTTGATGTAACAATATGTTTCAATTTCGATTCAAATGAATAATTTATAACATTATATTATTATTAATTATTTTTACCCATATAATTGTTATTGCAAAAAAGATTATACATATATACAAAATGTTGTATTATTTGAAATTATATTATACACTCTAAACATTTGGTAGCTTTTGTTTTTGTATGTTAATTTTTATGGTTTTAGTCCGCAGATTTGATTGAAAATATTGGAACACTATATTTTTGCCATATTTATTAGCATTGTTCTACACTTTATGATAAAGTCTGTACATTCGTCTTTAAAATCTGTTTTAATGGACAATCTTCATGACAATTTTTATTGTATATTGAACAAATGACCTTGGAGTTTTGTGTTGTTAATTTCAGCGTCTGCGTCGATTGAGTTCTTGCCTTCCACTAAGGCCCAAACCGGAAGTACCAAAAGTGCAGTTCAAAATTTGGCCGCCATGTTATTCAAATGTCAAGTTCGTATGGCGGCACCTTACTAAACAATTTACTTAGTGGAAGGCTAGAACTCGATCGACTCAGGCACTGGTTAATTTTTTAAATTTTATTTTGAAACCTCTTTTATAACATTCTCATAATCTAAAGGAAAGATACTGTGACGTCATTATCATGCAACTTCTTTTTCTATATTTTCTTGTTAAATATTTGCACGACTATGACGTCACAGCATTTTGCAGCACTTTTTTAAGGGTGTTAGAACGTTCAAAAAATCTGAAAAAATACATAACTCGAAATCCTCGATTCAAATGTATAATAAAAAAATTCAAGATGGTTGTCAATAATTGTGTCAAAATTTTAAAAATTCAAGATGGTTGTCAATAATTGTGTCAAAATTTTATACTGGAATTAACTGCAGTAGAAAATAATAAATTGATTGTACATTATTTCATGAATAATAAATAAAGACAGTTCATAACTACAGCAAAACTTTGAAACAATAAAAATGAATAATACTACAGTTTATAGGACAATCACATATACATATTGTACTAAACCCTCATCTAAATATAATAAACGTTCCCCTACCAACCTGATCAATCAGCATTCTATTTATATGTATGAAGTGACTCATTATGAGAGGGAAAATCAATGTTAACATACTGCATGATGCATTTCATATTTACATTAATGATAATATAATTATGTTATTGTGTACATTTAATTATGGAATTGAATAACTTATCAATGTAAATTCACATAGTTAAATAATGTTTATGGTAATAATTATTAATATTATTAAAAAATATTGTTTCAATATTGTAATACTTGAAGTTATTTAGGTGGTATAAATATTTAATATTTTTACAGTAACATTGTGTATTTCAAAGCATTTTCTCTAAAGCCTTTTTACTTTTGTTTCCTTGTTATTTTTGCAACAACTAAATACAAATCATGTCAAGTACAATCTTTTTGCCATAGGTGTTTTTATTATTTTGTAATGAAATACGTTATAAATGAAAAAGAAGATTGAATTTAGAGTTTACCTTTAAAATAATTTATTTAATCCATGATGAAAAAAAGTGACAAGTGAAATTAATTAGCTGAATAATTTCATGTTTAATTGACATTATAACCAAAAAAATTTATTGAAAATTTATTACTGATTTAATTTTCCAGAACTATAATTTTTAAGGAAATAATTTTAAAATATTAAAATTTTGTTCCAATTTTATATTGAAAATTATAGCCTGGAAATTTGGTATTTCTTTCAGAGCAAAAATATGTTTTATGGTAAATGAAATACTGTTAGTAGCTTAGAATCCTCAAAGACGGAGGGAAAAAGTTATGTGTTATTATTATTATTAATTTATTTTCATCCATCTGCTTAGTAATTATGTTTATTCTAAGAAAATCAGAATTTCAATGTATTTCAAATCAATTAAAATTATTAATTTTTTCGAAAAAATTATTATATTTTCATTAATTTTTAGATAACTATATATGCTATTTATTTTTGCATTAGAAACATGCATGTATATTTTCTTTACAATATTAACCTTCACCCTACATTTTCCCTAATTTTATTAATTCAGAACATTCTTTCTATAGTAAAAAGCACAATCAGAAGCTGCAAGGTGAATTCAAACACCTGCTAGTTGTATTTTATTTTTAGAGTATATAAGTATATTATATACATAACTAATTGCAGCTGCTTAGGAGAGCAAGCATTATATAAATATACACATGCAGTACCTCCATTATATAGTTTGAATGTGCATTCTATATTTTCTTGCATGCAACTAGATTAATGGTTATTAATGTTAAGAAAAACACGCTGCTAATGAATGGCTAACAAGTAATTTTCACCACAGCACAACACTACTGTAAGTGCAGAGAGAGAGAGAGAGAGAGAGAGAGAGAGAGAGAGAGAGAGAGAGAGAGAGAGAGAGAGAGAGAGACTTATTATCTGTCTTACTACAAGCTCACATGTAAATTGTCCGTTGTGTGTATATCACCTGTCTTCTGCTACTATACTGCACTTAACGTGGTGTAAAGAGCTGCTGACATAAATCAAGTGAGAGTAACAATAATGGCTAAAAGTAAGTACTTTAACAGAAAGTACATTCGTTGGTTAACCACTGATTTGACTTTGTAAATGTACTTTTACCACACAATAAACACGTGTGGTGGTGCCTCATATCTCTCTCTCTCTCTCTCTTTCACTCAAAATGACCTTTTAAACAGCAACATATATATTTAGTGAGAAAAATAAAGTATGGGAAACTACCATATAGGGCTTGGTGCCAAAATGTTTACGTGTAATATAAAAACACAATGTATGTATAAAGTTTTAAATAAAGTTGTATAGTCAACAAAATATACGTGACGTGTATGTGAGAAACAATTTGATTTTGGTTTTTATTTGTTTTAAAAGAAAATAAGAAGATTTAAAAAGAAAAAGTTTGTTTTTAGATTAATAAAAAAAAAAAAAACGTTTAAGCCTTGTGGTGTTGTAGTTTATATTTACATGCAATCCAATTTGATGAGTGTTTTATTTTTAGAGAGAACCTGCTGTTTATTTATGTTGTTTAGTTATTACTAAGTTTTTATGTTACTTTTTTATTTTTATTCAAATTATTAGTATGGACTGTATGGAATATCGACCTCAATTTATTTTTATTGCAGAAATGGATAGAGGGTGCAAAGTTATACTACCCTGATTTTTTTTCAGATTTTTTACAGCCCTGCCATGGAAATATTTTTAAAAAATTATTAAAAGTCCTCTTTGTGACGTCACAAAAATTCTGTCCTTAAGAAAAGGATAGGACTTGCCGCCGCGTGACGTCAAAAAAAGTAATTTCAATAATTTTTTTAAAATACTTCCAGGGCTGTAAAAAATCTGAAAAAAATCAGGGTAGCATAACTTTACACCCTCAAAAAAAAAAAAAATTGAGGTCGATATTCCATTATTTCTTTATAAATTTTAGCAAAACAAATTACTCATGGTATAATGCAGTTTAAATTTATCACTTTCAAAAAAAAAAAAAAAAAAAAAAGAGAATACTTTACAAAATTTCATTTAAATTTAATAAAAGCAACAGCTTTTTATAAAACCAGAAGAGTCCTTTTACCAAACATTTTTTTTTTTTTTTTAAGAAACTAATTTACCTTAATAGGTATATTCTCATCTAAGTAGAGAATTATTTTATCTTCTTTTCATTACTCTTCTTTAGATATTTCCATTTTTGTTCGTAAGGGTCACAAATTTTCTTCGTATATATATTTTTTTTTCTCTTGGATCACTGATATTGATTTCTCACAGCTTTGGATGTAGCTCGTTGTCACTTGTCAGTTATCACTGACATTAATTCTCATCTAAATGCTAATTTCATAAGTTTCAAGGTGATTATATACATGATGCACACTCATCCCTTCGGAAAATTTCCTATTTTTTCTGTATTATTTATTCTTACGGGACATGGTGATTAACAAGGCCTCAAAGGGAAGTTTTCGGAAGTGACAACTGAACAATACCTACAGTATTTTATGTGTTTATAATTTTAATTCTGTTCATAGTAAGGAGTACGATTCTCATAAATATAAATAATTTGTTTGTTTTTTCTATCCAAATTTTCGTGTCATATAATTGATCTGACTCTATGGGTGATGAGAAATATGGCTATCTGCCTTTGTGAATTGCACCAATTAAATATATAGATTAATATGAATTTGTAATTTTAGTTGCGGAAATTTTTCAATATTGTGTATGTATTACTGTGTTGATACATCAGGCTACAAAGCCCAACAATAAATACCAATTAAATCTCTGAAATGACATGCGGTTAGTATTCCATTCATGCACCAAAGGCTGCGTGTAATTCGAGGGGTGAACTTATTGAGTGCGATTCACGAAGAAGTTAGCCAGATTTCTAACCACGTTTACCTGTTTTACGTGTTAAACCACCTAGTTGAACATGGTTAAGTTGAATGTGGTTAGAAACCTGGCTAACTGCTTCGTGAATCGTGCCCATTATCTGCTGCTTTGTTCATATTGGTATGCTTTCTTTAACTTAAAGTTCATTAAAGACCTACTAAAGTAACTTTGAATAATTAAAATATAGATATTTAAATAAAATAAAACAATATAATAATAAATAAAAATCTGTTATGGTGACCAAATCAGCCATTACATGAAGCCACTTCCAGTAATTTTAGAATTACTTTAACTGTAGTGAGGTCAGCGCAGTAGTACGTCTCTTTCAGTGTGCTTTTTGAAATGTTTATCTTTGCCGCCATTGCAACACACGGGTGGGTGGAACTGACAGCTCTCCCTGCATGTATATTGATTGCAGATGTAAAAAATATCCTCCAAGTACCAAACTTGAACCGCATAAATCATGATAGAATGAATACTACTACTTCACTTAATATTTTTTTTATCTAAAAGTATATTTACCCATTTCAAATACTATGTCAAATGATAAAAAATGCTTTTTTAATATGCTTTTTTTTTAACTTGATATATTTAAATATTTATAATAAATATGAAATCAATTTATTGGCTGTCAAAATTTCTTGAATGTGACTTATAGATAAGAAATGGTAACAAAAAAAGAAAATTAAATATTTTATATTTGAAATATATTATATTTTTTAAATATTGAAACTGCATTAATATGAAAATTCAGAAGCTGCATAGGTAGAAAATAAAAAAATGTTCCAAGCGCAAAAATATAAAAAAAAATTAATTATTTCTTACGTAACACACTTGCAATGAACAATTATTGAATGTTTGTAATTTCTTTAATTTCCTTATATGTTTTAGGAGCTAGAATCCCAGAGCTCAATATAATATATATACAGTACTTGGTAACAAAATTTAACAACTAGCAACTTATTATGCACAGTGAACAAATTTAAGTCGCTTCCGTCTCTCAACTTTGTTTCTGGAGTCCCGGACTCTCTCCTCTGAGAAATGATGTCTATAGGAAGTGAAAATATTCTGTAGTGTATAGTTCAGGCACTCTAGTGTATAGTACAGTGATTTTCTAATTTTTGATAACACATGAATTTTCCAGTAATTTCTTTTATGTGAATTACTTAAGCCTAAACCACTACAATAAAAACAAGGAAAAGGATTTCTCTGATAAAAACTCGCATTGATAAGTCTAATGATAAATTTCAATCAAAACTAGAATCGTATTTATTTTTTAATTAAAAAAATTACAAATGTGATATATATCTGATATATTGACACTTATTAAGGATCATTAAACACATTTTACTTTCCATCATAAATTCTAACTTTGGATTAACAATGTTATTATTTATTACGATTCCATTTTATTGCAAATTTTATTTACATGACAAATAAGTAGAACTAGTAACGAGCAAAAGTTAATTTCTGCAACTCTAAACTTTTTCTTCATACAAAAATTAATTAATTAGCAAAAAATTAACTACTCTCTACTGTATGCTTCTAAATGTTAAATTTTGTTTTCTTTAGTTTTCTATTGACCTATTTAAATTCTTGTTTCAATATACACCATTACATAATTTTAAATAATATTTTCATGAAAAATAATTATTCATTGATTTTTTTATATGAACTAATACTAGTTAACTTGAAGAAAATTACAACATGTTTAAACAACTTGTAATAATGTTTTTTATTTATTTTTATTTATTTATTTATTTTTTTTTGTAAATTAAAAACTACACATTACCAAATACCTCTATTGCAATAAGCAAGAGTATTTAATATTTTCATTATTTAATGAATATGTAAAATAGATTCACATCTTAACTTTTTGCTTATTTGCTTTAAATATTAAATATCCAAATATTCATACCATAATTAATCATTAAAAATCAGTGTAAATAATTCATTTACTATCAAAATTTTGATGGTGATTTTGATTCCAGGCAGAGCTGAATTTGATCATAATGTTAGTGGGGTACTGAACAAAAAAAAAGTTGCAAGTTTTTGTCAACATTTCAAAAGGCACGAGAATTTCATAAAGAACAAGCCCTATTACAGCATTCTACGACAATTTCCTGATTTTATATGAATTTTTAAAACTTCTCAAAAATGACGTCATAGCATTGAATCTTAAATGGGAAAATAGATCAGTTAACATTGCCAAATCCCATACTTAATATTGAAATGTAACCAAAACTTCATTTGCAAGGTTTTTAGGTGCTAGAATCACGATAATGAAGGTTTCAAATTCCTACTTCAATAACTTTTCATTTTAGCAATGTTAACTGATGCATTTTTCCATTTAAGATTCAATGCTATGACGTCATCAAAAAAGTTTTAAAAAATCAGCATATTGTCGTAGAGTGCTCTAATAGGGCTCGTTCTTCATAGAATTCACAGTACTTTTTACGAATATTGCTATCTCAAATACCGGTCAGTACCCCATTGTTTAAAAATATAGTGAAGCTGTTAAACATACAGATACTGGTGTATCCGGGAGTTAATTAATGTTATTATAATTAGTACCATCCATACTGACTTTGGTTTTCAAGGTTCTTTGAATCATAAAATATTGCTAAGTGGCGGTCTATGTTAAGCAAGAACAAAAAAATATTATAAGCAACGCTAAAAAAATATATATGAAGTTTCAATCAAAGTACCCTACAACTGGATTTAAATAAATAATTATAATATAGATGGCAAGATCTATAAAACTAGGTATGATGACGTCATTAACGCTTTCAATGGTCTCAATTTCAATAGAAGGCAGCAGCTATTGGATAAGCCTGTGAAGTTAATATATTGGACAGCAATATAAAAGCTTTATTTGTGCAAAAAAAAAAAAAAAATCCTTTCATCATAACTGAACACATACAAACAGCAATAATTATAATATGTATTGATTTTTTAGAACATGAAAGAACTTACTATTTTCATTTTAATGAGATAATTATGCATTAATTTAATTAAACACTTCTGTAATTTTTTAATACTTTTTTCTTGTCTCTTGATGTAATAATTGTGTCAAGTAAGTATTTTTAATTCTTTGATGTCAAATTTCAATACTTTACTCAAAAGTGTTGGACTTCATAACCAACCTTAATTAATAAATTTAATGAAATTTAAAAGTATTGCCTTCCAATGTATTTAAAAAAAAAATATTTATATAAAAAAAGAGAAAACACTATTTGAAAAATTACATACTCAACACATTCTTTACACGTCTAAACCTAATTTTAGTTACGTATTTTTACTTCAAAAACACATTTCATGCTCAAAAACAGAAAAGAATATGTAAGTTCGTCTTTTTTCCTCAGAAATGCTACAAAATTGGAGGAAAAAGAACGATGAAAGATGTGAACTTAATTGAAATTTATTTGAACTCTGGAAACAAAATATTGACATTTTTTTATTTTTTTTTGTTAATTTATTCATTGCACCCCTATTTCAGCTCTAAGAAGTTTCAATTAATTATGCAGTTTTTAAATATATTTGTGTTACTATAAACCAAGTTTGTTTTCGATATTAAAACACAATTAATTAATCTCTGATTGAATTTTTCTCAGTTCCAACAGTAATAACCCTTGAGCAATTGGTTCTCTTCAACGTTCAATTATTGACTAGCCTTCACTTGACTTTATAACCCATTTAATTAAGTGTGCGTTTGTGTGTTAAACAACTTTGTACAATTCGTTCCAATCTCATAATGTGATATTTAATGAGTTCCCCAAGTGATGTAATACATGCCTCGGGAGAAAAAAAAATATATATATTTAGTTTCATTACATTATTAGTCGTTGAAAACATATATTTATGAGGTTACATGTTCTAGGTTTTTAGCAAATTAGTGAAATTGGGTTGTAAGAGAGAAATTTATTTCCATAAATTTTGGTAGTTGAGTAACAAAATCTCATATAATTATTAAGAACACCAAGCTGAAAAACAGAACATTCTTTTTCTATTATTATTATAAAACTCTAAGCTACAATATTTAAGACAATAATTTGCTGTCAGTGTAATTTTATTTGCATGCTTATTATAACTAAGAAAACATGAAAATCTCACTCAGCTTTAATGGCTAGAATGGCTGGTACAAATTTTATAAACAATTTTTTTAATAATAAAGGAGTGGTTGAATAATATGAAGTACTTTAGATTTTTCTTTATGAAATTATACTTTGCAATCTTGCCATAGTGCTGAGAAGTTTTGTATTTTGTTTTTTTCGTCTTCGATCATGTATTCTACATGTTTACAAACCCAAGATCTGATTTTCTTTTAATCGATTTTTTTATCTACCCATTTATAATATATATATATATATATATATATATATATATATATATATATATATATATATATATATATATATATATATATATATATATATACATATATATATATATTATATATATAAGTAACGTTAAATATTGTATTGACTGTGATAAGATTTAATAAAAATTAAAATCTTTAAAAAAAAAGGTTAGAAAATGTACGAGAGGTATATAAAAAGAATCATAAATCTTTGAACTAATTTCATACCTGTCTGATTCATATTTATTTGTAACTGCACAGTTGATGATAAAAAAAATTATAACATAAATAATACATATTATTTTTTTATTTTGACAAGCAGTTGACAAAAAAATTGGCATACTTTACGTTCTTATCTAATCGAACGACTTTGAGAATGCATTCATTAGTTATTGTATTTTTTTTTAAATAAAACTTTTTGTTTAAAATTAATAAATTAGAAAATCAATATAAATTTGTTGCTTATTGTGATCGAACGTAGATTAAAATCTGTTTTCTCCCCTACATCGTGAGAACATAATTTTATTTTACCTTTGGAGGCGAAAGGAAGTGAATGAGCAGGTGAGAAAAATAAACACTTCTTTCTACGTAACTTCAATCTATAAGAACGATCAATCTGGGCCTTTTGTATAGGACCTCTAATAACTTAAGAAATCAAACCAGCCTAGCATCAATATAAATTTGAAAAAAAAAAAAATTATTAATTATTTTTTTCTAGAGTAATTAGTATCAATGCACTCAACTGTACAAATTTTGGTAAAATAAATCTAGACAAAATGAATTGCCGATTTTTATGTTGATATTTCTATTTTACTATGGTAAAAGATTTCATTTATCTAGGAGAGTTTAAAGATCGATGTGTTATAATGGTGCTACATATGGGAACGCAAAAGGATGATGGAAGACAGATTTGGGGGGGGGGGGAGGAAGTCCGGGGTGTGGCATGTTGCAGCTTGGGTGTGGTGAACGTCATCTCATTAAAAAGAAAAATTATATTTTCAGTAATATCATTATCAGTAACATTTACAGTATTTTCATGTATTAATTAAATAACTTTTTAATTGTAATTAAAATTATTTTACCTTTCAACTTCCAAGTATTTCTGTATGTGAATTGTTAACATTTGTTGCTGGTATGTATACACTTTATTCGCATACAAATGTCCGATCTGATCATGTTAAAATATATCCAGGTCAAACATTTTTATTTGAAAGAAGTACACTATTCTTCCAATACATTCTACCTTGGAAAATTTAATACTTAATTAGCTTGTAATATTTTAATAATGATTTATTTTAATTAAAATATAATTTGCATGAAATCAAATATGAATAATATTTTATTTCTATATAAAATGATTTATTTTAATTAAAATATATTTTGCATGAAATCAAATATGAATAATATTTTATTCCTATATAACTAGCAAATATTAAATCAAACTCTTGAATATGGCTATAATGTATTAATTAATATCATTTGAAAACATGCATATATAAGTATATAACAAACAACAGTGAAAATAATGAATGTTTGAATATCTAATAATATTGTGAATATATTTTATAATAATATATATAAATCAATATGGATGCATCAACCTGTATTTACTTTACAGTATAGGATGTATAAATTAAGTGTACAGTACTTCACTATAAAAACACACACAAAACAATATCAAACAGTAAAATAAATTGAGTATTTGCTTACAATTAAATATAATATATACATGTATGCAAGTATGCTTCATTATTGCTACATATTGTATATTGTACATTCTACATACATTCTGTTTACAACACATATTTATAGTAATTAATTGATATTTAATTTCAATTTGTTTAAAATATTTCACATAATAACTAGTTCATCATGTCTGATATTTTCATTATCATATTGTCATTATGTTATTGTCATTTGACTGTTATGTTATTTTCATAAAATTTAATGCCATTATATTCTTTGTCTGGGTTCCGAATTATTAGTTTCATAATATTTAGCATTAATTAGCTAAAGAAGTTAATATATTTACTTATGTTAAACAAGCATAATTATTAAGAAAGAAAAAAATCTTAGCCTTTCAGAGTTTTTTTAAGATTCTAGTAAACAGTGATTATATAACAGTTCGTCAAGTTAACGAAAAATATATATTTTTTATTTCAAGAACTTCATTTTTTTTAAGTTAAAAATGACTTCATGATTTTCAATTTTAGACTTAAAATTGTGATTTTTCTTACAAGCATTAAATACAAAATACAAGTTAGCGGACGTTATTGGCGTCATAAAGTTAGTGCGAACCTAGTGGTAACTGCTGGAACTACGTGCGTCTAGGGAGGATTGCTCTATATGATTATCATTGTAAAATCGTGTAAATGCTCTGTAAGCAGCCACAGCATAATTTTACAGAAATGACAACACCATAATTAGTTGTCAAATACTTTCGGACAAATATAAAAAAATATTTCAATTTCGTCAGTGATTTCTTTCCTAAATATTTGATAATTTTTGTGATTCCCCCTATGCTATAGGTATTGCCGTATCCTCTATGCAAAGAGTAAAATTTTCAGACGTCAGCGCCATCTATTGGTCCTTTATGTCCTCTATTCACAAAGGAATGTATCCAGGTTTCTCACAATGTTAGTTTCATTTTAGGGGCGATTCACGAAATATATATCCAGAAAGCAATCCACGTTTTTCCTGAGTTTAGTGCTAACCCAATTCAATGACACAATATAACGTAATTAGTGATAAATGTGGATAACTCTTTTCTTGAATCGTGTGCATTGAGTCTTGCAAGCACTAACTACGGTTAAAGATATACCTGGATATTTTCCTGGATAACGCTATAGTGAATGGCGTCCAATAAATCTCAAACTATTTTTTTTTTTAATTTGATACGGAAAACTACTTTAATAGAACGTTATTATCAAAACTAAGGATATATTTTTGGCGAAAACGATTATTTTTACGCCTTCAGAAGAAATAAATGTGGATAGACTCTGCTTGGCCGATTACAGAAGAGTCCAGATAATCAGCGAGTGATGAATGAACTGGGACCACTTTGACAGGCAATTCCAGCATTCTCTGTAGACTGCTGACAACCAGTCGTCTCTCCCGATACATTACCCTTCTCTCACGCTAATCTCAAGGGAAACCATGGGCGCCGTACTTTCTATAGTGTTCCCTCAACGTTTTATTTCATGTATTTTTTTTTAACACACAAAATTATAACATATTTGATAATATTCAGATTTTTCTGAGTTTCTTGCAAAGCACGGCGTGTACTTGTTTTTTCCTTGTTTTTGTAACTGATATTCTCTTTAACAAGCGTCCATATAAAAAATGTTATTTATATATTTTTTTAAAAAAAGAAGAGCTTTGGATCCTGTTTCACAAATATTTCAATGTTTTTGTAATGGTTCATTATGATGGAAACATCTGACAAACTATTTTTTACATTTAAATAATATATTAAGCATATTTTATATTTTATGGTTATAAGTGAAAAAAAAAAGAGTCAATCTCTAAATTAAAGGGTATAGTGTTAAAACATATTTTACCCTAGATATAATTCTGTGCGGGAGAAATCTCTCTCCTAACCTTCTCAACACGTGACTGGATCACACCAATTAATTAATTAAATTCAGGAAGTGGTACGGCAAAAATCAAATTTATCGTTTACCTTGACTTTTATTTTTAATTCTTGTTCAAATTAAGAAGTGTAACTTATAATATATATGGTCCAAAGCCAGGGGAGCCACATAGTGGAAAAGCGCAATGATTTACCTCTGGGTGGAAAACATGTTTTTTGTTGAAAATGGTCACCCATCCAACTATACTAACCACGCTCGGCGTTGCTTGACTTTGGTGATCTGACCCGGTGAAGCGCACTGCGCCACACCTTCCACTATTAAATTAGTAATGCAATTTAAATTGATGACACATGCAGCTCTAGCATATAATATGAGAAAAAAATACAACATATTTAATGCAATTTTACACTGTAGGGCACATTAAAAAAAAATCCAACAAGTTATAATTATATTACTGTAACAAAAAGCTAAATGTGCCATGGTATAAATAGTAATTAAATTAATTAAAAGTAATTAAATGATGCAGTACTTTTAAAATAAAATTTCAATGATGATTTTATTTTAAATTCAATTAATAAAGATTAAATAAAATAGAAATTCTATTAGTATCACCACTGGTCAGTATTTTTTTCTTAAAAATATTTTAGATTAATTGATTAATAAAAATAAAATTGAATACTGGTTTCAAAGTTATCGATGGAGTTTTCAATCATTTCAACCGTGAAAGCATTTGGGAAAAAAATCCAGTCAAGAGGGGGGGGGGGGGAGAGGGCAGGGACGGGCCTCGGGGGTATAAACCCCCGGTGATTTCCATTCTGCGCCGACGGAGCGAGCATAAAGCCAGGCGCACGGTCAGTGGTGCCGAGTCGCCTTTCCTTTCTCCATCAGATTCAAAAGACCGTATTGTCAAGGATAGGGGTTGGAGAGAAGACCTCTCACAGATATTAAGAAGAGTACGTCCGATAGGAGGTGGTGTAACCAACAGTTTGCTGATACGATTGCAAATATATCACCGTTATTTGAATACATTCCTGGACTTGTAATAAACGAATGCCCGCACTTGTCTTCAACTAAAGATTGATTGTAGAGCAAGATATGTGCAAAAGTTATTTTTATATATTGGTGAAATGGGTTTACTACTGAAGTTTATTTTTCTTTCTTTATTGGAAATAAGAAATTATGTAAACAATTAATGCATAATAGCTTAACTATATTAGTGTATCAATTTAGAATGAACTTTATTTTTAGTTTAAAATAAGTAAGATAACTCAAACACACTGAAAAATTCATCCTGTTTCAATTTTTATGATTAACGTTATACAATATTTATTTTACTCAAACAATTAATGTGCCCACGTAACAAGCATTCAAACAGACCCGAGTTGAAATATTTTCATATTTTATTCATTTGTAACGTCACTCATGAGTTTTTTTCCTCCTATTTTGCACAATTTACAAGGAAAAAAGTTGGAAAAATACGAAATTACGTATTTTTTCCCTCTTATTGAGCGTGAAGTATTAGAAAAATAGTCGCATCACTTTGAGCGAGGAAGAAATAAGTTATATTTTTAAGTTAAAAAGACGTAATAGGATTAAGTTAAACAAGTAATTTTTTAGTAAACATTTTGTGTGTTTTAATATGCACGTGTAGTAGTTATTTGCTATTTGTAATAAAAGCATAACAAATTTAACCCAAAATAAATATTTTATACGAAAGTCCACAAGCTACGAAACTTTAAAGTATACTGCGTTTGTAACATGGACTCTGTTTTAATATACTTTGGCTGTGTGGAAGATTCCTAAATCAAATAAAAATTTGAAGTTTTATATAATATATTATATATATAAATAATAAATTGATACAGAGTATTTAGAAATGATTAAAAGTTATCTATGATAACAAAATGTGATTATTTTGTTATTTTTATAAACAAAACTTTTTTCAAACAGTAAATCAGATTACAAAAGTTCATTATTACATCAGCATTTTTTTCAACCTTTTTTCTTGCTTCCAGAGGGAAATAGAGACATCATTCTACGCTGAAAAATGGACTCTTATTCAACCTGAATAATGCAATATGCAATTTTGCTTTATATGTAATTTTGTACAAACAGGATTCGTTTTATTTTTATTTATTTAATTTTTTATACCATGATTTATGTTGTATTGCAACAGTAGCTTGTATATACTAATAAAAAAATTAATATTATCGTATTGAATATTGATTAATTATTTTAATGCAACACATATGTAACGTTACGTATAGTTAAAGGTTTTTGTTTTTTACACAGATTGAATTAAATAAGATGATAATTAATTGTTTTCAGAAGTCTTAAATTTAAGTTAATATATGTGTATTTAAAGTGCAACGTAATGAAAAATAGTTGAAAGTTTTCAAAATACTGTACAATAATTTGTTAACGACGAAGAAATTTCTTGATTACTTCATTTTGTTCGATTATATTATAAAAATATTAGTTTTTAGGTTAAATTCAGTGCTAAAATTGGTTCTTTTTATTATTTTTAAGAACTACCCCTTGCAGTATTCATTCCACTGTTAATGTGAATTTAAAATTAAATATTAAGTTAAAGCTTCGCCTGAGAGGTTCCAATACTGCATTCTGATTGTTCCACAGTTTCTGAGGGTTTTTTCACATGAAAAGTTTGCGATGTCCTATCTTGTAACCTATAGCAAAAATGTTTTTCCCACGTGGGAGTTTTTAGTTCTAAAGCTCGAATCTCGGGTCCACCTTAAAGAACTATCATATTAAATCTACAATAATTTGCAAGGAACTTTTTAATGTATTATAGTAACGATTCCAAGTTTTGGAAAGTTTGCAGTTTGTATATAGATTTTTTTACTTAATATCATGGTATAAAAATTTGCAATTGTTATGAAAGTGAATAATAAATAATATATTTTTTTGCAACGACACTTTTATTGGTTTTCAGTATATAGAATCTAAATATAGAAAAATTGCTTTAATAAACAAAACAATTCTTTATATGTTTAAATTTTAACTATACATATTTTATGTATAGTTAAATTATGTGTATTTAATATTTTCACTTTTTCATAATTAACACTGTATTAATTACTGTCTTCTTTATTAAATGTTAATTGGAATAACGCTAGGATATAAAATATAACAACAGTGAGTGTAGGAAAATCCAATCAAGGTTGATGAACGTCTCTTTTTTTAAACCTCTCTAAATTAAATGCATTTTAAATTTAAAAAGCATTTTTTTTTCTCAACGTAGTTTAAGAACTATAACTATTGAAATGTTTGCAATTGAGTTGTTTTAATTACGATCACATTAAATTTCTTTTCTTTTGAAATAATTGTATTTTCAACGTTAAGTTCTTATTCTATTTTTTTTTTTTTACCACACATCACCCGAAAGAAAAATTATATTGTAGAAATTATTGTGTTTAGAAATATTTTTACTAATTTAAAAAATGAATCATTCAACATAAAACCAGACAATTAAATTTCTCCATTATTTTTTTTAAATGGAATTGTAAGCGCTTTTGCTTTGATTTCTGTGAATTGCGTATCATGCTGGTAGCAAAGTAAGCCCACTTTGTCACACATAATCATTTATCATTGAGAACAAAAGTAGCTGACCCTCACATCAACCCACAGCTCTCTTGAATGCATGCATCTCCTAGCCTGCTTGTATGGTCAGGATAAGAGGGGCTTGACCATTTCGACCCGATGTGGGTATTTAGTCTAGAAAATTAACGCCTGCGTGTGCTCTAACCCGCTAGACAAAACGCCAGCATTGAAAGAGAAGATGATATTTTTTTTTTAATCAAAACCTGTTGGGTACTTCTACTTACATTAATTACATACTACTTTGAAACCCCGAACCTTCCGAAACCCTAACTTGAGCGTTTAGCGGGCTCTTCCGGAACGGGGGCGGCCACGGCCTTGCAATCCGTCCCGGCATTTGCCTGCGACTGAGGGAAACGTGGAAACCTCAGTCAGGATGGATGCTACAGCTTTTGTCAATGAACCGGAAGTACAATGGTCCAAAGCCAGGGTAGTCACATAGTGGAAAAGTGCATTGATTTACCCCTGGGTGGAAAACGTGGTTTTTGTTGAAAATGGTCACCCATCCAACTGCTAACCACGCTCGGCGTTGCTTCACTTCGGTGATCTGACGAGACCCGGTCAAGCGCACTGCGCCACACCTCTTAAAATATATTTAAGATTTATTAATTTAGAGTTTGGCGGGTTCCAAACAGCCTCGTATAAAGATGCGATTTTACAATTTTCATTTTGAACCGATTCTAAAATCCTTATCATACGAAAGCATACGATACGGAGCTGTATGCGCGACTATACCTGATCACATAGGTTCTTAGTTTTTAAATCGTACGCCTACGTTGCGAAATCATGCAATCTAGTTTGAAACAGCCCTTAGAGTGTATTTAAAAATATATGAATTAGAATCCACCATAAAGATATGCATTTTTGCATTTATTTATGAAAATTAGGAAAAAAAATTAGAATGTTCTTCTTTACATGATACCTTATCAGTAGGTAAAATATCAGGTATGCAAAAACGAGATAGTTTTCGAGTTCTTAATTAGTGAACTTTAAAAATTAATAACTCGAAAACTAGCTCGTTTTTGTATAGTACCTCAGATATTTTACCTACTGATAACTGATAAGGTATCATGTAAAGGAGAATATTCTAATTTATTTTCATAATTTTCATTAATGGGATTTTTATTAACATTGGGCGTGTTATCTGTACCTTAAAGAACTGTCCCTGTATTTCTCCAAGTGTTCAGGGAACCACAGAATTGGACGAAACAGCTTTCACTTGAGTGCCTCCCGAATGCAGAAGTACCGGTACGAGAGCATTCACTGTCATCTCTCATTCGATACTTTGAGTTTAAAATAATCGTTAAGGATTGACCTCAGTTGATTTGGATCTCGGAAACGGCCCCCTTGATTCTAATGAGACTTGCAGGAGTCTTTAAGCTCGCCACAATAAGGTTGCATAATTTTTTTGAAAAGAATCTGTTCGACCAGTTTTGAGAAAACTGAGACAGAAGTTTAACATTGGCCTTATGGACGGAAACCGGAAATGGAGCTGTTGTGAGAAAACCGCAACCTTGAATTTGCTCAAATCATAAGCGATTAAGTTTTAGAGCATCCTCGATTTTTAAAATTTATTTTATTTGATTCCGTTCGACAGAAATTTCCTGTTTCCGGTTTGTAACTGACGTGAGGTCAATCGTTAACTCCATATTCGAGGCTCCAATATCTTACAAGAATTTGAACAGACGTGTATTGCTATAGTAGTACATAAGCATATGCAGATATAAAAGAAAAAAAAATCATACAGTTTATAATTTATATAATGGAATGTTGGAAGTTAGGACCGTCATATTTTATAATATATTTTTGTTGATGTTAAGTAATAAGAACTTCCAATCTTAAATTTTTAAAATGTTACTTTTATTACTAAAATAATCGTCATATAACTTCATATTCGAGGCTCCAATATCTTACGAGAGTTTGAACATACGTGTTTAGTAACAAGAACTTTCAATCTTATATTATTAAAATGTAACTTTATTTGTAATTTAATTAACATACAAACACAAAATTTATTTTCTAATGTCAATACAATTTAATGTGGTACATAATTACATATGAACAAGCAAGAAGGAAAATTTTATTGAAAAGTTATGAGTCATCATCAAAGATTCACATCGTCACTTTTTTTTCTTGGCGACGTACGTGCAGCCAAGTGAGCATTGACTTACAATCAATAAGATACGAACTTTGAGAGAGAAGTTTATCAGCACTAAACACCACCGCGAGTTCTCACACCTCGCTGCTCAAAGTTAACACAATAAACAGGTAAACTCCTTCTTTCACATCACTAACTTCGATCAACACGTTCACGATTGTTATAATAGAATGATAAGGCTAATAGTTCTATATATTAATATTAATTTAATAATAAAACATAAATGTTTTCAAATAAATTTATGTATAAATGTTTTTACATCATTTTTTTAAATACCATGGAATTTGGTCTATTCAATTTTCAATCTGCTACGTTAACTCTGTAACGGATTATGAAACGTTGCTGTCAAGTATGTTGTGTGGGTTTGTAATTTATGAAAGGTGAGAAATTTCTTAAATTATTTTATTATTTATTTTCTATATAAAAACCACAGGAATATGATTTCATAATATAATTAGCTTTACAATTTATTTAAGTTACGATAAAGATTATTTTTTAAAAACACACTTTACCTTAAGCTTTGAAAATATTGGGTACGATTCACGAAGCAGTTGGCCAGGTTTCTAACCACGTTCAGCTTAACCACGTTTAACTTAACCACGTTTAACTAGGTGGTTCAACACGTAAAACACGTATAGTTAAACGTGGTTAAGCTGAACGTGGTTAGAAACCTGGTTAACTTCTTCGTGAATCGCACCCATTAAATGAGCTAGCTTTTCATATTTTAATAAAAATTTATTTAATTACAAACATGAAAAAAATACATATAATATAATATAATATAATATAATATAATATAATATAATATAATATAATATAATATAATATAATATAATATAATATAATATAATATAATATAATATAATATAATATAATATAATATAATATAATATAATATAATATAATATAATATAATATAATATAATATAATATAATATAATATAATATAATATAATATAATATAATATAATATAATATAATATAATATAATATAATATAAATTATAGGTAAATTAATTACATAAATTATAATTATAAATATTATTATATAATTATATAATAAATTATATTATATAATCATTATTTTTCATTTGGTGCATGTTAAATATTCCAACAAATTAATCTATTAATCTAGATATTGGTGATATTAGTTAGAAAAATTTGCCTGCTTAAATTTACTTTATTTAATAATTTAATTTTAAAGAAAATTAATATTAATTTGTATGATTGTGTTATAAAAGTCTTTTACTTTTTTCAAAATAATCATTGGTATGATTAAAATTAATAATCGCCCGATTGTATATATAAATATAGAAAAAATGTAACTTTAATCCAGGCTTAAAAAATATATATAACTTTGATGATTCTGATGGTTTAAAATAATCGAAAACAACAAACTTAAACCCAGATTAAACCAAGCTTTAAAAATATAGAATTTTTATAATTTTTTTCATAAATTAGCAAACAATTAAATCCTTCACCAGGATCATTACAAGACTACATACTGCCTCCATTGTCATTAATTTATCGGAATAAATATATAAAAAAATATACGTGCTGCCACAAAAAAATCAATTTTTTAGAAGTTAAATATTAATATGCAAGAAGTTCAAGTAATTTTCTTGTGATTATTTATCAAAAGAAAATGCTCCACCTTTCTGAAACAGCAGCGCTGACTGAGATTGATGTTTTTAATAGTGACCTCTGCCTTTGTTTCAATCACAAACAATAGACTGTATAGTAGCCTTTGACTCTTTACTACAGCTGTAAGATATTTATGTGGCTTGCAAGTATAAAAATGTTAGAACCTGCGGCAGCCTCTGCTGTTGCGTTCAAATAAGATCATACGCTGCATGCTTTGTGTTCAGAACTCACTGCCAGTTCCCAAAGGCACAAAATACATTTTGCAACAATGTAAATTGAATAGAAAGGTATAATATTTTTTATAACAAAAACCCTATTCACAAATTTAAAAAGAAGAAAAATATATAAGATTAATGTATTATTATAACATTGTATATATAATTTATTATCATATATTATATTTTAATGTATGTGCGTTAAATTCAATCAAAAGAATTTAAATTACATTTTCAATATATTGTTAAGAAAACATGGAAAAGAAACAAAAAGAAAATAAGGAAAACAATCTGTTGCACCTATTTTTTTTTTTTTTTTCAAAATAACATGGCACAAAACGAATTTATGCGCCTGCGAGGTAACGTGAATAATGCGTATTATGCTATTGTGCAAAAATTTGGCGGTTAAAAAGGAGCAACTAGCGATATCACGTCACAACGCGGCATAGGATTTTATAGCTTGTGCGTCAAAAATTACGTCGCATCGCCGCCATCGCTCTTTACATGTGTGTTTCAACAAATTTTCATTTCTTCCTGTCATCAAGGTAATAAATTTTCTAAACAAATATGTTTAAAAAAAACAGAGATTGTAATTTTGGTTTTATTTTACATTATGGACTGAAGAATAAACATTTTTAAAGGGACACAAGCTTATTGACGGATTTGATGATTTTCTGAATACATTCTTTAAAAATATTATTATTGTTGTAATTTTTATAACTTTATGGGTTACGTGATATCTAGTCTGTATTCATTCATTGTTTATTGTATTTGCTGGTGGTTGGTACAAATTAATGAGACTACATTACATAGCAGGTTTCCTTATATAAAAAACAGACGGTACATATTGTATGTAGTCTCATTATAATTCATACGCTGTATTTTTTTATGATTACAAAAAGAGAATGAATATATTTTTTATTTATATAATTATTTATAATGTACATTTAAAATAAAATAATGAAATTGCAATGAAACTAATCAAATTACAGTAATTAAAATTGCAAACAAAATACATATTATCTTTTTATTATGTGATTATATTAGATTTTTCAATTTAATTAAAAAAAGTGTAACATGTAAAAGTAGTAGTAACGTTGGAGTAGAAAAGGGGGTGGGTGGACTTGGGTGTTTATTGGTAGTTTTTATTAACCCTGTTATTAAACGCGTAGGAGCAAGAGTGACGGCGAGTGGGAAGGGGTGGGTGGCCGTTAAACCTTGTTTCGTAAGAGCTGAATGAATTCCCGAAGCAAGACCTTCCCTTGTAATTACTTGAGAAGCCGTATCATCAAAGTATTAATTTGCAATCTTAAAATGCAAAAAGAAATTTACATATTGATATGAAATATAAATATTATAAAATAAATGAGAGTTTTTTTTTTTATTAAATTTTGTCGTAATAGTTTTTTTTTATCTTATTTTTTTTTCTTTATATATTTCCCTTTTGGATGTACATAAAGACAAAGAACACTTTCCTTAAATATTAACAGTATATTTGTATGATCTTACGGTAAAAATAACAGATTTATATAAAAAAAGAAAAGTACTAAAAAATGGTTAAGCTTCTTCAGAAATTGTTTATGTATAAATTATGTATTTATGCATGATCCAAAAATTAATGCATGAACACTATATACAGGTTGAGGTTATGGTGAATATAAAATGAAAGTAATTTTAAAGTCAGAAGTGTTAATTACACCAAAGGCACCAGTTTTTTTTCTATAGTGCTTAGTAATGTTGCTGTAATGATAATGATAAAAAGGGTATTTTTTTAACACGTAAAATTTATACGTATCTTGAAAGATTATTACAACACTTTTATCTTTACTCTGAGTTTGTTTACACTAAAAATTCCTTTGATGAAAAAACCTTTTAGTTAAAGAAGTACGGCGTTAATTTGAATCTACAACAAGACCATAAGTGTGCCAATTACAAACTGGTATTACATTTTTACTCTTCTGTTTGTGTTTCTCTCTTTTTCTTTTAAATTTTGATTATAATTAGGTTTACTTCTTAATATCCAAATTAAATATAACTCAATATCTACAATTTTTTCTAGTGCTCTGGGTATCCCCATAGATCCATATATACATAGATTTGTAAAATATGCCATTTTTCATTATTATTTTGATATTTTGTAATAATAATGGACAACCTGCACGTATTTTTGTTTTGCAGATATGAATAAAAGGTACCAAATTATGCTACCCTGTTTTGCTATATTTATATATGAGAGCCCGCGGGAACTATTTTTTAAAAATATAAAAATATTGAAAGTACAGAGAGAGAGAGAGAGAGAGAGAGAGAGAGAGAGAGAGAGAGAGAGAGAGAGAGAGAGAGAGAGAGAGAGAGAGAGAGAGAGAGAGAGAGGGAGAGAGGGAGGGAGAGAGGGAGAGAGAGAGAGAGAGAGAGAGAGAGAGAGAGAGAGAGAGAGAGAGAGAGAGAGAGAGAGAGAGAGAGAGAGAGAGGAGAGAGAGAGAGAGAGAGGTGTCACTTTCTAAAAAAAAAAAAGGAGAGGATAGGAAGGATAGGGGCATAGATTCAAACCTGAAATTTGAGAATAACTTTTTAGCAATATACCTAGCCTCTAAAAATCTAAAAAGAAAATATACATACATTAACGTAATTTTATGTCCTTCATTCCTGCAGTAAAAAAATATATATATATATATGTAGGTTGTCCATTAAACGTTTTTGATATTTTAGCAAATCACGTCTTATGTTCAATCGGTCTAGAAAACTGTAATTCCAAGACCTCTTACATGCCTAGCGCTTGGTGTGCGTAAAATATTTAAATAGCCAAGTGCATTGATAACCTTTTCAACTACAGTTTTCCAATATTTTTACAAAAGGAAAATTTTTGGAGGATCTACAATAAAAACTAAGTCTCATTTAATGACAAAAATTTAAACCCAAAATAAACAAAAAAAAGTTCAACTTCAATTCAAGCTCATTCATTTGGGCATAGATTTAATACCAATATGAGATATCACATTTGCTCCATTTTAGGTTCACTTTTATTTAACTGTTCAAAAAGGGGGAAAATTAATCATTTTTTGGGCTTTTGACTTAGAGTCAATTTCATCATTTGACACAAAAACTGGCCTACAATGTAAAATGAAAAATGTAGAGTAACAATTACTTTTTTAATATGTTGCAAGCATTAAAACGTATAACTCTTTGAGGACAAAAAGGATGCTTTGAATAAAGGTTGTACACAATAAATTCTTTTATAATTTTAATGATTAAATATTACGTTGCAGGTACTTCAATGAATGTTATGCAATACTAACAGTAAGTACTCTCTTGAGGCATAAAGGATTAAAGGTCAACTATGTAACAACATAAGCACGGAAAATGTGGAACACAAGTGGCGCTATAGAAACATTATTATTATATGGCTTCAAACTTTAATCATAATATGCAAGCTTTGAAAATAATAATTTTGAAGTATAATGAAAAAGTATAAGAATAAGAACTAAATTTAATGGACCCAGACCATGCACATATCAAATTAATTATATTACATCGATTTAATACTAGTGCTATTTTTTTAAAAAGCAATTTGTGGCTATGATCGGATTAAAGAAAGAAATGAGACTTTTTTTTGTAAAATCTCAAAAGAAGGTCTCATTCAATGAGTTTTAAGCTGGAAATTACATTGCGTTACCAAAAATGTGCACTTGCTGTGGAATTCTATAGCGGTCATTTTTGTTGAAATCGCGTTTTTACGACTCGCGTGATATCGTTAATGCCATTGTTTTCCACGTTTCTTAAATAAGAAAAGTTTTATTGTACCCCTATAATTTGACCTTTTACCCTGAAAAGGTCCTTGTTCAGATGATATTTTACTTTGAGAAACTAAATTTGTACCTTTAATATTTTAGCACATGATTCTTTCGTCACTCCTTAAAGGAAAGAAGGTCGAAGGGCCTACCCTGGGTTTATTTCAGGATCATTAGAGAATCCTTTTACAATGGAGCATAAATATAACTCAATTTTTTAAATTTTTAAAATGGAAGTTAAAAAATATGAACTTTCAGATGGTAGCATTTGCTTTTTCTAAAAGGGTGCTTCTTAATTTGTTGAAGAAGTGCGTTAACACTGCGTCAAAATTGTGATATGATAATTTAATATCATACCTTGAAAATAAAAATATATATATTATATTATTTCTGAATCCAATTATCACTTGATTAATTATAAATGCAGCTGTTTTTTTATAATTAATAATAGAGAGATTACAATAATTACAAATAAAATGTAAATTATTAATAAAACACGTGTAATTATTCTCTTCAAGCAAATTATATTGTAACATTTTTTTATGTTGTTGTTGTAATAATTATATAATTAAAATTACAACATTATTTTATATATATAATAAAAGTATCAGGTTACCAAAACATCAGAGAGGGTGTCATTATCTATACATTTTTGTCTTGTTTGCGTGGCTGTTTTAAGTGCGCATGAGCATTATGTTTTGCGAGTTGATACTGAATAGCGCGCGTCTCTTCTCAACTCTCATTTCTCCCTCTCTTCTCTACGTTGGTGGTAGCTGCTGCGATCTTCTCTCTCATACGTCGTCTATATTACTACGGTAACAGCAACATTGCGTGTGAGGTTTACGATCAAATAATATCAAACTTTTTTTTTAAAACAATATTGATAATAATCTTAATATAAATATAATTGTTAAGTGTTATTATAATGTGAATCTTTTTTGAAGTATATAAAAAAGTATAAATAATAATTATGAAGAAACTTTGGTGTTTTTTATGTTGGATTAGTGCATGTTTAGCATTACATCATCATAGTTATGGTACTTTACATGGACCTAGAGAAAGACATAGTGCATCTAGAGCTTTATTACGTCAAAGACAGTTTAGATCCAATGAACGTTTAGTTCATGGGGGTGTTTCGGGGGTTGGATCAAATACAATATTTCCATGGCCGGTCAAGAGAGAAGCGGTGGTTGAAGGTAATTTGATCATCGGAGGACTCATGATGGTACATGAGAGAGAAGACTCAGTAACGTGTGGACCATGCCTCAGGGTGGAATACAAGCACTAGAAGCAATGTTATATACAATTGATAGAGTTAATCATAATAAATCGTTTCTACCTGGATTTTCTCTTGGAGCACATATACTTGATGATTGCGATAAAGATACATACGGATTGGAAATGGCTGTTGATTTCATCAAAGGTAAGTTTAATTTTATTTTTATTTCACTTTATATGATAAATTGTATTAATATTTTATTAGAATATTATATAAAATAAAATTTTATTTCTCTCAGATTATTAAAATTTTCTACAATTTTATTAAACTCCATGGTTTTGAGTTTTGAGTTAATTAATAAATTTTATACAAATGCTTAATTCTCTGGTAACATTCAACTTAATATTTTTAATGCTCTCCAAACGTCAAATTATAATAATATTATGCATAATTATTATAATAAAATTTTAAATTTTTAATAATATTGCATTTTAATTGTGTTTAATTTGATAAACTTTTGTGTGCATAAAATTAAAATGATATTGTTTCTCTTATAAAAAAGCGTAAATGTATTCATGTTTTCCATGAAAATGCTTTTTCTCTTCAACTGAACTAAACAACATATGCAACTTTTCTCACATGAAAGTAAGGCAGGTTGCCTAAACTCCCAGTATTAAAATACATAAGAAGATCGAGATTATAGTAGAAGCACAGACAGATTTCGTTCCAAGAATATATTTTATAGACCGGGAAACAAAATCTATTTTCCTTTCTTGAACTAAATATTATACATTTTTTAGTGTACTATTTCCTACGTTAGATGTAAAAAAATAGACATATTTTCATGCCATGCTATTTTTATTTACGAGGATTTTGGATTTCAAATGAAAAAATTACACTGTCAAAATTAAATTATGAAAATAAGTATAAAACGGAATGTTTTAAAAATTAAAAAATATTTTCAACACAATGAAAATTAGAAATTATAAGATCTGCAAATTAATTTATAAATTAATTAAACGATTAATTTGATTTTAGATTAATGAGTTACAGGAAACGTTCCGTCATCGAATTTAAAGAAAACTTTGCTTCATTTGGTATTGATTAAAATGCACTCAAGTGCATACGCAGAATATAGGTAAAAAATCGTCTTCATGATTGAAATTTAAGTGCATCTGGGAGTTGTTTTAATTATCCTTCCTTGTACACCTAACTAAATTATCTCATTTCGTTGTCGTAATTAAATATCACAAATTATTAATGAAAATGCGGCATTTAAATGTGGAAGCCTGACTCTAAGACTACGTTGTAACCAAAGTTAAGAATTTCCTTCTCATCTACAAGTTCTATCCGCATATTTTGACGAATATTTTACTTTTAAACTACATAGAGAGTTGTTTCATCTTATTCATCATGAAACTTTTGAAAAAAAAAAAAGTTTGAAATGGTGTACCAGAGGATGAAAAATATTATATTTCATGTTCAAAAGGATAAGCTTTCAGTAGGAAAAACGTTGAAAGATATAAATATTTTTAAATCAAACAGAATAAGAGAAAGCATGTGAGAGTAATATTATGAACTAAATTAGCGTATAGTTGAGAATTAAGCACTCTAAAAACAAAATACTAGTCCCGTTCGTAAATAGAGAGAGAAGTGTTTTAGTATGTATCTAGGGACTTCCGCTACATAAACTTTTTCACAAAGCTCTCACAATAAGCAAGATACGAACCCTTTCCAACTTTTAGATTTTTTTAACCATTGAGATTGTACAAGATGAAAATAAAATTTAAATTAATTTAATTGAATGTCTCTCACTAAAACAACACCATAATTTTAATATATTATATATAGAGAACCTCGAGTTAAGTACTGTCAATATTTTCAGTACTTTCTTTTTGAAACCTCCTTAAACACCCTTAAAATCATGCTGCAAAACGCTGTGGCATCACAGTCATACAAATAATTAGCAACATTTACATGCAAGCATAGGGAAATACTTTACATGTCTATGACGTCACAGCGTCGTTCTCTTCCATTTTGAGGGTGTTAGAGATTTCAAAATATCTTAAACAATACATAATTCAAAATCCTTTATCCAAAAATGCAAAAAAAATGCATGAAAGTTCTTCATTAAATAACCGCTATATAAAAAACTTTTCAAAAAGTTAAAATTTAAGTTACAATTTTTACATTAGTGTAACGGGTTTATGGAATCTAATAATATAAGAATCTGGCAGGTGTAGGAAGGCTAAAAGAAGAGCATCAGTCTTAACATTCCATCGTACATTTTTATAAGATCTCTGTACTTTTACCGAATTACATTTACTCAAACAGATGTAAAGAGAAAGTAAAATAAAAACTTTTTTAAAGATTATGTTTTTAAATGCCAAGTTTTTTTTTCAATTTTACCATGAAAGGGGACCAACGTTATGTACGTGAAGTGAGCCCCCCCACTTTCAGCACTAATTCCAAATTTAAGTGAAGTAATAGGTGCTCAATTAGTGCTAATTAGTGCCGTAAGACAAACATCAGCCCCCCTGTAAACACATGTTCAAATCCAATTTGAATTATGGGGGGCTCACTTCACGGCAGCCCCCCCACTTACAGCACTAATTCCAATTTTGGGTGCAATAATTAGTGCTCGATTAGTGCTAATTAGTGCCGTAAGAAGTTTTGCTCCAGCTCAATATCTTCATTTTTGAAAAAAATCAGAAAAATGGGGGGCTCACTTCACGGCAGCCCCCCCACTTGCAGCACTAATTCCAATTTTAGGTGCAATAATTAGTGCTCGATTAGTGCTAATTAGTGCCGTAAGAAGTTTTGCTTCAGCTCAATATCTTCATATTAAAAAAAAATCGGAAAAATGGGGGGCTCACTTCACGGCAGCCCCCCCACTTGCAGCACTAATTCCAATTTTGGGTGCAATAATTAGTGCTCAATTAGTGCTAATTAGTGCCGTAAGAAGTTTTGCTCCAGCTCAACATCTTCATTTTCAAATAAAATTGGAAAAATGGGGGGCTCACTTCACGGCAGCCCCCCCACTTGCAGCACTAATTCCAATTTTAGGTGCAATAATTAGTGCTCGATTAGTGCTAATTAGTGCCGTAAGAAGTTTTGCTCCAGCTCAAAATCTTCATTTTCAAATAAAATTCAAACACATGAAGGCAGCACCCCCCTCCCCCCCAAACTTGCAAGTTTTGCCGCAAGAATTCCAAAATGAAATGGAATAAAAAGTGCTCAATTAGTGCTATATAATCCCACAATTTCATTTATTTTAACTCGTAAATTATATGCATTAATTCATGGGACAATGTATCATGGTGGGAGGGAAATTCAAATCTATATTTGTTTCATGGAAAATGAATTGAATGCTGCAGCAATAAGTTCATTCAACATTTCTTTTGACATTGTCGAAGCATTAAATTTATAAAGTCTCTCCAATTAAAGTTATGTAAATGATGACGGTAGAGATAACACCGATCAGCTGTTCGACGTAGTCCCCTTTGATTAACATGTAAACCTTAGCAAATTCACAAAATGTCTGAAATTTTTTTAAGAGGCAGATAAGAATTCCTAAAAGACATAGGAAAAGATTCAAAACAATTTAATTAGCCGATTTTTTTAAATTAAGGTTTTATATAGTTTGTCTCTCAATGGGAAAGCCCTATATCCTAAAAATTAAAAAAATTAATTATAAAATAATCGGCTAGTTTGATTGTTTCGAAAATTTTTCTTCGGCTTTTAGGCACTCTCTGCCTCTCAAAAAAATTTCAGAATTTTTGTCAATTTACTAAGGTTTACATGTTAATCAAAGTGGACTACGTCGAACAGTTGATCGGTGATATCTGTAACTTAATTGAAAAAAAATTAGTAAATTTTAAATGCTTATTTTTTTTTTTTTTTTTTAATTTCCAATATAAAAATAAAATATACCAAAAAAATGTAGGGAAAATTTTAAAACAATTGATCGTTAAGAATTTTTTATATTAATTTTTTAAATGTCCAGTATAGAGCTTTCCCATTGGAGTCCTAAACTAATAAATTAATATTAAAAAAAAATCAGATCCAGCGATCGTTTTGACATTTTTTCTAAATTTTTTTGGTGCCAAGAATTATCTCTAAAAAAAATTCAGAATTATCATGAGGCTGCTATGGTTTACATGTTAACCAAATGGGACTAAAACAATCTATGTTTCGTGTTATCTTACCCTTAAGTATATATAAATAAAGAAATAAAGAAGGAGGAGAAGAAGAAAAAGAAGGAGGAGGAGCGGGAGGAAAAAAACATAAAAAACAAAACAAAAATTAGTTCAGTATATAATTGTGATGAAATATTTTTCTAATCAACTGTATAGAGATGGAAAAATTAAAATAAATAAATAAATAAATAAATAAATAAATAAATAAATAAATAAATAAATAAATAAATAAATAAATAAATAAATAAATAAATAAATAAATAAATAAATAAATAAATAAATAAATAAGGGAGATGAAGATTAAAAAATATTATATTGGGTTTACTAATTTTACTGCCCTATTTTGAGTATTTTGGTAGTAGTCTCAGTAATAATAAGTTCCAGACAAACATTATTACAGTTATTTAATATATATATATATGTTGGCACCAAAGCCCGAAAAAAATTTGCTCAAATCAAAAAAAGTAAAACCCGACAGGAAGTTTTATTTCTGACTTCGCTCACTGTTTTGATCATTTCTAGAAGTGCTCAAAGCAAAATGAAAAATAACAATTAGAAATTGTGCCGTATTATAGTAATAATTTGTAATAAATAATGAAACAATAAAATATTGTGAATTTAATAACATTTTAATTACATAAATTTTTTAATTAATTGACAAAAATACAAATTTAACAGTTTAGCATAGCGCGTATATATATTATTTTTTTATTAAAACATTTCTTTCTCAATTATTCAAGTCATACTGAGAAATCAAAACAGTGAGCAAAGCCCGAAATAAAACTTCTAGTTGGGGTTGGCTTTTTTCGTGTTGAGCACTTCTAGAAATGATCAAATTTAAATGAGTAAACCCCGAAATAAAACTTCTCGTCGGGTTTTGCTTTTTTCGATTTGAGCACTTTTAGAAATGATCAAATTTAAATGAGTAAACACCGAAATAAAACTTCTCGTCGGGATTTGCTTTTTTTGATTTGAGTACTTCTAGAAATGATCAAATTTAAATGAGCAAATTTAAGCCCGAAATATTTGTTAATATCGGACTTTGCTCAAATCGCTAGAGCCACACCTACATGTGCGCATTTTTTCGGGCTTTGGTGCCAACATATATATATTAAATAACTGTAATAATGTTTGTCTGGAACTTACTATTACTGAGACTACTACCAAAATACTCAAAATAGGGCAGTAAAATTAGTAAACCCAATATAATATTTTTTAATCTTCATCTCCCTTATTTATTTATTTATTTATTTATTTATTTATTTATTTATTTATTTATTTATTTATTTATTTATTTATTTATTTATTTATTTATTTATTTATTTATTTTAATTTTTCCATCTCTATACAGTTGATTAGAAAAATATTTCATCACAATTATATACTGAACTAATTTTTGTTTTGTTTTTTATGTTTTTTTCCTCCCGCTCCTCCTCCTTCTTTTTCTTCTTCTCCTCCTTCTTTATTTCTTTATTTATATATACTTAAGGGTAAGATAACACGAAACATAGATTGTTTTAGTCCCATTTGGTTAACATGTAAACCATAGCAGCCTCATGATAATTCTGAATTTTTTTTAGAGATAATTCTTGGCACCAAAAAAATTTAGAAAAAATGTCAAAACGATCGCTGGATCTGATTTTTTTTTAATATTAATTTATTAGTTTAGGACTCCAATGGGAAAGCTCTATACTGGACATTTAAAAAATTAATATAAAAAATTCTTAACGATCAATTGTTTTAAAATTTTCCCTACATTTTTTTGGTATATTTTATTTTTATATTGGAAATTAAAAAAAAAAAAAAAAAATAAGCATTTAAAATTTACTAATTTTTTTTCAATTAAGTTACAGATATCACCGATCAACTGTTCGACGTAGTCCACTTTGATTAACATGTAAACCTTAGTAAATTGACAAAAATTCTGAAATTTTTTTGAGAGGCAGAGAGTGCCTAAAAGCCGAAGAAAAATTTTCGAAACAATCAAACTAGCCGATTATTTTATAATTAATTTTTTTAATTTTTAGGATATAGGGCTTTCCCATTGAGAGACAAACTATATAAAACCTTAATTTAAAAAAATCGGCTAATTAAATTGTTTTGAATCTTTTCCTATGTCTTTTAGGAATTCTTATCTGCCTCTTAAAAAAATTTCAGACATTTTGTGAATTTGCTAAGGTTTACATGTTAATCAAAGGGGACTACGTCGAACAGCTGATCGGTGTTATCTCTACCGTCATCATTTACATAACTTTAATTGGAGAGACTTTATAAATTTAATGCTTCGACAATGTCAAAAGAAATGTTGAATGAACTTATTGCTGCAGCATTCAATTCATTTTCCATGAAACAAATATAGATTTGAATTTCCCTCCCACCATGATACATTGTCCCATGAATTAATGCATATAATTTACGAGTTAAAATAAATGAAATTGTGGGATTATATAGCACTAATTGAGCACTTTTTATTCCATTTCATTTTGGAATTCTTGCGGCAAAACTTGCAAGTTTGGGGGGGAGGGGGGTGCTGCCTTCATGTGTTTGAATTTTATTTGAAAATGAAGATTTTGAGCTGGAGCAAAACTTCTTACGGCACTAATTAGCACTAATCGAGCACTAATTATTGCACCTAAAATTGGAATTAGTGCTGCAAGTGGGGGGGCTGCCGTGAAGTGAGCCCCCCATTTTTCCAATTTTATTTGAAAATGAAGATGTTGAGCTGGAGCAAAACTTCTTACGGCACTAATTAGCACTAATTGAGCACTAATTATTGCACCCAAAATTGGAATTAGTGCTGCAAGTGGGGGGGCTGCCGTGAAGTGAGCCCCCCATTTTTCCGATTTTTTTTTAATATGAAGATATTGAGCTGAAGCAAAACTTCTTACGGCACTAATTAGCACTAATCGAGCACTAATTATTGCACCTAAAATTGGAATTAGTGCTGCAAGTGGGGGGGCTGCCGTGAAGTGAGCCCCCCATTTTTCTGATTTTTTTCGAAAATGAAGATATTGAGCTGGAGCAAAACTTCTTACGGCACTAATTAGCACTAATCGAGCACTAATTATTGCACCCAAAATTGGAATTAGTGCTGTAAGTGGGGGGGCTGCCGTGAAGTGAGCCCCCCATAATTCAAATTGGATTTGAACATGTGTTTACAGGGGGGCTGATGTTTGTCTTACGGCACTAATTAGCACTAATTGAGCACCTATTACTTCACTTAAATTTGGAATTAGTGCTGAAAGTGGGGGGGCTCACTTCACGTACATACCAACGTTACATTTAAATTCAAAAAATTTGAAAATTTATTGTAATGAAAAGAAATAGAATTTACACAACAATTTTATCGTAAAACCCCACAATATGATTATATTTATTTTTTATTTTGATAAATATTATTTTGTAAGAACTTAAGACGATTATTAAAATTTTTTATATAATAAATGTAATTAAAAAAATATTTTAAAAGACTAGAAAAGCATGAAATTTTGGTATAACATAATAACAATTAGTAAATTTACATTTACACGTTTAATGTTCAGTCGCTCATAAAAAAATTTGTTAATTTATATAATTTTTTTATTTCACGATCAAAGTGTTTTTTGATCTTTATGATTTTTCAACGTAAAAAGAAATAACGTATAATACTTTTAGCATATTTACAAAATATGGGCAGTTCCGTAAGCTCTACGTTGAATATTACAGAGAATAAAATATTGATTGCTACGTTAATAATTTAGAAACCATATAATATTGCTTCGTAATTACAAGTGACACGAATGGAGTAATCAATTTTAATTTGATAATACATCGATTTAATTCGAAGCATTTCCACAAGTGTCAGGTTTATTCCATAATGTATTATATATGTTGCTATTTTCTGACAGTAAAAAGTATTTACTGTTATTGATTCGATTAGTTGGGCATGATATTTTTTATGATTGCTTTAATCAAACGTCCATTTCAATAACAATTTAACGTGATAGAGGGGTCAATAATTTTATATATACAAAATTGCTACCTAGCTTTTTATTTTAATATAAAATTGTATGGCCTTTATCAGAACATACAGACAAAATAAATACAATTTAGAGATTTTTTTTTTTTTATAATATTGCATAAAAAGGATACATTTTGGGTTCACTTGATGCTTGGGTTCTGCATTTTTCACGTCACCCATTGATGTTATCATAGTATTTTGTTATCAATACTGTTTTTATACGCATGATTGTTTGATCAATAAATATTTATTACTATTAAATTGATTTGAAAACATTATTTTAAAATTATTGACCAGTGAAATGAAAAAAAAAAAAAATCATTTGAAGTCCCTATTTCACTAATATCACGTAAAAATATCGTGATTTTGAAGCATCAAAATTATTGTATTATTACAATAAAATAACTACTATTACATTTGTTTCAGGATTTTTATTATATTGTAGTTTAAAACAATAAATGATAAATGTAACGACGAGTTATTTTATATTTCTGTTACTACTTTATGATACAGTTGTAAACCGTTTGGTCGCGTGTTTGCTTTGTCATAGAATGCACCGAGTTAGATAGTACAGTGTCATACAGTATATTCGATGGATAAAATTTCTTACAATCTTTGACAAGAGTTTCTGTGATTTACTCTACAATCCTTTAAAAAACTGCGAAAAAAAAAAGTCCGTGAAATGATTTTTTTTAAGGGAGGAGGACAGAAACTTTTGATATTTTTTAAAATAAAATTTAACTAATATTAATAATATTGATATTTTCTTCCAATTTTAAAGATTGCTACTATAATTAAGGGGTGTAAACTAATTATTAATTAATGTGCACAGGGTTATTGTATACCTCTATAAGTCACCCCTTAAATTATCATAACAAGCACGTGTTCATCATCCCTTGATAATAAGGGTTGCGTTGTTTCATCCTAATTGACTATCCCAAGCTTCATTAAAATGAATGAACTATAGAAGCAATTAAGAAACTTCTCACCTACAGTTTTGTAAAATTTTAGAAACCTCCCGGAAGTAGCTGGAACTTCATAGTTTGGAAATAATTTTAAAACTATGTACACTCTTGTTACCTTACTGAATGAAATTATACAACCAGGCGAACACTTTATCTTGGCAAGAGTGAACATCGAATTACAGTGAGAGAGCAAAGATCTTTGAGAATGGGGTACTGACCGGTATTTGAGTTAACAATACTAGTAAAAAGTACTGTGAATTCTATGAAGAACGAGCCCTATTAGAGCATTCTACGACAATTTGCTGATTTTATATGAATTTTTAAAACTTTTTTTGATGACGTCATACCATTGAATCTTAAATGGGAAAATGCATCAGTTAACATTGCTGAAATGAAAAGTTATTAAGGTAGGAATTTGAAACATTCATTGTCGTGATTCTAGCACCTAAAAACCTTGCAAATTAAGGTTTGGTTACATTTCAATATGAAGTATGGGATTTGGCAATGTTAACTGATCTATTTTCCCATTTAAGATTCAATGCTTTGACGTCATTTTTGAGAGGTTTCAAAAATTCATATAAAATCAGGAAATTGTCGATAGGGCTTGTTCTTCATGAAATTCTCGTGCCTTTTGAAATGTTGACAAAAACTTGAAACTTTTTTTTTTTTTTGGTCAGTACCCCATTTGTAAATTAATCGGGTAGGGGTGGGGATGAAGGTGGGGGTGGGGGGGGGAGTGTTCAACACAAACTTTGTTGGTCTAGAACTTTATCATAGGTAGGTTAAATATAATTCTAAAAATAATTCTTTACGTTAATTGTGGTTTTTGAGTAAGTTTCATGATAATATACTATAAAATTTAAATCAAATTATTCTAAAATGCTTATGTTATATACTTGCATATGATTAAAAATTCTAAAATGCATATGCCGAATAGCCGGGTTAGGCCTTGCTGTCAGAAAATTGGTGCATGTTTTCTTACCAAATCCTTGGCTTCCGCATTCTAAAACTCCTTAGCTGCTTAGCTCCATATATAACCTTTTACTTTTAATCAAATGCTTATTTAATTAATTAATTATAATCACACTATATTTTCCTATTTTAGCTGGCTGTGTGGGAGTTCTCTATAGCCAATATAATTTAAATTCAATGTATGTATCTTATAATTTTATAATTGCAGGAAAAGTTAGTATTATAATATATATTTTTTTGTAATTTATTTTTCATCTCCAAGCATAAAAAATTAGTTAAATTTCCCAGAAATAAGAATGAGGAAAAGAAATACTTTCCGGCTCATATTAAAATTTAAATATAAACCTTTAAATTGGTTAATGTAATTAGTGTAATTACATTATCTTGGAGTGTAAAATTTGAAAATAAAAAATATAAAGGTAATTTGAATTTCTAAAATAATGATACCATGAGATGATAGATACATGTCAAGAGATACACTCGAATAAAAATAAAGGCGAAAGTGTATGTAATTGCATCAATATAATTATTAATGGGTGCGATTCACAAAGCAGTTAGCCAGGTTTCTAACCACGTTTAGCTTAACCACGTTTAACTATACCTGTTTTACGTGTTAAACCACCTAGTTAAACGTGGTTAAGTTAAACGTGGTTAGAAATCTGACTAACTGCTTCGTGAATCGCACCCAATAACATATTTAATAGTTGTAATGCATATATATAAAGCACTTGCACTAATCTGACACAATATCAAAATAGATAAATATTTTTTAATATATATTGTGTAGTCTTGCAATAAAAAGCAAGCAAGCAGCTGCAAGTAGTTTAATGTAAAGAGAGACGTAAATGTAATGTCGGTAATGTTACATTACTCTCAGCTGCAATAATGGTCATCAGACTTGATGTATATAATAACAAACTATTAAGTGCATTCAATTTATAAAAAAACAAACAATTAATTACTATAAATTTAGTTTTATATTTTATAACTTAAAAAATACTAATGTTATCATTTAGGTTCATACAAGTTAAATGTAAAATAAAAAAATATTTATTTTCTCTTTTACATAAAAATTACCCTGATATCATGTTGAAATTAAACTATTTAAAATAAAGGATTACATCTTAATCCATTCTTTATTATCTATTCTAAACAAAAGTTTACTTTTGTTATTTTGATAAAATCATTAATTTATATCACTGTCTGACATTTCAAATTTTCAACAAGAACCTTTTAACTTTTTTTACCTATTTGAAGTTTCTAATTTTTGTAATTTAAAAAGCTAATTAGTTTATCCTTTGTGATTATCTAATTAGCATTAATCCTCTTGATTAATCATATTTGAAGGGTTGTTTTGTACAATTTCAAAACAGTGTCAAATTCAGAGTTGCCTGTAACTAATGTTTATTCAGATAAGAAGTAAAGTTTCTTTGTGACAGCTAATTAATTTGTTATAATTTATATGTTTCAAATATTTCTAAAACATCAAATTCATTTATTTAAAAAAATTATATAAACATTAAATTGTATAAGTAAATTTAATAATTCATAAAATAACTTTAGATATTTTCTCCAACTTTTAACTTCGAAAAATGTATAAAAAAAAAAACAAATGGATAAAATCTTGTAACGATTTCCATTTCATTCTACAAAAGAAAAGTGTCACATGGTCTGCTTGATATAAAAGGTGTCCATCTTGTAGGATAAAAGAGATGGGGCTTGGTCATAGTGACTACTTGACCAGTCAATTGGGTCATCGCCAGCTGGGTAAGGTTATTATAGTGGGATAGAGAGAGAGAGGGATGTGCTGCCACATTAGAGAGGCTAATGCGAGTCTGCCTCACAATGCTCTCTCTCTCTCTCTCTCTCTCTCTCTCTCTCTCTCTCTCTCTCTCTCTCTCTCTCTCTCTCTCTCTCTCTCTCTCTCTCTCTCTCTCTCTCTCTCTCTCTCCTTCTCTCTTGAATATACCCTAGCCTGCATTCTAACTTGATGATGCAAAGCAAGCGAAGCATGCACTACAAAAAGACGTATCAGCTCTGTTAGGTAATCTTACTCTTACACTGTCTATAGAGGAGCTACGTATATATGAGGTTAAAATTTTCAGCGTTAGTAAGCTTTACATACACTTAAGTGCATAAGCTTGTATATACTAGAGGTAAAAAGTATATAATTTCTAACACTATATTAAACGTTGAAGGTTTAGTTTTTAATTAAAACTTTTTATGGTATTTTATGTATAAACTGTTAATTAATATAATTAAAAGGTTATTTTGTATATTATGTTTATCTTTTATAATTATCATTATCCTATCCTGTTATTAATCTTCTTTTTATAAAAATTAAAGTACTAACTAAAATACAGTCTTAATATACAATAATCATACCAAATGTATGTTAAATTGTCATTTAAATTATTTTTTATATATAATTTAATATCTTATCTGTTATTACAACCAACTAAAAATATAATTACTAAACATTTTTTGTAAGATATTCTTGAAAATCTTAGTTTCGGTGAAAATTTTTGCAATTAAAAGTTTTTAAAAGAAGCTAATTAATATTTTAAAAACATTCGAAAAGAAGTTGTTTATTTAGAGTAGAGAAGTTTAAATTTTCAACCGAATCGAAAGGACCTTTATCAATGTGCATTGGACTGTACATAGCCCTCTGGTGGAAGGCCAAGACCTGACCGCGCCCACTTTTCAATAGCCGTCCTACTGAGCAGCAGGTTTGCGTGTAATCAAATGGGAGAGGACTTCACTTTGGTCGCGGTTTACGACAACTGCGCTGTGTGCTAGAGTTTTGAAAATGAAACTAGTTTAACTCTAATATAGTCTAATCTTGCGTAACAACCTTCTTTTTCACGCAAAACCAATATTAAAACACTCCAATTAATGTTTTATGAACCCGACTTCTGTTACATCTGCGCATGCGCGAAGCCGTGAAGGAAAAAGTCAGTTTACTGGCGATGACGTCATATAAACATTGAAAACCTTTCTTCATAGCGAGTGACTTTCACTTTACTTAATTGCAATTTCTTTACTTTGTATATCAAGTAAAGTTATTTACTACACCGAAAATAATGTATGAAAGTTGATGCAAGTACTTTTATGCATTTTCAATATTCCGTGAAGTCATGATACATATCCAAAGCTTGGAAGATATAACTAAGTTCCCGCCCTGACCTTACCGTAATATTTCTCAGGTAGTATAATATTTATCAACTAAATAAAATAATCAGCACGCAGGAGACTACATTAAAGTAGTATCGCACTACAAGATACCTTCAATAATATCAGGTAAATATTTTAAAAAAAATATTTCCTCCCCATTACTTTGCGTGTTATTTTTTAAATTTCAGACGGCTAATATCTTGACAGTTGACGATCGCCCCCTGCTGGTCTTGGCCTTCCACCAGAGGGCTATGGACTGTATAATAAGCTACCATGCTGTATTAGAGAATTGTCAAATTACAAAGATTTTAAAAAATCAGTGAGTATTAGTGTTGTTTTTATAGTGTAAATGCTTATTTGCAATCTAAGTTCTAGTTTTTTGTTTGTTAATATCTTGTTTCTGACGTGTCTAACCCTTCATTCAAAGTGCTGCATTTTATAATGTTTGTATGCTTGGAAAATTGACGAATAAAAAAGTTTGAATTTGAATGCCAGTATTTGACACCGGGCTATCACAGTGAAGGACGTTCGGCAGCTGTGGTCGGCACCCCAGGCGTCAGACGGTGGAACTTAAACTTCCCGTCCAGTCGTACCCCAAACTTGGTTCAAGAAATCTAGAAAGATCATAGGCCTGTTCGTAAACCTTGTTCGGTGTACACTTTCTACACCTGATCGACCTTATATTCTATGTACATAAGGTCGATTGGGTGCAGAAAGTGTACACCGAGCAGGGTTTACGAACAGGCCTATTGACAAGCGATAAAGTTGTAGGTGTCTTAAAAAGTCCTAATAAAATAGAAAATGAAAGTAAATGTGCGTGCTACAAATATTAGTTAAAAAATGGTATATTTTAAAAATTGTTTTATAGATATATGGTACAGGTAGAAAAAACATACAAAAATAAAATAACCATAATTGTTAATAATTTTTATTAACATTGTTGGCACATGAAAATTTGAGCAGAAGTATAACATGCATAAAAATGTTAATGTTTATACAATGCATGTTTTTTTAGCCTAGAGGATATTACAACATTGTTGATTCTGTAGTAACAAAGCGTTCAGCTGTTTTCGTTCCGCTTAGCTGCCTACATACACGCACATGACCAGGCTAGCTATATAGAAGGTAGGACCGCGGCTTCATGCTGTGAAGGGTAATCAATGCACACTCCGGTTCAATTAAAGACTCCCACTTAATGAGCTACACCCTCTGAACTCTATACATGTTTTTCCTGAAGAATGCACCCTAATTAGTTTAGAATTCGTATAGTAGATTGACTAAGGCAGGGCAGTCTCCTACGTAGGAGACTGCCCTGACTAAGGCAATGGACTTGAGTATATTATATATAGAGTAGTAACAACTTTTTATGCAACCATAACATTTTTCTTTCTTTAGTTCTTTTTGTTTTATTGGTTAGAATAGTTCTAAGAGTTTGTGTGAAGTAAAAGTTCAAGCTTCGTATTAATATTTAATGTACTGAAACTCTCGTACAAAGGCTTGAGGTTAGGTCAAGAGCTTATTTAACTTCATTCTAACCAGAGTAGGAACATGGTCTTTACTATAATGATAAAATTATACATAATATTATCAATATATATATAATTAATATATGAAACACAAGTTATATAATAGTTTATTTTTTATGTATCATTGGTGTCATAAGTTCGTTCTCGGGTACCAATATTCTTAATGATTAATTCTGGTGCATTTAGTAAGTTTTCCATACCATATAATTATTATATATTTAATATAGTTTATATATTTCCCTCAGTCACACCAGGATAATACTGATGTGAATTATTATACCATGGTTATCACGGTTTGGAATTGAACCAAAAAAATTAATCAATAATTTAGCTTGGTTCTTCAAAAATCACAATGATTTAAAAGTTACTAACCATTGAACAAAATATTCAGTCTCAAATTTCATTAAAAGCAAAAAATAATTAAATAAAATGCACCCCTCCTCCTAGAAAGTAAAAGTGTGGTTTAACTTTATCCTACCTTGTAACCACTTACTTTGGGTCGGATTCACCAACCGGTCAGTGCACGCATGTAAGGGGCGTGGTCGCTGGACCGAACACGGTCTCTTGTTACGCTTCTGAATTATGGACTGGGGGGCTAGGGGTGGCGTGCGAGCTGCATCACTGATAAAGCCACGCCATCTTGGTATCACGACGATACCACAACATCCATGTCCCTTGTGAACATGAAGCGAGGGGTGCAAAGCAATTTGGAAGAAAAACAAACAACATTAGGTAGCAAATTGAAATACAAGGCATGCAACAAGCAGCATATAGCAGCTATTAGGTAAAATATTACTTTTATACATTAATGAGAAAGACGTGTTAAAAGCATACACGTATTTAATTTCAAAGCTTTTAAACACGTTTCTGTAAAGTATAAATTAAATTCATTGTTAATATTATTTTCTATATAATAGTTACAAGTTAAATCATGATTTTGCATCAGTGTATAATTTTTTCTTAAGCAATTAATTTTGTGAATTATGTATTCATTTCTACTGTAGCATGGTGAATAATGTGTATAATGTGTGATCAATCAATTAAATTTTACATTAATTTATTGGGCAAACATTAATTTTACTTATCATTTTAACCTAAACAGATAAATCAAAAATATAACTATATACAGAGCTGCTAATTATTAATTACCTAAATTTTCCTTGAAGATACTTTCACATATTCCGAAAATGGTTCAGAAATCACGCCGTGACACGCCGCAAAAATATGTAGCTCCGTATAAGAAAATCAAGGTGAACTTGATTTTTCTGCGAAGTACCACAGTAATTTTCGAGTAATAAAAATGTATGTGAAGGAAACTTAAGAAAAACTTTATTTCTAATAAAACCTGTGGATGACTTTAAATAAATTTTAGATAGAACAGAGATAGCTAGAGGCGTTTTTACGACGTAAGCCATATCCATAATACGCCACCGGGCAATGCTTACATCCATTACACCACAACAACCCCTCAGAGTGCGAGTTTGCTGAAGAACATAAGTGTCCTAACGGTTTTCTGTACAAGCTCTCAAAATAAGAAACAAGAGCTTTGCTATTAAAAGTTCAGAACAAAGATGAGGTCAATGATAATATTTTTAGCTTTAAGAATTTTATGATTTTTACATCCTGTAAAGTAGGCAATTAGTTGAACACAAAATAGCTAATATTTAAGAAATTGAAAATTGTGAGTAAGTTTATTTATTATAAGAATGAATTGAATATAAGTCGAGATTTTTATGACTGAACTTTGAAATATACTGACTTTTGAACACTCCTCGCTTCTGAAAAGTTCTCTTTTGCACCCTTGTTAATCACCATTGTGATATACATAACTTAAAGAGCATGGCAATTAACAAGGCTGCAACAGAACTTTTCAGAGGTGAGGAGTGTATATTAAAGAAATATGAACAACGTGTACAGTATGTCAGAAAAAACAACTAATTTTTTACGATTAAATTGGGGAAAACGCGTTTATTTGAATTGAGCAGTAAAATTTCTTTTGTATTCCATCTCTCTCGAAAATCACAAAAAAAAACTAATATTTTCTCTAATTTATTCGTGCCATATTCACTTCTTGCCTCTGCGAAGGGAACTTTTCAGAGGCAAGGATTGCACTTGCCGATACAAAAATATGTAGCATTAGGATGACGTTTAAATGCGCTTTATTTTTTATTTATCTTCTACACATTATTATAGAAACATGGCATATAACTAGCTGCAGGAAGTGTTTTAGGCAAGTAGTATGAATTTTGTTGGTACAAGATTTTAGAGAAAAACAAATTATTATAATCACAGAACATAAAAATAAAGAAAACACCATATGCATTTATAATTTAATCATTGTTTTAAATACATAATTTAGCATAAAAATTTCGTAAATTCTGAGAACAACTTAATTTTAATTATCATTTTTGTTACATAATAGGTCTGTTCGTAAATTCACAATCATTAATTGTGTTCTGATTTTGTATTTCTAATATATTTTATGGGCTACACTAACCAGGTTAATAATAGAAATAAATATAGTAGTATCTGTAAAACCTATATTAACTACTCCTGCATCTATAATAGTATATGTTATTATACCACATTATTACTACAGTAAATTGCAAACAATAAACATTTTCATTTTTATGATTACAATAATAATAAAGTTGCCTTGTTTGCGTATAATAAACAGTAAAAAATTAATTTACATAATTGAGAATATTGTTATAATAATATCATAAATTATAATATTAAGTGAAGTATTATATTTTTTTGCTCTAAATTTCCATACTATTGTTCTGAAATTATGTAAATTGTATGCAAGTACAATTTTCTGTTTAAAATAAGCAGGTCAATAATCAATATCAGGGATCGGATGCGGATGCGGATGCAGATGCAAGATGCAGGGCTATTACTCTATTGAACCGGGTATAGTCACTCCCTTCCGGCTTATGGAGGCCCAATTCTGAATTCTGATTGGCTTAGAAATAACCCGTTTTGCTGAAACGCCTTCCTATTGGTTAAAAAGGGGTTATTTTCTTGTTGTTTACAAATTTCAACAATCCAATTTTTTTTGTAACGGTCGTGAGTGACTTTACCCGGTTCAATAGAGTAATAGCCCTGGCAAGATGCACACGGATGCGCAAAAATGAATGCATCTGGATGCGCATCCCAGATGCACGGGAAAAAAATTTGCAACCATTTAACACTTTTTTTTTTCTCTTTTTTTATCATGTTTTTTGCTAATAGCCTCTAAATAAATCTTTAACACGAGACATTTTTTTAACATTTATTTGCCACTTGTCGTTTAAAATTGCAAGAAACAAAGTGTATTATAAAAACCAAAGATCGGATGCGGATGCAGGTGCAAGATGCACACGGATGCGCAAAAATGGGCTTGCATCCGCATCCGTGCATCCCGGATGCACGGGAAAAAAATTAAAGCATCCGGATGCGCATCCCAGATGCATAGAAAATAAATTTGCATCCGGATGCGCATCCCAGATGCATGAAAAATAAATTTGCATCCGGATGCGCATCCATGGATGCACGAAAAATTAATTTGCATCCGGATGCGCATCTCGGATGCACGAAAAAAACGCGTGCATCCGGTCCCTGATCAATATTGATTCGACATTCTATTAAAGAACGGAGAATAAGACTAAAGCGTAATTGAGCTATTTGAAAATATTTCTTGATTATAATACTAAAATATCAATGAAGGTTAATTATTTTGAAATCAATCTAATCATCTTTTTAACCTATATTATTAGTAATAATTTGCTATTTGTTTTAGGTAACAAAATGCACAATTACACATAATATTCTTGCATTCAAAATATTGCCCTAAATTTTCTAAGATTTACAATTTCTGGATTTACAATTTGATTTTAATTCTAAAATAAATTAAAACTCCTCGAAAATGTGTACCAGTGTCAGAAAATGGCAGTGAGTTTGAGCTTTATATAAGTTTTTCAGAATTTTCAGCATCGATAATTTTCAGAATAAAAACAATTTATCTCCATAGATTTGCATAGAAACGTTCAGAAATATATGGTAGTTGGAATTTTCTAATAACTTAAAAGTAAAATAAAAACATAAACAACAGTAACAAATGGAGCAGCTGCAACATTGCTCACATTTATTACATCGTTAAAATATTCCACTTTTATTAAGAAGATAATGAGAAATAGGTTGAAAATTTATCCAGAGAATTATTTCCCCGAGAGAAAATGGACTGTTCTTTGTATGTCCCCAGGTGTGACGTTTATTTGAAAAAAAAAAAAAAAAAAAAAAAAAAAAGTAAGACCAAAGTATAGTATAACCTTTTAATTAAGGAACATATTACAAGTTACGCAACTTGTAGTTGTATTGGAAAAAAAAATTATTAAATTTTTCATTATATATTATATTAAAAAAGTAATTAACATTTAATTAATTAAAAATATATGATAGTTTAATTAACCTTTTTTTAAATATCTTGGATAAGACGCTAAATTAAAGGCATACATTTATGGTTTGTAAATACTTAATTATTTAAGACAAATGTAAAAACTATAATATAATATGCTTATATACACTAGTGATATTTTTTAATGTTATCCATATTTAGTTAATTAATTGATTGTTGTTTCCTTTGTACTGTGTTTTCAGGGATTTACTGCGCTTCTTCCGGGAAGTGATTTATTCTTATTGGACTGTTTGTAAATCTTCTGCCTCTGACTTGTAATTTATTTATTTACTCATGAGGGAAATATAATAAAATAAAAAAATCTATTTTTTAAAATACGTATGATTTTGACAGGCACAACTTTAAGTTTTTCTAGTGACGAGTGTTGTTTATTGTCACACCTCAGTTTGATTGATTATTAATAACGTACTTGCAGACACCTTCACAGAACGACAAAGAAGAACACCGTGATATATTCTCTCATTATACTATAATCTTGTCTTGCAGTGAAGATGTTATAGAAAGTACAGAAGTACAGTACTTAGTAGATAAATTGAAACAATATTTATCCATTGCATAATCATTCTTCATGTACCTTCCACTAGCTTATCACAGCCCTCTATGCACTTCAACGATGACCGCTTGATTGGTGAGTGATTGGCATTGTTGAGAGTGCGAGTGCTGTTTTAAGCTAAAATTAAGGAATTGAAATTTGTACCGTGACAACAGAGGATCATTATTGTTTCACTTTATCTGCTTAGAACTGTACAACTCGGGACAGCCCGTTAAATACCCATCGTCACACTATCTGTGAAGGCGTGGTGAAATTATTAAAAAAAATAGTAGTTAGGGAGGATAAAAACTATGTAACATTCTTGCTCAAAATTACAAATCTGTATCATTGCTGGTAAGATCTAAAAAAAAGTAAACCAAGTAGAAGTAACTTTTGTGCTCTTTTGATATGTACAACCTCAAGTTATAATTTTTCCCTACCTGTTGCCTGTTAAAAGTAGTTAAGTACTATGGAAATATTGTGATAGAACTATATTATGTATTTTTAAGCAAATATTAATAAATTAATAATAACATTCCAGGTTGTTAATATTATTTTAATAAAAACAAACGTAATATTGAAATTAATAATGAATTGTATTTGTAGTAGTAATAAGTAGTATTTTGTAATATTTTTACAATTTCAACCTAATTATTATTTTTTTCAGCTTAACGTCATATATATAAAAAATTATATATGATATCAATTACAAACTATATACTGTATATATAATTGAATACCAACTAGTAATGAAATAAAGTAATGAATTATTTATAAAATGTAATTTCATTACTTTATTATGAAATGAAAGCAAATTAACAAAACCAGATGGAGCATACATGTATGGAAATTTATATGTATATATTATATTCAACATTGTTTTAGTAAAAAAGGACATTTATAAAAAATGTTTTATACTCTATTAAGCAAACATTTGGACAAACGTTTGAAATTGAGCCGGCCTGTTAAAAGTATGAATGACGGTTATTGACTCTCCTGAAACCCTACTGATGTAATAGACGCCATATTGGACATTTTGATGGCAATGTGTTGTCCTAAGGCTGAGTGGTCCTACTAAAAATGACGATATAAAAATTTACGCAACCTTTTTATTTTTTCTATAGTAATAATCATATTGAAAGGATACTTAAAATTTAAAAGAGAGGTTTGATTTTTTTTACAAATTTATTGATTGATTGATTGATTTGTTGGTATTTTGGGGCAATTGATATATTTTGGTCATGTATGCTTTGAATATTTACTGTAACATCGTATATATATTTTTAATTTTATTTATTTGATTTAAAAAAGATGAGAAAAATCAATGGTGTTTTTACTATATTTTATAAAAAAAATGAAAAGCAGGGTTCTTCATCCTTTCTGAATGTGTAAAATTTTAAAAACATCTTTAAAAAAGTAATAATAAGATTAGATACATACTGTATATTGTATTATATCCTAAAATAATTACATTGTATCAGAACATTCATAACAGCCTCAAAAATTTAGCAAAAAAAAGCAATAGAACCTTATTAATTCTTCGTAATGGGCCAACTAATTATAGAATCAATTTAATATACAGTATTTTTATCATAAGAATTTAAAAAAGAATGAAAGTTTCGTCCTAATTATTATTTATGTAAAAAGAATAAAGTTTTATATTCAATGAGTACCATGATAAAATGGCAATTATATATAAAATTTTATTTCTAGTACAAGTACTAACTTTAATTGTTTCTTCCCGTACTTACTCTCCGTAGTGTAATTGTTACATTACGACATTTAATAGCAACATTACAGTAAGCAGATGTTGTTTTACTATGTTTTTATAATCAGACTTTATGCAGGCTAAATTTTGTTGCAAAAAATCTATGTACAGTCACAGCAAAAATTATTGTAACAGTTTGTAAAGCTCTGTCCAGCTCTTCCTGTACTAAAATATGCAGTAACAAATAAATATCATCACCCGATTGCATAGATCTACTTTTTAATTATTTTAAATTCATGTTTTAGTTACTTGAAATGTCAATATAAGGAAGTTTCATTTCAATTTGTATAGTATTGATTAAATTTAATACAGTTTAATTGTAAACAAAGTTTGAAAAGAAAATTTCTTTTAGTGTAATTATATACGTTACCCTTATCAAGATACGTTTCTGCTCGATCGAATAGATCTGGTTTGAATTAAATGGACTTAACATGTCAGCTATTGAGTGATCAGAGAGAAAAGTCATTTTAAATGTACGATACGATGAATCGACTATCGCTTATCCAATCCAAGCAGTGTGTCACTATCGATTACGTGTCGGACTTTTAATCTGGATCGTCTCCTGAGCTTGAGTTCGCCGCTGACTGTCTGCAGTTTGTGAGCGTTCTTGAGTGTGCTTGCCAGGTGGCTGCAACGCTAAAGTCAAACACCCAATTTAAAGGGTGCTAAAATTCACTGGTGCCGGTTGCCTTGACGATGGTTTTCTGTGGTTTACCATCGTCACTACCAGGTGAATACCGGAACAGTACCTAACACAAGGCCACAGCTGCCTCCTTTCCTGTCCTAGTAACCTCGTCATCCAGTCACCTTACTCCTCTCATTCTAAGTGTTGTCGGACACCTGAGTGTGTATGGACTCCGGTCTTTCCTGTCCACCCTCAGTCTATGTCTATAGGTTCTACTCTTGAGTAGACAGGTTAGACATACGGGAAAGTAATTAAGAAAAAAAAAACTCAATTTCTTCGTTGTGTAGGCTGACACCACTTTTTTATTTTTCTCAAAAGGTTTATGATTGTATCACCACTGGATCCAGTGTTTCTTAGTGAGCTATTGAGGTCAAGCAGAAGAGAGAGATCTTTAAGTTCGATCGTGTTTAAGTGTAGATTTTGCTTACAGATACATGATACATGGCAAAGAGTATCTTTACTATTGTATTACTGAAACCCACCAAAGTATCTATATATGTGCCTCTTATTACAAACTGCGGGCGTTATCAGCAGGTTTATTCTTCTTATTTGTCCGTATCATAAAATGCAAACGTAATTTCGCGTATTAGTGTCCAGATGAAATCCTTTAATATAAGAAAATCTTGGATTGTGAAACAGAACATGGCATTATCAGATTTTCACTATATCCTTTTGCCAAAAAACTTATTTACAACATGGAGCTCACATTTTTGGCATGAATTTTCCTTTCCAATGTTTGTACTGCGACGTTAACGGGTTTATAATATATAATATAGGGAAAAAAACTACTGTCGGATTCAGAAGTCGAGTCACTTCAACTTTGTGAATTTATAGCTCAGTGAAAAAAAATCCTAAAATTAAGAAATAAAATATTTCTGTGAGCATAATATGTCTGTTATATAAAAAAAAATACTAAAAGCTTATAACTGCAAAAATGAATTAAATGGAACGATATGATTAACTGTACCTACTTGAAAATTCGTTACTTTCGACTGTCACTCATGTTCTGAAGACTGCCAAAAAAAGCCACTGACTTTGTACTGACAGTTATTTTATTTTTATTTTGTGTATATTTCAGGATATGTTTCCGCTTTTTCAAATTTAATTTCAATAATTATCTTAATTAATACGAGCCTATACTAAGAAAATAGAACTCCTCTCTCAAATTTCAATGCATAAATTTCAAATAGGTATTGTTGCATTCAGAAAAAAAAATAGAAATTTTTGTTGGTCTTCATTTTTTTAATAAACTTTAAGTATAATTAATAAAAAATAAATAAGTTTCAAGCCTATGCGGCGTTGCCGTTGCCTCTCGAACGCGCGCGACAAGTTTGAATTTCTTTAAGATGCATGGACATGAGGTGGCGGTCGCGTTGAGAGAATAACCCACTGAAAGGCCGGTCGTATGCACAAATTGAACATATCAAGTTTGCGAATAAATAATGCTAGCAACGCGCATCTCCGTGCATGTCCGCGCGTGCATCTTAAAAGAAATTCAAACTTGTCGCGCGCGGTCGAGAGGCAACGGCAACGCCGCATAGGCTTGAAACTTATTTATTTTTTATTAATTATACTTAAAGTTTATAAAAAAAATGAAGACCAACAAAAATTTCTATTTTTTTTTCTGAATGCTACAATACCTATTTGAAATTTATGCATTAAAATTTGAGAGAGGAGTTCTATTTTCTTAGTATAGGCTCGTATTAATTAAGATAATTATTGAAATTAAATTTGAAAAAGCGGAAACATATCCTGAAATATACACAAAATAAAAATAAAATAACTGTTAGTACAAAGTCAGTGGCTTTTTTTTGGCAGTCTTCAGAACATGAGTGACAGTCGAAAGTAACGAATTTTCAGGTAGGTACAGTTAATCATATCGTTCCAGTTAATTCATTTTTGCAGTTATAAGCTTTTAGTATTTTTTTTTATATAACAGACATATTATGCTCACAGAAATATTTTATTTCTTAATTTTAGGATTTTTTTTCACTGAGCTATAAATTCACAAAGTTGAAGTGACTCGACTTCTGAATCCGACAGTATAAACCTTTCTCAAACACACGATGTGTTATGAAATTCAAATGCGATAAAAGAGGTTTTAAATTTGAGAAAAAGTAGTTTTTTTTTTAACATTTTTAGTTTTTTTAATTACAAATTATATGATAATTAATTAATAATTTATCAAACTATACCGCAATTATATTGTTTTTATTAGGTCACGTACAAATGATTATTATTTATGAGGCTGTAATTTGATATAACGTGACACCAAAGTACACTCACAAAGTGAGGCTGTCACTCGTGATACTTTACACCTTTCCTCGGTGTCTTACTGGGGATTAACCTAGATACATATCTGATCAGTGATTAACGTCACGAGAAGCTAGCAAATGTCGCGTGCAAGTCGCAAACAATCTATGACAAAGTCTCAATAAATATTCACAAAATAAAATTCAACCTTGTCATCTTGTTTCTTATTATAACAATAATTTATTTTGCAATGTCATGTATTCAATTTATTTTAATAATTCATTCATTTTTTTTTAAGTGTATTCATTTTTGCATTTTATTTATATTTTGATATGACTTGTAATTTTTCATTTTTAGCATATAAAATAAAAGTATGTTTAGAATTTAATAAACTTAATAACTTGAGCTGTAATAATTTTTTAATACGTCAAGCAGCTATAAAAAGAGAATATTAACAAACACTACTTTTTATATAAATTAATACAACACTTAACAACACTCTATGAAAAAAATTCAACTTTGAAAGACCTGAAATTAAAAAAAAAAAAAAATACAAACTTCATTTCATATTTCTCTTGGCTTACGAGTCATAGTTTTGTATTTTATCTTCTCCTACCATGCAATACTTGTTAGCGATGTAACGATGCATTCAGTGAAGTGCTCCACGTGTTCTAGTGTGATATCACATCTGTTGTCATTTTAGCTCATTGAGCAATATATGTCAAGGACCTTATATTGTATTTAACAAATTGTATTTAACTCTGCCAAAAACTGTAATCTAAGTTGAGGTTACAATTGTTCTATAGTGTTTCAGTCACTGACTAACTTTTGATTTGACAAATTAATTGTAAAATACAATCTTTCATTGTTTCATTTTAATTAATGTTTTACTTCATTTATTATCATGTAATTGAATTGTATTATCATGGTATTAAAGTATTAAAATAAAAAAAAAAATAGAAAGAGAAAGAAAGCGAGAGGTTTTCTCTTTCTCTTTGCTTTATCCCCTCTTTGTCTCCTGTATATCGTAACAGTAAACTATATAGTTATTTTCTAAAAACATAGATTACTGCATACAGTCTATTTTCTTTAAGTAAATCGTACAAAAAAAGAACATATATACTTGAATATCCTCCTGGTATACCGACTATATCCAATCCTGAAAATCTCTTTCTTTCTACAGCATCCAGCTATTTTTCTTCTCTGATGTCCAGTGTGCCGGCTGCAATCTAAGTCATGTAATTCTATACTGCTATTTTCTTAAAGGCATACAGGCCTCAAATTAAATATTAGGCAATCACAGAGAGTTGTGTTGTTTAACAAATTTATTATGATTATGTAACTATTTCTGTATAGAGGTTATGTGTAAGAATGGTCATTAGACTAAACATCGCCTAAATAAAGACATTATTCTATTCTATTCTATTGCTTGAGTTGACAATCAACATTCGGATAATTTTTTACGTGCGCGATGCAGCTGCATGAGCGGGGGCTGCAAAGTAAGGATGCAGCTGGTCCTTTATGACGTCAAAATGACGTCACAACGCACAACCATACATACGCCGCCATGTTTTTTGCCGTCATTTTGACGTCATTAAGGACCTGCATCCTTACTTTGCAGCCCCCGCTCATGCAGCTGCATCGCGCACGGAAAAAATAATCCAGATGTTGATTGTCAACTCAAACAACTCTCTGTGACTGCCTAATTTTTAATTTGAGGCCTGCTGTATCCCTTTAACACTTCATTGACGTAACAAAATTCAACACTTATAGTTTGTAATATACAGGTATGATAATAAAAAATTTAATTATCCAACCTCGCACAATTTTTCCTTGAGGCTAGGCAACTTGTTCAGCTCTAAATTATGTTCAATTCAAAAATATTTTTATTAGAAAAATCATGTTACATCATACATAAATTTGGAGTACATATAATACGAATTTATAGCCAAATAAAAATATACAATAATAAAATTGATAAGTGCACTTCTTTTATAAATGTGTCTGTATTTTACTTCTTGGTTCGTTTTTTATATATACTAGAGGTACAGTAATAAAGAACACACATGAACACATTAACACATGGAATTATGAAGCACGAAGGCTGGTTTTGGATACCAAGATGGTCGCTTTTGAGAAACGAGGTAAAATGAGTTAAGGCGAATTCACATGGCAATTTCCAGCCTGCAAAGCGAATAATGCGCACTTGCTGTAACATTCATTAGCGGCCATATTTGGCGATTAAAATAAATCATCGGAATTTAACGCGATATTCACCCACCGCAATGGCGAATTCGCTTCCGCATAGGATTTCACAGCTTGTGTGCATTCATGACAAAACCGCGTCGCATCGCCGTTGTCGCCATTTGAATCCGTCTTTAGTCGTTTTTGACGGAACACCATCGATATGATTTACAACCTTTTTCGCTTTGCTGTGAAACAAATTGCCTAATCTTCCAGTGAGTGAATAAATTTGTCCAGGCAGAAACTTTAAATAGTTTTGAGTGTACATTATAAATCACACACCTTGCAATTTCATGAGGATGTAAAGTGAAAAACAAATTTAATGACATTTTAGGAATTTTAATTAAAAGTATCACATGGTATTTTGAAACTGTATAAATTCATTAATTCTACATTTAGTACTCTCAATATAAAGTAATGAAAAATTTAACACTTTAGAAAAAAAGGATTTATTAGAGTAGAAAGGATTTGAAATACAGATGACGCATTTTCTGAATGTTAAGGGCCCGATCTAGTAGGAACGGCCATAAGGAAAAAACAGTGTTTTCTATCAGTTCTGTAGGGTACAATATTTGCTTCACAAAAAATTAAAAAACATCATTGAAAAGAGGAGACTGATATGTAGTCCGCCAATGGATTTGTTTTTACACCACGACCACCAATTAATTTTTAATTAATGATTAAAAGCGGTAAAAGAGTGTCAACTTTACTTCATCATAACACTTGTAAAAAAAATAATTTCAACAATAGGGTCGAATAGCGGTCTAGAAAATGTTGTCGGCTTTAATATAGTGTACGCTGAAAGTGTTAATTTATGTTATTAAATTTACTGGAACTTATAGACTACAGCTACTTTTTTGCAATTTCTGGTTCCTAAAACCACTGAATGCAGCGCCGTGCGGAATTGCGGAAATATGCGAAATACTGAACTACAAGTGCGGCCGAGAGAGAGGAGAAGGGAGAGCCGAGAGAGAACAATAAAAGAATTTACCTGCCTGCAGTCCTCCCGCTCTCAACCCTTTCTCAAACCTTATCTTGCTTTACCATCATCCACTCGCTCCGCAGTTCTATCTTTACTCCTTACATTTTGCTATTATGTACACTGAATTCAGATTTAGCTGCCTCTACATAATAATGGAATATTACACTATAGGAACACCTCAAGGTTCATTGTCACCTAGTATAGAGAAAATTGAAAATTACTTTGGGGCTTTCAAATTTTTGTTCACAGTATACTAAATTCTAACAGAACACAACTAATCAGTTATATAGCAGCGAGATGGCTTGCCGTCCAGTTCGTTGTGAAACAAAATAATTTTTTCATTTTCAAATCATGTAAAATAGTAAGAATACAATTTTTGTAATAAATTCAACTTGTATATCATTATCGGCATTTTATATAACAATGAATTAAAAACAAAAATATATTTATCGATATATATATATTAAAACATACATCGAATATATGTTTTTAATTGTTTTTAATAAACAATTAAATAATACTTTATTTATAATATTAATTGCAAGATAAGATTAATTGACTAACACATTTTGTGACCCTTCCCCAATCATGACTCTTCCTAATCATTTATACTGTCTTCATGTTATACTATAATATAAAAATAATATCTTTGCAAAAAACATAAATTTATAATCATATCACATCTAAAAATAATTAAAAGTCTCAGATCACTGCTACAGTGATCTTATAATCGGAAAAGAAATAATAATTATTAGTAATTTATTGAACATAATATGAACATGATTGACAGCGGTTCATTTTCTGAGTCTCCGAATTTTCTCCTCCCCTAGCAGCAGGTGTTCGCAGGAGCACTTTACTCTATTGCGGTCTATAACAATGTCAGCGGATTAGTGACCGCTACCCATCTCAACAATGACATTTTTATGGAAATAAAATTTTTATCTTCCTTATCGATCTCATCACGTATTCGCAAAAAAGTATTGATCTGGTTGTTTAAAGCTGTATAAAAATGAACTTGTCATTAAAAAGTAGACCAAAGTCATTTTTGTCCGAAGTTTCTGTGACATTTATTACCGAATACATAAATGAAAAAATGCGATGAAGAGCAGGTAGAGCCTGTTTTTCCTTTCGAGCTAAAAACCGCGTGGTTGCCTACATTTTGCCGCGTGAGGTGTTTTACCTCTACTAGATCGGGCCCTTAAGTTACATATTTGGACAAGAGTAATATTGTAACAATCTATTTTTCCAAGTTGTTGAATATGTAATTTAAAGCGTAATGCCCTCGTGTCATTCAATGTAGATTCACCTTTATCTAATGTGGAAAGCAAGTTAGCAAGGAAGAGATTTCTCAAAGTTGAATCTTACATGACCCACACAGAACGATATTTCTTTGTGAAGACGCTGGCTAAACTCGCAAGAAAACTATTGAGAGCGTCGTCTTTTCTAATGTAATTCAAAGTTTCCAGCATACACAAAAGAAGGTGATATCTTGGCAGACATGTCTGTGAAAATACCATATATAATATTGTGACACCATGTACATATAAAACAGCTACGATAAAAGATTTTATAAGCATGTAAAGAATATTATTATGAAATTTATATTCTAAACATAATCCAATTTTATCTTATATATTAAATTTTTATATTTATACAATGTTTATTTAAATTATATTATATTTTTTTAATTTTTATAATAGTATAAAAATATATAATAAATTTATTTAAAGTAACACTTTTTGGACGTGCCGCTATTATATCTAGTTATATACAGTCATCGCTGAAAAAATTTCATTTGCGGTCTTGTTAATCACCATTTCTCGTAGGAATAACATAGGTGATTAACAAGTGGGAAAATTTCCAAGGTGACGAGTGTACAGTACGAGTGTTTTAGAATTATGTAATTTGGGAGTTTTAGATCTATAGGTAGAATAAGAATTGTGTATAAAATGTAATAATAATTATGTTCTATTAAATTTATTACTTGAATTTTCTTTAATATTATGCAGTTAAAGAGAAAAAAAAATATTGCAGTGAAATATTGCTGCTGATACCATTAAAATATTATTAAATTTAAATATCACCTTTGTTTTATTTGCATAATTTAAAAATTATATTAGTTAAATATTTTTTAACAGTTTTTACTTTTAATAATATAATATAATGTACATGAAATAACAAACTTTTTTCTGAACACATGTGTTTTGCAGGGGCAGCATTTTATTTCTCGATTTATAATTTTTTTATAACACGTATTCAAATTTATTTTTCATCATAAATTTAGTAAAAATATTACAAAAAAAAAAATTGCCACACATTTTAAATTAATTAAATATAAAATTGAAAAGTGCAATTTTTACAACATAAAAGTAAACTACAAGTTGTAGTTCCTCTTTTTTTTTTTTTTTTTTTTTTTCTTCGTCTTACCAACTGTTTGCTCTCAGTCCGGCAGTGTTTCAGCTTTGTTAACTTAGCAAGGAAAGTGCCCCCAGCGTCCCCAGTTGGCCTAGAGTAAACTGTGACTCCTGTTTGCCTCCAGAGGGTAGGCCAACCCCCAGACGCCAGTGCTAGAGAGAATAGCTGCGTTGACTTATTTACTGACTGTTCAAATTAATGAAGCGATGTCGATAAATAACTTTCTTGGAGTCATAACAAAAATAATATTTTAAGGTGGATTCACATGTTCGATGTCCACGATGCGACACGATTTTAACGTACAAGCTGTGAAATCTTATATCGCAAGCAAGTTCACCGTATTGCAGCACAAAGTCTTCTGCTCGTTGTTAGTAAACGTATTGTTATTATTGTGTAATGTCTGTCGCGTGAAAGGAAAAACATGGGACGGTTGTTGATTTACATGTTAACTTATGGAAAATGACCGTTAGTTATGAAGTTGACACCGTTGCCTAGCGCCAACAATGCCATTACGTTCTCTGCTCTGGTGGCATAATTAGGCACTACGTCGTCCCATGTTTAACAATGAAAAAGGCTTCATGTGACAGACATTATAAACAATGGTTTGTTACAACCATTGGTGCGAGTAGAAGACTTTGTTGCAGCAGCAATTTCTTTTGTTGAATTTCGATGCTCTTTTTAATCGCAAAATATGACAGCAAGTGCGCATTATTAGCATCACGTCACAGACTAAAAATTGCCGTATAAATCCACACAACTTTGTATTTATGTTTTGGAGATTGTTTGACTTTTTATTTAATTTAATATTAGATGCTTTTTGTATGTGGATTCAGCATATTCATGTTGATGTTTGTTATGCATATTTGACTAACATGATGACATCCTGTGTTTGTGATTAATTAGTTGTTATATATTTTAATTGGTTACATTCATATTAACATGATCCATGCTGTAAAATCTTTGTAATTAAATAAAATTTTAAATTTGAATTCATTGTACTCAAAAACTTTTGTTTCAATAAATCTCTACTATTTTTGCAATGCAATAGTTTTCTAAATAGATTTTTATAAAAATGTTTTCCAAATATATCTCATTTCTCATATTTAAATAATAGTTATTTTAAATTACTACATTTACAGTATGTAGTAGATAAAAAAAATAACTTAAATTTATTACATATTATATTCCAGATGTGAATATATTATACGCCTTTGATTTAGTTACAGTTTTAGCTTCTGGAATCTATTCAGACTAGCTGAACAAAAAATCCCTCTGGTAAATCTGTACAAAAGTAAGAGTAAAATAGTGAAAAATATTAAAACTACCAAAACTTTATATAGAACTCTTGAATTTGTTTTTTTTTTTTTTTTTTTTTTTTTTGTTCCTTCAACTTGAAAGAAGAAGGATAAAGAGGGATAGTTAAAATTAAGTTTCACTTGAATTTAATGCTCAATTATTTACGTTGAACCAACTTAAGTACGTGATTTCATGAAATAAATTCTCTAGCTGATAAAACTTTCAATTCTACAGAGAAGGATAAGTAATATACTTGTTCAAATAATTCTTTTCATTAATAATATAAAGGTTTTGCGTATTTTAATCATAAAATGGTATAAAATATTTAAAAATGTATACCAAAATGATTTTAAATATAAACTAGTATCAAAAAGGTCTAAATTTGTATTATTGAATATTCTGAAATGCTGAAATGTTGATCTATACTAAAAATCTGTTGTCTTTGTTTTATCTTATTTTGTAAAATTTTATGTTTATTTGATTAAGTATAGCCAAAATTTGTTTCTTTTCTACGAATGAATTATTATTTAATTACACTAAATATATTTTACCATCTTGTCAGAAATATATCTATGTTAAAATTAACGTTCCTCGAATACAAACTTTTCAAACTCAATAAAATGTTTACTGTACAATTCTATGTACTATGTCTTCTATCTATTTTTTTGAATCAACAAATTAAAAAAACAAAACAAAAAATGGAGAGTATCTCTGAAGAATGCCCTCCATTAAATTAATGCTAGAATTAAGTACATTATTTTAAAAATTCACTAAAAATTTGAATGCAAATTTTAAACCTCCACCATTCCGTTCTTTAAAAATCCGCACTGCTAGTCATTGAATTATATTAAAATAAATCTAAATTATATTATTTTTTTAGTGTACTTTATGCTATTCAGCCTCATATTTTTATATAAATATTCAAATTTTAAAGTATAATAATTTTATTTTTTATTATTTCTTTTCCTACTTTATGTATTGCTGTTTTTTAATTATAGCCTAAGGGATGTTTTATATATTTTAAAATCTCAAACAAGTTACACAAACTGTGGAAGGCAATGTAATTGCAACAACTTTGTGTATAGCGGGAAGATGAAATGCAATTATACAATTACGTTTTATTAATTATGCAAAGTTTCTTAAGGATAGCCCTAACTACACAAACATAATTTACTTAAAACAGTTAATAAGTGAAACGTATAACTCTCTCTGAATGGTTGTTTATAATACCAGAAAATACAGTAAAGTAAGTGAATTAGTTTTCTAAATAGTGCTGCATATTTCGCGTATTTCGTTTACTTTTTAAACATATTCTAAGAATATACGTAATTAAAATCAACCAAAATATTGTTTTTAAGAGATTTGGCAGAAATTTACGTTTAATAATAAAAAATCTTTTTATAATTTTACAGAAAATATTAAAATTATTTTATGCTTTACTTTCTATATATCCAAACTCCTGATGTTGAGTTTCCAACGTTAATTTATTAGAGTGCACTATATAACACAATATAATTTTTCAAGCAACAACAAAATTTCAAACCCATTTTTTTATAAGCTACTATTCTATTTATACTATAGTTTTTATTCATTTTTTTATATACAACAATTTTATTATTCTTTTTAAAATTCAAGAAAAGAAATGAAAAAAAAGTACAGTAAAAATATCTTTTCCATTCATGCATTGGAAACCCTGTCTTTTGTTTCGATTTGCAATTGTTTTATGAGTGCGTAATGGATTTTAGAGTTGTATATTTTTATCAATGCTTTTTATTGCGTTTTTTATTTTTCTTTTTTGTGACGCAGAAAAATTGTAAACAAAGAGGTGGCAAAAGCTGCTTTGGATTTTCCGTCAAACTCCTTTAGCCTACTGTCAGCTTCACTGCCTACTTGTCTTTAAAGTAAAAGCGGTGTAAAATGTAGCAGCATTGGACGACGCTACTATCTGTCACTTTCATGGTTTTATACAGCTTTGCACACAGGCAACATGTTTCCTAGGAAAATACTCGAATGTATCCGTTAGGTTAAAAAAAAAAAGAACAAATTTAAAAATACCACGTGTGATGTAAATATGATAATGTATTTTTATTACCTTCAGGGACATTATATAGGGGAAAATATAATTTTCATGCAGCTATGTTATTTTATTTGATCAAATTTCGTTTGTGTACTCAAGCAGTCTACTATTACGAACTTGACTACTGTATATAAACATTCTCTTAACCGGGCATTTGACGCAGTGCTGTGTTCATCCGATTTGTATATTTGGTTGATTAAGTTCAATACCCGGCACCGTCAAACTTTTCAAAAGTGGCAGTTGCTAAAGAACAACCGCTCGTGCATCCAGGAGGAGATAAATGGCATCCTCCATCAATTGCCAACCATCTTGACTAAGGTTTCCATGGTTCCCTAAGTATCAAACAAGTAAATGCTGGGATGGAATAAGAAAGGGCATGTCCGCCTGGTTTGGAATGGATCCATAAAAATGTAAGCAATATGTTACATCGGGTCTACGAAAAGACGGGAAGTTAAATTCGTTCACTTATTGTTATCAGTACCCACAACAAGGTTCAGTTAAAGGAAAAAAATATATTATAGTCTTACTTTACTTATTTATCATAGAGCTACGTAGTTATACTTCTACATATTCTACAGTATAGACTACTATAAACATGCTTCGTTATTTAATTTGTATTTCATTCTAAATTAAAAATATGAAATGATTAAAAAATATTTGTAGATTAGTTTTAAATAGATTAGCTTCTGATCTAGATTAATTCTTGATAGACAGACTTAATTAACCATTTTATTTTCTGCTATCTGCAGACAGCAATTTAAATATGATTAAAAATGAACTATCATTTCATATCGTAATTTAAAAAATATATCATGGCTCCATGAAACTGACATGAGACGGGATTGATAATTATTCCGTCATTTACATGTCATAACAAAATGTTAAAAAATGTGACAAATAAATAATTATAAGTCAACCTTTTCTCTTGTCATATTGCCAAAGTCAACAACAAAAAAACAAAACATTTGTATGATACTATAATATTAACGAGAGCGTGTCGTTGTAAATTATAAAATGCATGCTAGAACTGTAATTGCCTTGTTTTACGTTTTATAAAATGTATTTATAACTGTCGAAACCATAATATATAGAATATGTGAAAAGCATTATATACAATAATACTGTATATATATGTTAGCACCCAAAGCCGAATTCGGGCAAAAGCCGAAAAAAATGCCCACGTCTAGTTTTGCGCATCACGAAATGAGCCAAAGCCGAAGTAAGGTTTTTTTTCGGCTTTGGCGCATTTCATTTTGAACAAAACTAGATCTGCTCAAATCGAAATGCGCCAAAGCCGATATGAGATTTTACTTCGGCTTTGGCGCATTTCATTTTGAGCAAAACTAGTTCTGCGCATCGCGGTTTGAGCAAAAGTCGAAATGATGTTTTATTTCGGGTTTGGAGCAAAATTTTGAGCACATCTAGTTTTGCGCAAAATAAAGATGATTTTAATGACGAGATGATGATTTTAATTTTAATGATATTAATTTTAAATTTTTAAAAAGAAAAATAAAAAACTAAGACTAAACTTATAATAGATATTAGTATTGTGACCTAATATCTTTCAAGCGCTGTTTAAAAATAAATTAATTATTAGGGAAAAAATAATAACTTTAAAATGTAATCATAACAGTATACGTACGTACATACCTTATAAAAAATATTGTAAAATCTGTTGATTTTATAAAACACTCCACCATTTCTGTCACTTAATTACTATTTGATGATGTTTTTGTTAAATTAATAAATTTTTTGTTTTAAGAACTGCAGCTCAAATAAAATAGACATATATTATACGCCACAAGTTTTAAAGTATTCTTTAGATTCACTCGCTCTCACCATAGAAATATTGTCATGCACGCACTCATAAATTTCATAGTTCTATTTCTACGAACATTGTATAATAGAAGCACAGGCTTATACAACCCTGGTAGCAGCAACAATACATCAACATATATGCATACGGCAATCAAATGGGGTTAAACTTCATTGCAGAGGTAAAGGCTACTTTCTTATCTCGTTGTACCGATAACAACCTGCATTGCATGATAGCCTAATTCTAAGACATAGAACTATGAAATTTACAAGTGCGTGCATGACAAAATATTTCTAATGGTGAGAGCGAGTGAATCTATAAATGAATACTTTAAAACGTGTGCCGTATAATATATGTCTATTTTATTTGAGCTGCAGTTCTTAAAACAAAAAAATTATTAATTTAACAAAAACATCTTCAAATAGTAATTAAGTGACAGAAATGGTGGAGTGTTTTATAAAATCAACAGATTCTACAATATTTTTTATAAGGTATGTACGTACGTATATACTGTATGATTACATTTGATTATGATTAGTTTTTTTTTTTTCTTTTTAAAAAATTAAAATAAATATCATTAAAATTAAAATCATCATCTCGTCATTAAAATCATCTTTATTTTGCGCAAAACTAGATGTGCTCAAAATTTTGCTCCAAACCCGAAATAAAATATCATTTCGACTTTTGCTCAAACCGCGATGCGCAGAACTAGTTTTGCTCAAAATGAAATGCGCCAAAGCCGAAGTAAAATCTCATATCGGCTTTGGTGCATTTCGATTTGAGCAGATCTAGTTTTGTTCAAAATGAAATGCGCCAAAGCCGAAAAAAAAACTCACTTCGGCCTTGGCTCATTTCGTGATGCGCAAAACTAGATGTGGGCATTTTTTTCGGCTTTTGCCCGAATTCGGCTTTGGATGCTAACATATATATTGTATCACTTGTTTCATTAGATTATACAATATCGTTTTATAATATTTTGGTGTCATCGCACTACTATAATTCATATATTGAATGAAAAACTCTTTTTTAGGTAATTTAAATAAAAAAACTATGAATTAATTTTTTACATTATAAAACAAATAGTTTACAAAGGAAGATAACCACATTTCTTCTCACTAACCACATTTGGGGGGTGCGATTCACGAAGAAGTTAGTCAGGTTTCTATAACCACGTTTAGCTTAACCACGTTTAACTATACCTGTTTGACGTGTTAAACCACCTATATATAGCTAAACGTGGTTAAGTTAATCGTGGTTAGAAACCTGGCTAACTGCTTCGTGAATTGCGCCTTAATATTTCCATAAAGTGGTGAGTTATCTATTACTAAATTATACGAATTTGATCAATGAACTCTCGTTTTAATGTAATTAATCATTCTATTAACATAATATTCAAATTTTGTCATTTCGATTCAATTAAACTCTTGCAAAGTTTCAAAGTGCTTGATTTCCTTCATCGAATTGAATAAGATCTCTCATTTCATCATTCTCTTTCTTATCGTTATAACTTTTTTTTGCATTATTAATAATCAGTGATTAATAAAATTACAATTGCGTTACTGTTAAAATATTTTATGACATGCAACCATAGATTTTTTTTTCTATGATGCAACTATGATAAATTATCATTTACTTTTAGTCTTTTACAGGACTGTAATATATTTTTATTTATTTATTTATTTATTTATTTATTTATTTATTTATTTATTTATTTATTTATTTATTTATTTATTTATTTATTTATTTATTTATTTATTTATTTATTTGTTTGTTTGTTTGTTTGTTTGTTTGTTTGTTTGTTTGTTTGTTTGTTTGTTTGTTTGTTTGTTTGTTTGTTTGTTTGTTTGTTTGTTTGTTTGTTTGTTTCTTTATTTATTTATTTATTTATTTATTTGAATAGCAATACATCCCAGCATTCACCTGGTTATGATTGAGGGAACCATGAAAACTTCAGTCAGGATGGTTGACGATTGATGAAGGATGTCATGCATCAATCACCTTCCAAATGCACGAGTGGGTGTTCTTTAGCAACCGTCACTTGTGAAAATTTTGGTGATGCCTGGGATCGAACTCACGACCATATGATTACGAATCAAATGCGCATATCACTGAGTTGTAACCACTTGTAAAGTGAAAGTACTCAATATAATTATATTACAAGTTTCTATAGTATAATTGTGTATTCAATTTATTAATAATAAGAATAATTTACTATAAAAGGAAAGTAAGAAGAAGAATATTTCAAAGTATGACGTCATCAGTTTGAAATGTTTGAGATAAATTTGTAGTAGGTTTTGTGGAAACTAGAAAAGGGCGTGGCAATGTCCGACAATCCTAAATCCTCTCCGGCTATATACCTGTATATATGGCGAAGGAGGATGGTTTCTGTCCATAAAGAAGAGCAAGCAAGGATGGACACAAAGGGTTTATATATATTTTCAAGTAAGTAGGGGTGTTACAATAAGATTGCTTCTCTTGATTTTCGTGACTGAGACAAACACGAATTTCTGTTAAAGGAGGATGTACGTTGTACCCCTTGTAAACTTCTAAGCATTAGCTACTGTTGCGTGAGAGTGCACATTTCACTTATCTTCAAACTCAAAGTAGACTACAATCCATGACACAAAGGAAAAAAAAAAGAATTATTTTATATTAAACTTTTATACTGTAGACATTTATTAACTACACAAAACACATTATTGAATATTATTACCGTCTCAATAAATACAAATAGTCTCTTTGTTTTTATCTTGACTTGAACTTGTAACAGTGATGGACAAATTACAAGATTCATTTATAACGAATGTTTTTGTTTTCATATTTTCACAAATTGATGAATCAGTTGGAAAATTTCCCACAAACACCATATCCTGAGTTATTTTTACATGGTATGACAATTTTTAACGAGGTCACAGAGGAAAAGTTTCCTAAGCAATAGTTTTACTACATTTTTTTCTAATTTTCTCTAATATTTAAAGATATCTTGCTGCACAACGCAGTAGCTCTCAGAGCTATACAAATATTAACTAATTAATACAGAAGCCTAGGTAAATGCGTTACATGATTATTACGTAACAGAATCTTTCAACTTAATTTTGAGGCTTCAAAATACATTTGAAAAATATAGGATACATAAATCTAGATCCTCTATTTATACCTGTTATGAAAAAAAAACAAACGTGGAACGAGTTTCCATTACATTACAGGAAAAAGTGTGTAAACAGAATATTATTTTCTTAAATTAATAATAATAATAATAATAATAATAATAATAATAATTAATTTTAGAAAATAATATTGTTTATACACTTTTTTTCCTATAATGTAATGGAAACTCGATCGTTCCACGTTTAAATTAGAAAAAAAAAAATCAAATTTCTACTTATTTTTTTTTTTTAAATATCTCATCCCCCAAAATCAATAACTTACAGGAAGCGAGGAAGAGAAAGGGGGTACCAATTGGTCGTTGTTTGATGTTATCGCCCACGTGATCTAATGGTTTCCTGAGCAGTAATTGCGTCATTTTGAGACACAATTACCAGTCGTCCTCCTCTGCTGCTCGCCATTGTTGACAGCAAACAATGACAACCGCCTTCCAGACGCTCGATACTGAAGAACTCCAGCTGATAAACAGTCAGATACAAAGTTCTTTTGTTTTCCATTTCAATGAACAAACCTGTACGACAAAGCGTGGGTTGGACATAACGGGGAGTTGATTGGCATCACCTTCAAAAACCGGACCCTTTTCTAATCAAAATTATATATTATTATATTATTTATTGAAGCAAATGTATATGAAGTATTCTATTTTATTTATGTATTGTTAAAATTTGTCACAGAAGTTTTGAGTATAAGGGGGGTCACACACAGACTTTTATTTGTACGATCGCAAGCTTACGATTGTACATTTCTCATTTAGAACCGGTTCTAAAATTCTTATCATACGAAATCATACGATACGAAGCTGTGTGCGCGCGCACGGCTGATCGCATCTAGGTTCTTATTTTTTTATCATACGCAGCGGAATCATGCGATCTGTCTGCGACGTGGATAAAAGGAGCATAAATTATTTTTATGGTTTTCAAACATCAAATAGTCGTATATTTTTTTCCTGTTTTATTTGAAACTGTTAGTTGAAAACTTAACCATTTACAATAACAAATACACTGAAGTAATTTTAATTAAGATTCTGACTAATTAAGATATTCACAAACGGTAAGTTCTTAGGTAATGTCATATTAACCGCAAGAAATCAAAATTATTTTATCCTCTTTTAAAGAGATTATATAATATTTGAGCCTCATCTAAATTTTTCTCTCTTTAATTTTTCTTTTCTTGATACGTTAGATCTCATTTTGCAGCCTTGCACTTCTTTAAAATGTCGATGATAAATTTTCACGCCTGAACAGTAAGCACATAATATATGCGACGAAGGTTTATAGCAGTGAGGTAAATTTTAAAGCCCGTTAAATGGATTTAAAAAAGTTAAACTTTAAAGATAATAGGCTTTTATAGCCTACCACGTAATTTTGAAAAGCTGAATGCAAGTGTGAAGAGTTGTGTAGGTTTTGCTCCACACTCATTACAACAATATATTATGTCCTAGAACTTTAGTCAATGCTGCAAAATTGCATTATTGATTGATTTAATTTAATACTTTAATTTTTTTTTTCTTTTGTTGTTGTTGTTTTTTTTACTTTGTTTTTTTCGTTAAAAAGTTGCAATTTTTAGACAGCCCTAGCTCTTAGCAATCCTTAGGCAATGTAAATATTTAATGTAAACTTTTTCAATCTCTTTAAACGCATGGATAAAATTGTATTAATACAAGCGTAAAGTTTATGTTCGTATATAAAAATATTTATAATGTGATTTATAAAAAAATTAAAACGATTGTTCGAAAATTAAAATAAAATTTAATCAGAGTAAGATATAAAAAAAAAATCTTTGGACATTGTAAAATAATTATCATTGAGTTGACAGGTACAATTTTTTTTTTAAACTAATTATTTTAGTAAAAAAATATTGATTTTTTTAACATATTTTTAAAAAGTTTTACTGAAGGGATTAAAAATTTAAAAAGTTAAAAAAAAAACTTCCTCTATGTGGCAAAATTTCATTTAAAAAAATTCTGAATTAATGTGAAGCCTTGCTAACAAAGCTAACCATGTCAGATTTTTTTACTCTCGGCTTACTTATTCAAATTTAAATATATTTCTTACCAGCAAAGAGTGTAGGACTTTATTTCTTTTGACAATTATTAATGTGTAAGAGAGGAAAAATTTATTAATTTTAAAAAAAATAATGAACTATTGTTTTTATCTTCATGTCAGCTCCTCAACAAGGAATTAATCTGACACTTTTTATTCTAATTAAATTTGTTATTCCATATCTCGTTAAAGATTGAATTATGTAACAATTCTAATTTAATAATAGATAAACGTTTGTACACTTGTTAATTAATTAATTGTTAATTAAAAAATTGAAGACTTGAAAACGTTACCAGAAATCAATCAATACTATATTACAGTAATAACTCTAATTAATGCTAGAGGCATTCAAATTAAATTGCAAAATTCAAAATGTATTACTTTATAGTATATATTTCAGTAATTAGTAAAAAATTTATTCGTATATTATTAATTGTAATTATTGATGGAAGATTTTACTGGACTTAAGCAATTCTCAATAATAATGCTATAGGTTTCTTTGCTTTAATATGTGTTAGTACACTGTATGAAACTGATTATTGTAATTGCAAGGGTTAATTAGTACAGCACGTAAATATTGTTTAAATTTATGTGCTAAATGAGCGCAACACTATCGTGTGAGGACTTAAGCTTAAATTACGTTGTTTGATTATTTAGGTAGTTAGCGTACTATGTAAATATGAATTTGCATTTGTTTATTGACTGCACCCTTCGTGGGTAACCTTGTTACTTGTGTTTTGTATTTATAAAATATAGTAAGGGCAGCGCCACGAGATTGTTGGGTTGCCTGCTTACAGGATAACGCCCAGTTGTTTACCGCTCCTTCCTTTCCCTCATGTTGTCAAACCATACGCTCTATGAAAAAAAAAAATAATAATAATAAATAAATAAATAATAGAAAAATTGACTTTGTTGCCAGGTTATATAAATTATTATTTAAGGACACAAAAATGTAGTTTTGTATTCTTTATAAACTAGCAGATGATATGGAAACAATATAAATGTAATAATTGCAGTCTATAATTTATGATTATAATTTATGATTATAATTTATACATTTTCTCCCTTACAACATATACAATATATATATACATTTAAAATTCCATTCTACCTTCTACCTTTCTGCATAAAATTTTTGCAACTTAATTTCATTAATTTTATAAATATTTAAATTTTAAAATTGTTGATTAATTTTCCTAAATTTATTATATGATATTTGTTTGTTAAGACTTAATACAGATAATTTAATCCAATTTGATCGTAAAAGTAAAATCTTAAAAACAAACATACACAAAGCTTGTAATGCTTACAAATTTACAATTAGTTAATGATTAAACTTGGAGCTTAAGGGCTCGGATTAAAAAAGAATTCTTCACAAGACTGCTGTCTCGATGGCCTGGGATGTTTGCCACTCGATGTAACACAATTTGCATTACACAAGGTCACCTTGACGAAGATCAGACACCGATACTTATAATGTATAGTTCAAGAAATGAAAGATTACCACCGGAAGTAGCCGGAAGTTTCTTGACTTTCAGTTTTGAACTTGGAGATTACAATCTCTCTACAATGCCTAAGAATTTTCATGCTTATAATGAAGTATTGTCCTCAATTTTTTTTATTGCAGAAATGGATAGAGCGTGCAAAGTTATGCTACCCTGATTTTTTTCAGATTTTTTAGGGCCCGGGAAGTATTTTTAAAAAATTATTGAAAGTCCTTTTTGTGACGTCACGCGGCGGCAAGTCCTGTCTTTTTCTTAAGGAGCGGCGTCTCGTGAAGTCACAAAAATAACTTTCAATAATTTTTTAAAAATAGTTCCCGAGCTCTAAAAAATCTGAAAAAAATCAGGGTAGCATAACTTTGCACCTTCTATCCATTTCTACAATAAAAAAATTGAGGTCAATACTCCATTCAGCCAATATTCTTTCACTTCAGAAGGATTTTGGAAAATTTATTTATATACACTAGGAGATTCTCAGGGGGTATCTTGCAAGCACGGTTTAGTCCAGCGTGAAATCTATTGTCCAAGATGACGTCATTACAAACTGTTAGTGACTTCAAACATGTTTGGCTTACGTCTAAATTAACCGTACTTTAGATAAAGCTATATAATATAAGCAGATTAAATTATATCCCTGTTATTTCTCCGTATAATGTCACGTAATAATAAGTCCATATAATAATATATTATAGCATGCTATGTAAGTTTGATTTATATTTTGATATTAATAAACCAAATTAATTTTGTACCAAATCGTATTTTTTAAAAAAATACATTAAAACTAAAATAACACGTAAGAAAGCAATTCAAAAACAAATTTCATTTCAAATTTAAAAAATTGTTGTGTTGCATTTTATGATATCTGATCATTCACTTTATATTTTAAAGACAGACAAAAAATACATTAAAAAAATGTCTCAAAATTAAAATTAATGAGAATTGAACAGGAAGTTGACAGGACTAGCAATAATTTATATTCTTCTCTTTTCAACTAATGTGTCAACTAAAAGGAGGGGAAAATTCCACAAACAGTCTGCAACGTTGACAGAAATTGCGATTGTGATTTAGCAACAACAAAAAAAATATATACATACAAAAAAATAAAAAATAAGCAAAATCCATTGTATAGTGCTGTCCATTGTACAGCAATAACAGGAAACTGTTTAGAATTTTGCTTCGATTTCCTTAAAATATATATAAATTTTATTTTATGACAACCATACAAAGCATTCATGATTGCTATTATAGAACTATTAATAAAACCACATGTATATGCCACAAATTTTATGTAATACATTATTTGAGATTTTTATGATAAAAAAACTAATGTAACCTATTAAATTTTAATCTCTTTCTGATGAAAAAAGCATAAAAAAAAACAAAAAAAAAAAAAGAAAAAAAGAACACACTTTTAGTGGACATATTTACAAGAAGTTCTAAATTATAAAAGGGCCGGGGCAAGAAAACGTACAGAAAAAATTACAATCTGATAAGAACACGTTTTCATTACATGCTAAATAATATTAATTATTGCAAGAATTACACATCAAATAATATCTAATAATATCTAAGAAAACTAATCTAAATTCTCTATAATTATCCTGTAATATCCAGTTTTGTGGTCCCACAAATTAATATTAACGTATAAACACAATTTGTTCGGTAAACATCAATTTAGTTAATTAGGGTGAGGAGACAGCAGGCTTCATCCAACCGTGCAGGTGCTTATCAGGGTGCCGAGTGGGTGGTGGAAGTAGGAGTGTTGATCTTGTGAGAAATATGAGAGAACTAGTGGGTAACTACGTAGCACTCTCTTTAAAGTTGAACGACTTAATTTCCTAGGGAAATATGACTTCTGTGTTTACTATTATACATATTTGCATAAAACTATTACATCAATAATTTTATACCATACAATTTTTGTTCTAAAGTAATTTGAATTTTAATGAAAGTTTACTATATAAAGTTATAAACAAGTATGAAATAATTTTAACACCTTGTATATATATTAAAAAATAAATTACCATCTAGAGCTTTTACACATGGAGCTGCTTAAATATTACCTTAATTTAACTTTTACCATAAATTTGTTCATTCCTTGCCATCTGATATTCTTGTGAACAATGAACATGCAAATACATCAGGATGTAAATCGATTCTTCTTCTTTTTTCCTTCATCTATTGTATCAAGATTTTCAATCCAAACTTGTCGAGGTTTCTGGAATAAGGAGGGGATTTCGATCTCTCTTGATTTGGTTGGGCTGCTTTTGGAGCTTGCTGTTCTACCTGAAAATGCAATCATACTGTTAATTATAATTATTTTCAAAGTTCTTAAAAATTACATTTAATTTATAATAAGCAACGAATGTATGCATATTTGGTAAATTTTGAATTTTAGGAGATTTTAATTATTGTTGGAGATGCAACTGCCAATTTGTATGTTTGGGGAAATGTGAGAAAACACCAAGTAAGCAATATATATATTTTTTAAATCAGTATATCTCCGGATTGAAATAATTTTAATCTTTTATTCAGTTTCTCATCTTTTTTTCCTCATATCTTGCACTATTCAATATTTCCTAGCAAAAAATAGAGGAAAAGACGAGATTACGTCTTCTTTTCTCTTATTGGGTATGAAATGTTAGAAATATTGTCTCTGTTTCATCCTCGATTTAAGCGAGGAAGAAATAAGGTGTATTTAAAAAAAAGACGTAATAAGATTAGGTTTAGATGTCTAAATGATGAATTGAGGATGTAAATTTTTAAATGGGATCTATAAAATAGTTTTATGCTCTTTGTGTGACAAACGATGGAAAATGGATTAAAGGTAACTTAAGCAGTGTCCCGAGATGTTAAATTAGAATATATTACTATATGTGGTAATAAAGTTATCTTGGTGCTTCATGGGAATACTTTATCCGACTTAATTATTTAAGTTCATTACGCGTTCACCTCAAGACAAAGCTTTCGTTACCTTCAACTTATTTATGGACCCTATAACTCCAGTAGGGGTTAATAATTTGAAATTTGGGGTGAGGTGAGAGAGCTAAATCCATTACCGAAGAATCTTAGTTCTCCACAGGGAGTGTGACACAGTCCAGAAATGTTGCAGGGGTAACAAAAGTTTTTAACCTGGAGATATACACCTATGTTTCATAGCGAAATCACAGTCACCATAATCAGTTTTATCAGAGAATAAAACATTACAAATATATATTACTCTGATAATTCCTATTTGCTGGTATTACAATCAATAAATAGGTATAAATACCAAACATATTTCCATAAGCATAAGTTTGTATTTTATTTCATTGATATATATAGCGGTAATTATATAATCTGATACACGAAGTAAAATTTATAAAAAGGTACTGAAGGTGCATTTTCTATGTATTTATCTGGCCCTCTTTACTTATTGTTAGTTTGTTTGCATTTTTTTCAGTATTTTTTATAAAGAAAGTATAATGGTAATTAATATAAATAATCTCTAAATAAATCATAATTAAAAATATCTTGTCAACTTTAAAAAAAAAAAGAGTCAAAAGAAATGAATGGCTTATTTTATAACATAGTCCATAAATTTTGAAGTGACAAAATAGTATTGTATTCTCCTTAAATAATTGTAATATTCGATAAAATCTCAATTTAAATTGAATATATTATTTCAATATCTTTTTAGTAACTTCTGTTTTATATTAAAATATTATTTCAGACTTAAAATTAATTTCAGTTGAAAAAATAAAGTAACAGAGTATCCACAACAAAGAATTGTGCTTGTAATTATAACTATTTTAGAAAAAAATAAAAAATATACGATTTTAATTAAAAAAAATAGCGTACGTTAAAATGTCATTAACAAATTAATTGAAATTTTCATTTACATGTTTCTAAAGCTTAAAGTAGTAAAAAAATAAAACATCAACAACAGCCTAGTTTGGATTAATAAGACTGCAAAATTTCGTTCACTCTAAGTCCCTTTAATAAAAAATTTATTGATTTTTCTAAAATTTAATTATAGAACACTGATTTACTCTATTTACAAGTATTGCACGAAATTCATTGATAAGTAGACGATAATTTTAAATTCACTTTTTTCATATCGGTAGAATGTTCCGGTAAATTGCTGTACTTTAGCCCAAGTTCTGTAGTACAATTTTCCTTACACAATACAACAATATAACCCCTAGCAGTTCATTCTATATTTTATAACAAGGCAATGGCTTTGAGCCACAAGGTGTATTCAAAACAAAATCAACAAAGTGAGAGTAAATTTGTGGTTTAGTCAATAACACATATTCTGTTGTATAAAACAGTTGTAATTATAATTGTAAACTCATTTTGTTTTTGAGCTGCAATATTGAAACATTCAGTTGAGTCGTTAAATAAAAAAATATATCTACTTAAAAATTAGATATGGATCTTTAAAATATATAAAATGAAAATTTGAAAGAACAATTTGGTTTGAATTTATGCAGGAAGAGATGTGATTAAAAATAATACATGATAAATTATAATATTATTCTTTAGTAAAAAAAATGTGTATTTATTTAACTGTGAAATCTACGCTCACAAGAAGGATATTTTTAACACGCATTTTTTTCTATACTTGAACGTATAATTAAAAATTGTATGTAAACATATGGTCTTCTAATTAATGCAAAGTAAAAATTTAAACTTCATTATATATTTTGTTCCAATTATGATGGTTTAACATCAAACGAATTTCTTTTTCCTACGTATATTTTAATTTTGATTAATTTTTTTCTTCTGAAGTTCACGTTGTTGCCTTTTTTCCCTCTTTTTTTAATGAAACCACTATGTTATATTATAAAATAAAAGTTATTTTACATGTTGCCTGGTCTCTTGAAAAATGGTGAAATAATTCATATGAATAAAATAATTCCACCAATAAAAGAAAACATTTCTTGTTATTTCTAGTGTAAATTTACCTTTTAATTCATTTATAACTAAAAAAAAAAAAAAAAAAAACGTTTAAGTCATTCTAAAACAGCTGCGTTTTTATGGAGGGATTTATTTCAATGAAAAATTTGGCTCAAAGACTGCAGTTGTGATGTTAGCCAGCGTAATAATTTATCCAAATATGCACAAGTTACCTACATTTAAGCTTCAATTTTAGATTATTTAAAAATAAAGTTATTATAATTTCATTATTTTGGTAACATTTTAAAATTTCATCATTTCTACAACGAAAATTGATCATGCAATTGCCCTACCTTTTTATCTTATTATATTGTAACTTAAAGGATAAAAAAAGTGCAGAAAAACTGCAATGCAATTTAATTTGAAATTTTTTATTCAGATCAATTTGTGAAGCTCGTGGTTAATTTTCAAACAATATATTTATAATTTCAGTAAGATTCAAGATTAAATATATTTTAAAATATAACTTACCATGTTAAAAAATATAAATATTCAGTTTTGACACTGACAAGTGAGAATATATCAAGTATTCAAACTGAAATATATTTAAATTGCACTCTATTAAGACGTAAGGAAAGCATCTCTGCATACCCAAAGTTTTCTACCTGGTAGACCAATGTCTGTTTTATAATGTCTTTTTCATTCTTAATTGTGGGACGATTTAGTATCTGATTTTGCCCACCAGAGCATAAAACGTTATGAAATTGTTTGCGCTGGTTATAACACTGGGAGTTTTGATAATTAACGGTAATTTTCCATAAGTTAACAATTATTAAAAAGTCCCGTTTTGTTCCTTTCACTAGAACTAGAGAGACATTATCAAAAATATTTTTTTTATTTATTTATTTTTATTTTTTTACAATCAACACTCACACAAGAGACACATGGGATAAAAAAAATATATTCATGGAACAGTAATAGTAACTGGTTTACTTACACGTTGGTTTCGTGACGACTTGAAGTAGTTTTTACACATCTTATTTTTATACAATTTCCTTGCTTTAATGCTGTCAAGCACACAGATTCCATTACCCCCCCCTCTATGCTCTCTGCAAGGTCTCTGAGGATGTCTTGGTGTTTACTGAGATATATTTTTACTAAGCAGCAAGAGATATTATAAACAACGTTAAAACTTGGTAAATACAAAAATTAAATTTTCTCTTGTATGGTAAATATAAACAGAGTGTAGGTTTTAAATATTCATATTTTATATGCAAATATTTTCTAAAGGTAAACATGTATGAAACTTTCAAAACATTAAGGATTAAACATAAATTACAAAAGTACCATCAACAAAATATGACTTTTTTTCTGTTGCCTATTTTTTTTTATAACATAGCTTACTTTTTTTTATAAGCAAACCTTTCTTTTTCCCCTCTTTTCGTGTTTGTCTCGTTTTTATGCAGCGTAAAATTTTACAATTTCCGACAGTAAAAAAAAGGGAAAAAAATCTGAAGCATCACTTTTGGTGCTAACGGATACTGAATAAAACATAAAATATTATAGCCCCTATGCAATCTTTTTGATACGTATGTAGTTACATACCCTCATGCATTTTAAAATGTTTATATAAATTGTATGGAAAATAATTTACCTGCATATTATATTAAGTATAATTACAATTTTACATAATGTGTAAAATATAATATTTCGTTGTAATATGAAATTATATTTAAATTTTATTTTCAAGTCATATACTTTCTGTCAAAATTATGCCTTTTAAATAAAAATGTATATAATAATTTTTAATATTAATTGAAAACATCCTGATGGTTATCTCTTTTGTGATATTGAAAAAAAAAATCAAATTATTTAATTTATAAAATTCATATTAGTATATTTTTTTAACATTCCCGCCCTGTGTCTTCTCAATGAGTATATAACCTATAGACAGGAACGAAGGGTGGACAGGAAAAGCCAGGGTTGGCCTAACACCCGAAAATGTCCCGAAAACCCTTAGGATGAGGTGAGAGAATTACGAGTTTGCTAAGATAGGTACGGAGGCTTTTGTATTTATTAAGTGTGTCTGAATTTACAAAATTTAGAAACTTGATAGTTGTGAAATGTCTATGTTAATTTTCACGTGAGTTCTACCAAGAGCTGAATTTCTGAGCTTAAAACTTTGTTCATATCAGAGTAATGTGTGTTGATATTTTACTAAGCACTAAAAAAGTTGCATCTCTTTTGTTATAATTACAGGAAAAATGTCTTTAAACTGAATTTATGATTCGGTGTGATATTTACATAAATTTAGTGATAATGACGTAATATATGTTTTGTTGTGAGATCTATGAAATTTTGTATTATTTGAAGTTGTAAAATATAAAGTTTAAAAAAGTTCACTTGTAATTGATATAGCTTAAATTATCATATTCGTGTATCTTTTGCACCAGCCGGTAAGCTTTAATAAAGCTTTGGCTGAACAATTAACACATGATTGAATAAAAGAATAATAAAAAAAAAATACTTTTTATGAACTTTTTAAAACAAATAATATATTAAATTAAATTCGTACATAAAAAGTACAACATAATTCATAATGGTATGTTGTGTATATAAATGAATATATATATATATATATATATATATATATATATATGTGTGTTATAATAATATATCATAAAGTTATAGTTCTATATATACAGTATGTAAGGAAAACATATTTCCAGCTTTATGACACTGCTGTGACAAGTTATTTTTCATAAAAAAAACATTGGCTGCCGGTGAGAAATTGCTATTTGAGCGGTGGCCCCAATCTCAGCGTGTTCACAAGCTTTGCAAGGAGAAGAACGGGGGGTTTCCAGTGGATGATACGAGAGATAAAACAGACGGGCACAATACGTCCAATATAGCCGTGATTGGATACAAATAATAACTTCAGAGTTACAGCCAACTTTGAAAATAAAGTTATAAAAAAAAGTTTACATAAGAGATTGCTCTAGATTAGAATATGGCCTTAAGCTTTTTGTTTAGCTTTCATAATTCTGGTCCCGTGAGATGTAATTTAAAGCCAGAGTATATTTTTATATATGTATGTTTTTTTTATATTAAACTCTTGAAATTTTTATTTTTTACTCGGTTGTTTTATCTGCTTTGCATTAAATATTTTATAATAAAAAAGTAAATATAATAATTTTAACAAAATATTATGCTTTACAAATATAATACTTAAGAGAAAACAAAAAAATTTCAACGTGCAGCACTTATAAAAAATTTTACGTTTTCTATCCTCTCTCTCTTGCCCTCATTCCCTCCCTCCCTCCCCCCCCCCCCTCTCTCTCTCTCTCTCTCTCTCTCTCTCTCTCTCTCTCTCTCTCTCTCTCTCTCTCTCTCTCTCTCTCTCTCTCTCTCTCTCTCTCTCTCTCTCTCTCTCTCTCTCTCTCTCTCTCTCGCTCTCTCGCTCTCTCGCTCTCTCGCTCTCTCCCAGATTTCTTGATGTATATATATATATATATATATTAAAACCCTTAATTTATTGATTTGAAATATTAACCACTTTAATTGCTTACTGAACGCACTAATTTTATTATTGTGTACTTAAATTATTTTGTGTCTATCTTCTATAAACTTAAATGTGTCTGAGAAATGCTTTGCCAAGTATAGGATTAAAATAGAGAATTATACAGTATTATACAATATATATATATATATATATATATATCCGTAAATGAAAGTTATTCTAGTTATTTATCAAATTTATTGATATACCATTGATAGCAAGCACTAAAAGATATAATTATACATTTCCTGAGGAAAACTTTTCTCAGCATGCAGCATTGACCCTAAAAATCATTTTCTAAAATATTTTATTTGACAATATTTAAAATACACTCATCTTGTCATGAAGTTACTGAAATTTTGCAGTGTTTTTTTTTATTATTTAAATCTTTTACTATGGGATTCAGTTTCCTTTAGCAAATCAACTTTAACGCGAGAAAATGTTGCAGCAAATTCACATAAGCAATGCTGCTAGTTTTTAATAATAAAATACAGACTTGGATGTTCTCTATCTTTACTATAGAAATACAATGCAAACGGTTATCCGTTACATGAATTCACATGAGTGACGACCATTTGAAGCGAATTAGAAGCACTTGCTGTTAAATCCGATGCTTTAAGCAAATTTTTACTGAATTGAATTACGATGCTCTTTTGGATAACCAAATATCACCTGTGAATGTTACAGCAAGTGCGCATTATTTGCGTCGCGTACTGAAAATCGCTTATTATGTAACACCTTTATATTTATTAGTATGTAAATTTTACCGTAGTAAAAATTATTCATAGTAGTGTAAATGGATACTTCCCATGATTTTTGATGTGAATTGAATTCTAAAATTTTAAAAGTGACGTCATAGAATACACACGTGGATTAAAGTATAGACATTTTTTGATAGCTTTTGACGTTACATTATGTATCATTGTTGTTCAGATGGCGGCTGACGAAGAGATGTTTGATGCAAGAAGCAGAGTGTGGAAAGGAGATAGGGCGGTCAAGTGTGTCTGCCTGTCTACCAAGCTCATCTGGCCTGCTAGATTTATGTGACAAAACACCATCACAACGCGTTCAAAAGGAAAAACATTATACAGAAAAAAATCTATACTGTATCTTAAACTCAATAAAAGTAGTTTTGTGTTCCTTTTTTTTTTTTTTTTTTTTTCAAAAAAAAAATCTAACATGCAATTTAATTTTTTTGCCACGTGTGGATCTTAAATTAAGGGAAAGGGGACGAGGGAGCGTGTAACTAGTTCTTTATTTAAAAAACTGCGGGTAAATTAAATTAGCGCGAAGTTATATACTATCTACAAATTAGGTTTCCAGTATTTCTGATATTTCAAATATTTCAAATATTTGCTCCAATTATAACGTATGCCATACTATATAAAAGATGGAATTCTTTTATGCTTTTTTTTTTTTTCTTTTAAACTGAGAATTAACTTACGTAACGTTTATTAAAAAAATATTTAATTAATGATAATAATGCAACAAAATGATTGGAATTTAATGAATTTTACTTTAAAATTACTTTTTGGAAAAAAATTAAAAATGAAGAGACTTAATACAATATTGTACGTCTATAATAATGAAAGGATGGTAAATTCAGAAGCTAGGCTTAAAATAAGCTCACCGTTCTCTATAAAAGCTTATTTCATGCCTTAAGCCTCCAGTCGACATGGAGGAGACACAAGTCACGTGGGTTCCTGGTGGAATTAATTTGGCTCACAGCCGCTCCAACGAAATTGACTTCATATACTTTCATGTGCGGAATTATGAGACAAAACTATATGAATGTCTATGGAATTTACTCTTAAAGTGGCTGAGAAAATAAATAGTCTTGTGAGTTAATGTAAAGAAATTTACTATATTTCATGTATAGTAATTAATTTCTTACTAACGATATTAAATTTATGAAACAAATATTTAATTTAATATTAACATTTTAATATTTTTAATTTCACTCTCATTAATTTGTGTTTATAAACAATAGATTTTAAAATTTTATATCTTATTGTTAAATTTGATTATTATTATATTAGTAATAGTATTGCTTCAATGCGCTTTTAAAATTATTTATGATATGAAATAATTTAAATTGTTACACTTTGTGTATGATTGTGTTGAATTAATGGTAAATGAAAAAATATTTCCTTTATTAGAGAAATTTAACAACGAATAGAATTACTGAATTTAAATGGTAAAGCAATATTCGCGCAATAAACACCATTATATTCTTTTCAGTATTCATTTTTATTATTTCTATGTATATTTCATACGTTTAATTTTCTATCAAATATAAAATTTATGTGTGATAAAATGTTTTATTACAATGTTCTTTTATTTTTACAGCTGAAAAAAATTTAATATTTGAACAATTGATGTTACTAGCCAATAAAATTTTCCCACGTGCATGGTATACAAAATTACTTCAATAAAAGCTACCTTCACAATTCATACGTACTGGTTGTAATTTCTATCTTTTGAATGCCATATACGTTAGAATCGTTATATATTGTAATTTGTTCTTGCAAGAAAAAAAAAATGAAATTGCTTGATGTGTAATAAAAATTTACGATAAAAACAAATTCTTGATACTGAATTGCTATTTTCTACATATTTTTTTATATAATAAAATACTTTTTCAAGCTATATTATTAAAAAAGCCTTTTGTGGCTGTCAGCCTCTGCCCGGTCTGACTCACAAAAAACACATACAATACGTCGCTGAATTTGACAAAAGAAGCTGTTCGTCCACATATTGCAAACTAACCAAAGCCACCTTGAACAAAGGGAGGATATTAAATTCAATTGTCAACCTGTCACGTATGATATTGCTCAATAAACAAGTGCTTCATAAAATAAAAATTAATATTTTCGTTTTTATCTAAACTCTTTTAATTAAATTGAATATATTTTATATTAAATTTATTGCTTATTTTATTGCTGAAAAAAGAAAGTAAGCAGCTTGAATATTTTTATTTCTTTAAATAAAAACAATAAACTTCAGGAATTATCTCACAGTCAGTTGATTGAGATCTCAGAATCAACCTTCTTGGTAAACAAATTTTAATTTACGCGAATCACGAAGGAAGTTTTCCAACTTTCTTACTAACAACGTTTAAATATTTTTGCAGTGGACATGGAACTCACCATACAAATTTTTAAGTGGGTCTGTCTCATCAGTTTTGTGAAAATTAGGGTAGAATTTTAACACTGTCCTTATAGTCGAAAACAGGAAATGGAGCTGTTGTGAGAAAACCGCTTCTTTGAATTTTCCCAAAACATAAGCGATTAAGTTTCAAAACATTCTCGAATTTTCAAGATTAATTTCATTTGATTCCAATTCTTACAGAAATATTCTACAACTCTGCAGTAACTGAGATCAATCGTTTAACAAAAGCTGTAACAAAAAAATTATATCAAGTTTTTAAACAGATTTTACTGATTACAGATGGCTGTAAGATAATAGGTCTGCCAGTAAACACTTCCCATCAGTTAAAATTTTATTGTATGTGAGTTCCATTGAGTAAAATAAGATGTAGGTTTCACGAACAGGCGTTGAGTTCTCTTTAAACGATGACAAAATGATAATTGGTGTAATTGTTTAAACAAATATTGTTCCAATTTTAAAAATCCAAATTAATAAATTTTGTAAACATTTTTCATGGATGAAGTTCTGTATTAAACAAATTGTAAAGTATCTTTTTCTACAAGAAAACAAAGAAAATAAACTACTCACAACGAGCTAAAATTTATAAATAGTTGGTTAACAATGGCTGAGTGTGCGAAGTAGATTTGAGTTTCATTATTTAATTAAATGCCTATGTGTCTATGCAAGCTCGAGTCTTGGCCAGTCTGAACTCGGTACAGAAAGACGGGTAGTTCTGGAAGCAAGTGCGGTGTGAGAGAAAAGGCCACTGGATGAGTTGGATACATCATGAGGGCAGTAGACACGAATATGAAGAGAAAGAGAGGCAGTTCTTTTGTCTCTGCAGTCTGTAATCTCCAGATTACAGTGAAATATTTTTGCTTTCAAACTTTCACCACATTTTGAAAGTATGATCTAATTACGTTGTTCTGATTTCATTTATTTAAAACGTTTTATGGAATTCACAAAGAAGAACTAATTTAAGTCAAAATAATGGTAAACAAATTTTATTTTACGCGAATCACGAAGGAATTTTTCCAACTTTCTAACTAGCAACGTTTAGTGCCAGCTCAAATTAATGACACTAATAACCACATTTATGGAGAAACCTGGAAAACTCCTTCGTGAATCGCGCTCAAGACTACTTATTGCTGCAAAATATAAATTGAATATAAATTAAAAATTATACTTCATAAAATAATTGCAATAGAATGTAGCTATAATTAGTATTATTTGCAATCGTAAGAAAAAACTAAAAAATGTCAGTTAATTTTTTTAAATTATAGAATCATAATGAAGTATTAAATAGTAAAATTCAAGCTTTGGTATAAAAAATGCTGTCAACCCATCAAATTATTGATCACAATTCGTGAATCGATTTTACTTGTGGGTGGTAATTTTATTTATATACACATGCGTGGTGTTCTTAGAGCCATTACACGTGATGGGAAGTCACTGAAAACTGGGTGAGAAGGGAGAACTCAACAGAAAAGAGAAAGAGAGAGAGAGGAAGTGGCTGGAGAGGACGAAGGATCTATAAGAGCATTTTGTCTGGCACAAGACGACAGCGTTGTGGGGACACATCTGGCCGAGAGCTACTTGATAATCCCGACCTATCAAACGCACTCCTCCCTTCTGCAGACTCTGATAACTACTGGCTTAGCTCCCACATCCTGGTCATGTAAAACTTGGTAACATCTTCATGATTTCCTGCAAACTTTGCAGACTACTTGTGTAGTAAGATACACTCAAATTAATTTTATATTCCCACCGGAAGTGTAAGGTTTCTGTCCTTCCAATTCGTATTTGAAATCTAAATTTTTTCAGAAAGCTGTGTTATTAAAGTACTGAATTATTTACATAAAAAAATAAAAAAAAATAATAAAAATATAAATCAAAACTCAGACATGAATAGCAAGACCGGAAACATCTCACTTCCGGCTACTTCCGGAGGGAATGTCAAATAAATTTGACTGTAGGTAAGCTTGTCTGAGATTATTATTATGTTGCATGTACTCAGTTATTACCTCAAAACTTTAATAAAGTTATGGTATATTAATACAATGAATTAATTTAGAAGTTAATTAAGTTTAATATATTATACACGTTTCCAACAGAAAGTAATATATACATGAATTGGTTATAATATAAGTATTATCAAATATATACCTTTGTTTATAATATCAAAGCTTTAGTTTTAATTGAAGAAGTTGCTTGAGGGGGTACATTCAAAACATTTTATTAAGTGAATACTTTTACATTGTATATAATATCATCTTACTATAGGATTCAAAAAGGTGTACCCCTAATAACATACAAGTTCCATAAGGAGAGGGGTACACCTTTTTGGCTCTAATAGTAGTAGCTGTACTTTCTTACTGAGGGTGCTTCTTATAATAAATTGTATTTTGACATAGAAAATACTCCAAGATGTATAGTGAAAGAGACTCGTTTAGAGAGTTTAGCTGGCGGTAAAGTCTCTACTTGCAAAAACGAGAGTTCTGAGTTCAAATCTCAAAAAGTGCAAATGATCCTGATTTTCCCACATTTTTTTTTAATATTTATCCCTATACCTATGAATAAAACCAATAGAGATTGGGAAAGGATGGCTGGAACTCATTCACACAGGGTATCTGACAAATTTTAGAATACAATAAATTGAATGGATTATAATATGAGATTATCATCATTATATTTTATAGGTATATATAAATTGTTCAATATATTGCACACATTATATACCTATATTGGAGCGGCACGTTGACTAATATTGAGTAACTAGACATTGGACATTTGATTTTAAATAAAAAGGTTTATAAAAAGGTTTTTAAGATAGAGATTATTAAAACTTTTGAAAAGCAATACATTTATAAAAAAAAAACTCGGGGAATATATGTGGGTGAGCAACAATGGATTGATCTGACCCGGGTTCAATTGACCTCGTGGGGAGCTGTAGGAATGCCTTTGTTGTTGTTGCTTGTTCACATTAATTGAAAAAAAGGAGGATTTTTTCTAAGAGTGAATTCCAAATACGACATAGTGAGCATTCTTATAAAACAAACGTATCAAATAAACTACACTTTCATTACCTGGCTTGTACAAAGTCGTTTAAAAATTGTGGAACACAAAGTATGTGATTTTGCACGTCTATATATATAGCTTATTTTTCCATTTTTTTTAATTAAGTCTGATGTACGCGTATTCTCAATACTATTTAAATGTTTATATATACTTTATTATTCAGCATTGCCTGACATCTGTAGTTTCTGTTTAAAGGGTTTATTATTAAAATGCATAACAACATAATTTATATAGTATAAAATTATGTATTATATATATTTTTTTTTGCAATATGGATGGGATGCAAAGTATCAAAATGCAATAAATACTCTAATAAAAAATAAAATAATGCTTCAAACTATACGTGTACTACTTGTTTTATAAAAATACACAAACAAAATGGTATTTTTCTTTAAAACAATAATCAAGAAAAAAGTATATAATTTATAGAACTGAGATTACATGTTACTATTAAAGATTGTTAATTTGTTAATTATAATTCAGTCTTTCAAAGCAGCTTCATTTCTTGTTAGCATGCCAAGATTTGCTATATATGTACTGGTATGTAGGCATCCCACTCTGCTTTGAAGCAGGACAAGTTGCCTAACCTCATGGCGCTATTCTTAGCTTGAGGTCTCAGCTTGAGCACAGGCAGAGAAAACGCAGAGCAATTTCAACTTGTATTACCAGTTCTTTCACATAAGTTGCTGCGGAATCACATTGCAACATGCCGCAGAAAATGTTGTTGATGACGCCGCAGCATCAGTAGCGGGTATCAGCTGCGCTCCGTAGAAAATTTTAACTCAATTTTTCTACAGCATTCACGTGATTTTCCGCCGCAACAGTAGCAAACGAACGAAACTACAAAAAGCTTTCGACATTTCTACGGCACCCAGTGGCAATTTTTGATTATGTGAAAGCACCTTCGTATTATAGGTGCAAATGCAGATTTGTATATTATATTGAGTGTTAGTATTATAGAAGTATATATTTATATTATAGTGGGCGCGATTCATGAATCAGTTAGCCAGGTTTTCTAACCACGTTTAGCTTAACCATGTTTAACTATACCTGTTTTACGTGTTAAAGCACCTAGTTAAACGTGGTTAAGCTAAATGTGGTTAGAAACCTGGATAACTGCTTCGTGAATCGCGCCTATTATATGTAATTAAAGCGAACTCAAATTTACGAATTGAGGTAAAAATAATTAATTAGTGCTTTAAAGGTATTAAAAGGTTTCAATTATTACTAAGTATATCTTGTAACAAAAAATAATTACTGTAAATACAATTTATAATGGTAGTGTCATTTAAAACATTTTTTTAATTATATATCATTTAAAATATATATAAAGCATTTTTAATTATTAAAAACATATGTTAGAAAACTTTTATATAATATTTCTTTGTAGAAACGGAGAAGATTATTAAACGTTTTGCCCGGAGCTTTTTTGCAAACTGTCCTTGCGTACGTAAAGTTCTCATTATAAGTATAAAACAATATTCATAAAACAAAGTTACTTGCCACTGTTTGCTTAGAGTTAGACTGTTTTTTTCCTCCTCCGATATCGCACTTTATCAATTGTTTATGAATATTATATAACAAAACCTCTCTATATACACTTTTTATAACTATTAAATAACATTGCAGTAGTTCTGCAGTTTATAGCGTTATGGTAACAATAAAAGTTTTAACTGTTTAATTAAACGCAAGCTAGTTCCCAACAAAATAAAAAACAGATTATAAATGAACATTATTTTCTGTAAAAAAAAGTATCGTGGTCTTGTCATCACTAGTTAAGAGAAGGGAAAAAATGGACATATAATATCATATGCCATAAACCAAATGACGTGATCAATGTGGAGGTAATGGGAGCAATTTACAAGGGAGTGTGTTTCTTACTAACGTCAGTAATTGCACACTAACTGAGGTTAGTACAAAATTGTTTAACTTTTTGGTACTGAATAACTATTCCTTTGAGCCCATTATGTCCATAGTTCAAATGGACAGCTATAGTAATTTCGTAACTTAAATAGTAAAATAATTTAAACGTGTTAATAAAATTAACAGTTATATACAAAGCATTTACACTACGCGTCACATTTAATTAGGTTGCTTTTGTCGTGTTGTAATGTCTTCGGTCATTGGTTGAGAGGTTGCAAAGCAGGATCTAATTGGCCCAACATGAACCGAATACTCCCGAGTATCTACGAAGAAAATCCTAAATGAATATGACGGCCAATGTAGTATATTTTTATGATCATGAGGTTATGAAACGAAAAAATAAAAGCCAAAAAATGCTTAGTTTTATTTTGTTAGGTTAATTTTACTGTGAATAATGTACTAGTAAGTTAGTATTTCATTGTCTTTTTCAAACAACTTTCAGTGCATGTTTGTTTGTTTTTTAAGAAAAAAAATAGAAATATAAGAAAAGGTTGTTTTATATAGTAGTGTTTAGTGTAAAATGAAGACAGTATAATATCCGAACGGAAATTAGGCATTTTACAAAAAAAAAAAAAGAAAAAAAAAAAAAAAACATTGACCAGCATTTGATACTTAAAGTTTGTGCCACAAGAAGAGTAGATTATCGCTAACATTTCTCAAGCTCTCATTTACGCTGACAGTGGCCTATTTCTACACCGTTCCATCACTGCTAGCCGGGCACGCTCTAATCAGCAGGGAGCTCGAAATGTGTTTCTGTTACCCATCAATTTACCACGACTCATTGTGTTTTCTTATATAAGCAACAAATAAAAAAATAACAAAGTTATAAGTAACGACTCTTATTTATTTTCCTTTTATTATTTATTGTAACAAATTTAATTTACTTTATATCAATATCAACAACAATTTGTCTTACATTGCATTGGCACAAAAAAAATCAATATAGTGATTTATATTAATGATCCTTCTGTAACAGATATTACACTGAAAAAAAAACTTTGAAAAACTGTTAAAAAATCATTTATCATAGTAATTTTATAGAATCTATAATATATTCCACTAAAATCTAGAGCCTGTATTACACCATACAATTTTGCATACAATTTTTCATGCAAGAAAATTTCATCTTCATACAAACAAATGGAGTTCAAGTTTTCTTGAACGGAAAAATTGTAAGCAATAGTTAGAAAAATTGTATCTTGTAATACCGGCTTAAGAAAAAGCAAAGTTTTATATTGGAAGAGAACAGCATACAAGCATGTGCAAGTAATTAACAGTACAATATTTAAAAAAGATATGTTAAAATTAAAAGAGTTTCAAAAGACTTGCTTGACCATTATTACATTATTAACACGCTTTTGCACATAAATAAAAAAAAGAGCATTAGAGTTTTAAAAACCAACTAAAATTTTAATTTTATATAAAACTATCAATTACATTGTTTTTAAATACAAAGCAGAGGCAATGACGTAATTATTTAGTCTCTCCTAACAGTTCCACACATCCTTCCTCAAGTGACTTCCTTGGTGTTAAAAATTGAAAATATTGCAGAGAAGTTTACGTCAACAGATCTCACTGCCATAAACAAGAACCACTTTTTATTTACAGTCAATTTGGTCACAGAAACTTCTAAATATTAGTTACGTGACTCCGGTACCAATGTGAACCAAATTATTGTCAAAGGTAAAATCTTTATATTAATTTACTAGAACATAAATTTACTGAAGCATAACGCTTGGACAAGCAATATTTTCTGGCAATAGAACAGATTAGCGCTGACTCTGTAATAAAAATAATTGGTATCCCTGCTGGTAATATAATAATCTTGATGTAACAAAAATCTTATATTTTCTATGGCCTTGCTTTATGTTTTATTGCAGACCAATAGCATAAAACTGTAAGTATCCATAAAATAACATAGCTAAAAATTTACGATTTATCTCACAAGCTATTCATAAAATATTGGACAGTATCAAAGCAACCAAGTAAAGTCATATAGCTATTAACTTTATTAATCATTCTCCTAATTGTAGCATCGTTTTTATTAAGCAATACAAGAATATAATGTTTGGGATTTACGAAAGATAGAAATAGAAAAATATACAACTTTATCATTAATTATTACACACGCTCGTGACAGCTAAACTCAATAATATTATATAAGCTAAAAGTCTGGTTGTATTATTCTTGAGTAACACTCTAATTATTATCATTTTATAAGTATAATGTAATAAATGTTGCAATGTTGAATAATTTATACTATAGAATGTTAACTTATATATTTTGAAAAAATCATGTGACTTATTCACTATTTCACTATTTTTACTTTTATTAGCAAATATATATATATATATATATATATATATATATATATTGTTTGACTAGGCCTCATGGGTCAATTAATATTGTGTATATTATGGATCAATGCCACTTTTGTGTCATGGTGCCACTTTGGTGCTACAGTATTGGTCCTCACCCTAAAAATTTTCAAAAATGAGCTATATTTGTCAATTTTTATTTTTACTTTCTTTTCTTTGTTGTTTTATTATTCTTTTAATTTTTTTGTAAAATATAAATATGTATTTATGTATAAATTGACATGGGTGAAATGAAATAAAATAAATAAAATATTTATACACAATGAGTAATGACATCATCGGAAAATTTTCAATTTTTATTTCATTCCCGATAACATATTTTATAGTTAATTGTCTTGCAACATTTTATTGTTATCCTTAATTTTTTTTTATGAAATATTCATTTATTTTTGCAGACTTTATTTCATCTAAATTATAAACAAATGAAAACTGTAATCATGAGAATTTTTTATTTTATTTACTTTTTAGTACAACATTATAAGAGCTATTGAATAATTCAGTAATAGTAGAATAATTTAATACGATATAGAATGCGCTAATTAACATAAACACAACAGTTCATGTGTAATATACTTTGTTATGTGGGTATAATTAATTATATATTTATTTAAATCATATTTTTTGAAAAGTATTTTATAGGCTGGAGATGTATAAAGTATCCAAACTTATGAAAATACTGTAATATGTACTGTATTGCATTCAATAAACGAATACAAAGACTGTGTTAATTCTTGATATTTGTGTATCAATAATACTTTAGCCACGTAGATTTTAGTAATAAAAATTAATATTAAACAAGTAATATATAAACAACTATTCTATATCAATGTTTGCAATGAAACATATTTATCTTTCAAATGTAGTAAAGTTGCAAAATTTAATATTACTCATTTTACTATAAATCATTATACAGAAAACATAGTAAAAAATAAAAAATACATTATAGTTTAAAATGGTATAATATAGATATTAGTATCCCATTTTGAAAGAATGAAGAATTTTATACCCTGGAAAAAACTGAAAATTTCATTTTCTTAATGAGAGTAGATTTTTTATGTAAGATTTAGGTCATTCATTTAAAAAAATAATTGTCCCCATTTCTTGTTCTATGTTGTTGAACAAGTTGTAATGGAAGTAAAATTGTACTTTTAATTCCTATGGTAGTACTTTTTAAACAATATGTTCGCTTTTCAATTACATTGCACTTCATTTAACGTGCACTTTGCCATACAATTATTTTAAAATTAATAAAAATCTAGAACTTACTTGTTGGCATTAATGGGAGAACTGCATTTATATATTTAATGAATAGAGATGATCTTTTTATAATTTTACTACATTTTTTCTGGATTTTTAGCATTCAAATTCATTTTTTTTCTTCCTAACAATATATGAAATTGGAAGCACATATTTATATAACATTGTGTATATAATTATAGCATAATATAGCAGAAAAATTTATTTACATTCATCACTGATATAACTTTTATAGAATGTAATTCAAGCTTGTTCTTATTTATTCATGTTATTTATTTTATAACCTTGCGTATTTGATATCTGCTTGACAATTTTTAATTAATTAACGTGTGTTTTTTTCCAGAAGTTAATAATAGTTTATTATAAAAGTTAGAATATAAATTATTGTTGAATTCTTGTGTATTTCATGAAGTAGATTTTTTTCCTCCTAGTTTTTATGCAAATACATTGCTAATTAATATACATTTGTAAATACAACGCAAATATCAGTATTGTGATAGTACCTTGGGACAGTCTGCTGAACGTTATATCCTCTTTTTTTATTGACTTTCACGTGATGGAGCTATGATTAATTTTATCTTTTTTTTTATGCATCTTCTCTACCACAGTTTCATCTCGTTGTCTCTTGGAGATGCAGTGTTAGCAAATTAGATATAACTTTCATGTTAACACGAGGTGTACATTTACAAAAATAAATTAATTAAATATTTTATATTTTTATGCTTAACTTCATGAATAATTAATTTAAAATATGAAAAATATTAAATTAATCGTTACGTGATTATCACGTAAGTATAAATATTTTAAATGTAGAAATATCTTATTTCTACATTATCTTTTTATAAATATCTTTTAATATCTAAATATCTTTTTTTAAGTTGGTGTATAAATTACACAGTTTTCTTTAAAACATATAATATGTTTCACTAATTATAATTTAATATATATATATATATATATATATATATATATATATATATATATATATATATATATATATATATATATATATATATATATATATATATATATATATACAAACTGAATAACATTATTTTGTAAATTAAATTAATTTTTTGTTTTACATTATAGCAAAAATAGCAATAATACATTTTTGTTCCTGGAAATAATTTGCTCTCATAATTAAAACCTTGGCAATAAATAATGTGTAAAATTATTATAGTTATAAAAATATGTAAAAAAATAAATAACAACGTAGTTTATTGCATTTTTTGTGATTAATAATTAATATAAAATTTTAAACTTTTTTTTTATTGATTTAATACGATTTTTTTTATTATTATTGAACATAAAAAGGATAAACGTAAAAACGAATTGAGTGCTTAGTTGTTCAATTAAAAACCATTGGCCGAATTAACATAGAGCTGCTGAAAGATTAAAGAGCTGGCGCAGATAAATTAGACAGGCAATTTATTTGAAAGAAAGTTAAACAAAGATGTAACTTAAAAAGAACGAAAACTTCTAAAATAGCGATATGCAAGAAATTTTGATATCATGGAAGCCATTTAATTCAAGTTACAAATTATTAATAATTAATCAACATAAAATTTCATTTTATTTACCATTTTAGACTTACCTCTTTGAATGAAATCTCTTCTTTTGTGGTTCTCTCGAGTTCCGAGTGCTTGAAACCTTATGAAAACGCATCGGAACTAATAAATAGAGTTCATGATCAATGATTTAAGGGATAACAAATACTGATAGCAATCAAGTGGGTCATAAGTCAAAATGCAATAAATCTCGTTGGTCTCTAAAGGAAACACAACCTTCCCTTACGAAAACTACAATGCAGTTCTAAGGTTTCCCTGCTATTTTAGCTGAAATTGATATTGAGAAGAAGTTTAATAATCATAACTGTTGTCAAAACAAACATAAAAATCAATATTGTTCGGCTTCTACTGAATTCTAAGCAATAATATATTTGGTAGTTATAAATGTAACTTTTTTCTTATTGTTTTAGCTATAATTACAAATTTAAGATCAATGTGTAATTATCTAGTGACATTTAGTTATTTATTTTCAATTTGTATTACTTATACATATAGTTAAACAAATATGTTCAAATACTTCGCCGGAAGTAGCCTTGAAGTAGGATGAGTTGAGCTGAATAATTAATATTAAAACTCTAAGACTTTGCAGATTGAAGGTTGAAATCCCTAAAATAAATCTTTCTGCAAAGTTTCAGGTTCAAAACTGAACTAGAGAGTCCAGAAACCTCTCACTTCCGGCTACTTCCTGTGGTTAGCTAAATTTTTTTGAATTTTAGACTTTCAAATGCATTGAAGTAAAATATTTGAAATCAAAAGTAAAGAAAATCATTTTTGCATTATTGATGACAGCTGGGCTTTAAGAGTTTAGAACTTCAGGGATTTGAGAGTTATTAGCATCACAAAGTCAATAATATTCCCTTAACTGAACTTAAAAGAGTGGTAGTACATTTATTTATAAAAATCTCCTGAGACTCAATTATTAACAATTTTTTTCTTCTAATTGAATTTTAGTTGCATAGTGACTATGAAGCATCCTGTAGAGTATTTCAAACTCCCTATACCTTCCATTTATAATTACAAAAATAAACCTAAAGGTGGATTTTCATGGGCGGCAACGACGACGCGGCGCGATTTGACGTAAAAGCTGCGAAATCCTATGCGGTGGCGAATTCGCCGGTAATCGCGTTAATTACGATGCTCTTTTTCTTTTAATCGCCCAATATGGCCGCCAATGGATGTTACAGCAAGTGCGCTTTATTCGCACCGCGTCGCAGACTGGAAATCGCTCATGAAAATCCACCTTAAAAGGCCTGCAGAAGGAATAAAAAAAACTCCACTAGGGTCTGGGATCATATTTAAGGTTCAAAAAGAGTATAATGCATAAAGGAATGTAAACCATAATTTCAACAAGAGCCCTGAAAGTAATATTGCAGTTTGTTATACTTAATATTTGAATCTGTAAATGCAAAATTATTTACGCTTCATATTACAGGCACTTCTAACTAAAAGGACTAATGGACAACTGGTATGATTTTTTTATTGCATATTTGGATCTGAGAAAAAAAAAAATGAAAATACATAACTCGAGGTCTGCTATCCAAATTTGCAATAGAAATTTTATGAAGGATTATCATTATCTTTATACCGATGTCTTCATTTATATTTTTATTGTGGTGCAACTGAACGCTTTCCTTTCATTTATACTGTATTAATCAGTTCTGAGAGCACTTTAAATGTTTTCATATGGCTGACAGTAACTAGATCTTTTAGATGGCTTCGTATGCCCTTTGTATTGACCTTTTGTTTAATTAGAATAAATCAATAAATTTTAATATTTTAAATGATTAAACATAGGGAATTTCTTTGTCATGACTGATTTATTGCAATTGTATAAGCATTTATATTATAATTATCAACATTAAAAAAAAAAATAAAAAAAAAATCTCAGTACTGCATTGTTTGATTTGTAGTAACAGGATTTACAAATTATTTTGTGATATGTGATATGTGTCCGTCTATTGTGCATAGTGATCAAAGCAGTTTTTTTATGTATGGACGATCGACGTAATGTCTTGAGTTTAAAATTGTTTGACTTGCTTATATCGTGTAATCAATCAAAAAGCAATAAAGATTATGAATGATGAATAGAAGGGCCTGCAGAGTGACAGGCACAGTGAAGAAAGTCCTCGCCAATGACGAGGAGGCAGTGCAGCGTGTCTTGGAGTTCACCATTGAGGCGAACCTTCGACTACATATATATATATATATATATATATATATATATATATATATATATATATATATATATATATATATAGTGCTGTAAATAGAAACAAATAAATCAAAGAAATAATCACAAAACAAAGCTGCAAACAACATAGTAAGAAAATTTGCGGCCAATAAATGGCCGCGCTGAGGGCATACATGACCAAAATGTGTCCCCGAAATACAAACCAACCAATCTTGAATGATGAATTATAATTAATTGACTTAATTAGTTCTAAATACTACATTCCTCAAGGGTATACAATTAATGAATATAATATCAGTCTTTACATTTTGAAATTTTCCTCCTTATACCCTCCTTAAACTGTAAAATTTAATAACTATTCATTCAATTACACGAAGGTACACAACTGCATCTATAGCTGCTATAATGTCACAGTTGAGTAAAATTTGATATGGATGTTCTAAATTAAAGTTACAAAGTTGAAAACGTATATAATATACTATGTATATAGAAACACAATCTCATTTACTTTTGAGGAGAATTTTTGTGAGTTGATTCTAAAATAGCAATTTTACATCAAGGAGTGTAGTGTTATTAAAGAAACCTTTAATACGTGAATTTATAATTATAGAACGAGTTCAAAACTTTTTGATTATGAAATTTGGATATTTTATAATATCAAATATAGCATACGTTCATTTTATATAAACTTTAGTAATCAAAATATCCTTTCATTATTTAATGATATATAATCTCTAGTTTAATTATAAATAGCTCTCTAATTTGACTATAATTAATTTTTAAAAGTAACTATTGTATATACAAACAAAAAACGCACTGTCTTAAAGTTTTAAGTGTCAGATTTTTTCTAATAGTTATTGTTTAAAATTCATCGTAATGAGTAAAGTTGTTACAGAGAACAAAAAATTTGCTGTGTCTTGTTAGACTTAACTCATGTATATCAAAACTTTTGGATGTTGGTATACCCTTGGTCTTGTGAAACACTGTAGCAGCAGGAGCCAATAATTATTAATTAAAGCGCACCCTTCGCCACTACCTCTCTTCTTAAGAGGCAACCACACAATGTAATGTTTAATGACACCATAATTAGGATAGCAGCTATATCAAAGAAAGACGTAAATCTATTGTATTTTAACTTTTTTTTATAAAAGAAACTAGTAATTAATTTTTTATTCAAAGCATTTGAATTATTTTCTCTTATTACAATATAATTAATACAATTATAATGAAGTGATGCCTTTGTTTTTAAATTGATATCGTTACACTGAAGTACAGTTTTTGTTTTTTACAATTAAGCTAACCATTAATTGACTAGCCAATCGGAGTAAAAAAAAATTAAATTCTCAACCCATCACATCTAGCGTCGTTAATGTATAATTATATATTTTTATTCAGAACAAACTCTGGTTCCATTATCAAGAATGCAATAAATCATACAAACATATTCATAGTTAAATAATATTACACATGTATACAAAATTTATTATAAAGAAACTTGGTTTTATAATACATTATATAAATTATATACATAATATAATAATAATGTTTATAATGTATATATTATATTATATACATTATGATCATAATGTATATATTATATTATATACATTATGATCTAGCTCAGAGATAACATGCAAAATGGTACACCATTACAGAAAATGGCGAGTCGGAAGCTTATTATTGTTGTTTTGAAATTCGTGTGGCTAAATATTTTTCTCTGATCCTTCTTTTGCTCTTCAATTAAGAGCTCTCAACTTCATTAAAATATCGTGTTCCGACACTTCCGACACGAAGTTTCATCGCTCGCTCCCCCAGTTTTGCTATCAGCTTACTTAATTTAGGCCGCTCTTAATTCATCATTCCTTGTCAACACCCGCCAATTTTAATTGGGTTAAGCATTATGTAGAAAATATTTGTGGGAAAATTGAGTTTCATTATTATTGCTACATGTATGATATTTACAACAATTGTTCTTTATTCATAAATTATCTTGATTATAATAATAATAATTACACTAATTCGTAATTCCATATAAAAATATTTCTTCGTTTTATTGTAATTCAATTTACTTTTTTTCATCTTATTAATGCTCAAATATTAATTAATTTTTAACGGCATATATTATTAAGCAGACCAATTTTTGATGATACTCGGTAAATCACGTACCTCTTTATAATACATTAAAAAATACAAGTTAAATTATATTTCTTTGGTGTAAATGTTTTAATTTGTCATACAATATTAAATAAAATTTCAACTTTTCTACTAAATAATAATATAAGGATCCACAAATTTAACGTAAATGTAAGATTTCTGGCCAATCTGGTAATTTTAAAACTGTTAATTATAACGTACAAAAGTTTGCACTACTTTGCAAAGTTCTGAAAATTATTTATATTTATCAAGAATGTTGTAAATGTTGTAGTTCCATCTTCTTCCATCTGGATTATTCATTTAAAGTGAATTATAATTAATTATAAATTAATTACCTTACAATGTTAAAGTACATTTCATTCAATTAAATTTTTACCACTACTAACCTTATAATTAAATGACAGCACTTATAACAGTATGGGAGTTTCAAGCACATGATTACGTCAATTTTACGCCACTTAGTGAACAGTTGAATGCTTGCATCATACATATAGGCAGTTTAAATAGAAGTAAAAGAGCTGCTAATTAATTCAACAAAATTGCTATGGAGTACAGCCAACCTTACGAGAAAGAGAGAAAGTGGGGGAGGGGATAGAGAGAGAGAGAGAGAGAGAGAGAGAGAGATGAGGAGAGAGAGAGAGAGAGAGAGAGAGAGAGAGAGAGAGAGAGAGAGAGAGAGAGATGAGAGAGAGAGAGAGAGAGAGAGAGAGAGAGAGAGAGAGAGAGAGGTTGTACGATGTTTTGTTTTTAAATTTATAACCCCTTCACAGGCATGAATCGATTGAATGACTTATTTCTATAATATATGAACCCAAACCCAGCTTTCACAACTCTACAAGGTTGTTCAGTACACCAAACCAGTTTAAAAAAATTAAATAATCAATGTCTTGCGGTTATAGTTCCTCATCAATAAAATGGTGTACATGGCACTTGCTTCGGTTTCAAAACATCATACTTATCCCTGCATTCAAGGTATGTGTATACACTGCATCTAACTTTGTATTTATATTGATAAAAATTGTCCATGCAGGGGAAAAAGTGAAAAAAAAAAAAAATTAATGAAAATACCGTTTTTTTTTTTTTTTTTTTTTTTTTTAATGAAAGTACGGTGAAACATATCACAGATTAATACTTTTTACGCATTATTTTTAATAGACTTGAAAATTTCAAGAATGTTCATATAAAAATACTGTAGGTTAGCAACAATCAGATAAATATAAGCAAAACGTGACCTTAATTAAAAGAAATCGTGGAAATTATATTCCAACAATTTGCCACTAAACAGGCGAGGTTTATTTTTTTTTTTTTTATCTTTCATTTAACTCTTAACAAAACTCGCATGTTAATAAGGAAAAAGTTATATTATTAATTTCTAGAAAATTTGGGAGATATAATATATAACGCTATTGAGGGAATAATGTGAAATTATAATCAACAAAACTGCTCCCTAGCCTTCAACAATTAAGACACGTGGAAATAAAAATGTATCCCAAAGTTTTGGGGAAAGGATTTTGTCATCAAGGTCATATTTTAGTTTCGGAAACTTGATGGAGATTTCGGTATTTGAGTTAAAAACTCTGCCTCTCTCTCTCTCTCTCTCTCTCTCTCTCTCTCTCTCTCTCTCTCTCTCTCTCTCTCTCTCTCTCTCTCTCTCTCTCTCTCTCTCTCTCTCTCACATTATATTAGCAGCTAGAACAATGCTGCTTAGAATAATGAATTCTTGCAAAATTACTAAAATATAATATTAATATAAGACAATATTACATCTTAATTAATCTTCTTGATTATGAATATAAATTAATTCTACTTCTTAATTAATTTTAAAGTTGTATTTGAAACACTAAAATTAAAGATACAAGTATCATTTTATGTTTCAATGACATTTGCTGATGTTCTCGGTAATAATATTGAAAATTATTTTCCACATTTTTTATTTTTTTATTTCTTGATTGCAACACAAGAGTTGAATAAAAAAAGAGAAAAAAAAAACATATTGAATATTTATAAACCTTCTTTTTATTTGGTGTTGAAATAAAATAAAAATAATTTTAATTTATATTTTATGAGTATTGGTATCTTAAAGAATCCTCCAAGTAAGAGGAAGAATTTTTACAATGAACTGACAGTGGTGTAACTTACGCGTTGGTGGTAGAATTTTATATTATTTTAATTTATTTCAGTATGTAAGTTTTCAGTTGTAATTTCATATCTCCGCTGATATTAAAATAGACCCAAGAGCTTTTGACCGAAATACTTCCACGCGGAAAAAAAATAAATCCGGATTAATTTCAAGTTCAAAATTCTTTAGTTAAATAAATTCTCTCCTAAAATCAAAACATCACAACTTTAGACTTTTGTTGCGGTTAATAGGACACGTCAATTAGCAATATTAAGCCGAGGGGTAGGATATCGAATATCGCAAATTTTCCACACAGAAAAAAAAAAAAAAAAATCCGCTAACCAATCACAACGCAGTAGGTAGTATTTGTTTAATTTAAGTAAATGAAATGCTAAATACTTTTTACCTTCATCGTCTTATACGAACTAATAGCCATGGTCATCTAGACGTGAAGGGGTAATTAATATCAAGATCCCTTTACCTATATAGTAAAGGGATCTTGATTAATATTATAAAAACACCTTAAAAATCTAATCAAAGATTATTTAATTGAGTTAAACGGCCTCCAAAATATCGATATTTTCGTTTATAAATTAAAGGAAGAAATACTGACGAGAATTTATGTCCGGGAATGACCATAGATGCATAAAAGTTGCCAGTTCGCTGAACAGAGTGTTCATACATGGGTAAACTCTCGTACGAATATAATGTGAGCAAGTTTATGATAAGCTACTTGTAAAATAGTATGACGTTTCAGTGAAGATTTATGACAAATATTTGATATTTTAGACATTTTTCACACCTATATATTAAAACAAAAATTTCAATATATTATATATAAAAAAAATGCAAGCAAATTTTAATTTCATTTTAATAAAAATATTTTCAAAAATAATTGTTATAGTTTTTTTAAGTTAATTCTGCGGTAAAAATATCAAACTATCTGTTAAAATTAGGTTAAATTTGACGTAAATGAAGAGATCACCGCACTTCCTAACTTATACGTATACATTTTCCTTTGATAAAGTAGAAATTCTCAGGAACTTGTTTATTAAGTTGCTGCTTTGTATATACTTCAAAGAGTCTTAGTAGAGCATTACACAAGGAAGCTTTTGTATTCAAAATCTAGGAATTGTACTCAATAGTTTTATCAGGTCTCAATACAAAGGAAAATAAAATTGAATCCATGATAATTACCCGTACCAAATTACATTATTTGATAAGTTATAAAATATAGCATTGATATTTTTTTTAAATCTGTGCAACAACTTGTATGAATTCATCAATACATTGTGCGCACTTTTTATTTACATATTTCTGTTTCTCGCTTAAGAACTCAAAATTTAAAATCGCTACGGTTGTATATAGAGAAACTTGAATAATGTTAAAAAATTACTTATTGACCATTAAATTTTCATCTGGTCACTTCATTATTGTAAATATATATTATAAGTCCAATATTTATGTATATGTGTGTTTATAAAGGTTATAATTACTCCACCAAAATAATTATATGTACAGTCGTCACCTCTGAAAATTTCCCTTTGCAGCCTTGTTAATCTCCATGCTCTGTGAGTATATCACAATGGTGATTGAAAAGCTGCAGAAGGTAACTTTTCAGAGGCAAGGAGTGTACATAAAAAATGTATTATCTAATGCCATAAAATTATGACAAAAAATTTGTAACTTCATTTTCATTAGCATATATATTCAAATTTGCTTGCAGACATTAAAAAATATATTAAAGTTAATCGCTGCAAGGATTTTATTCATAAATCAGCTTCTGGCTATGAAAAAGAAGAAACAAAATTATTATTATATATATATGAAGCTTTAAAATATGTTTTGTTAACAGCAGAATAAAAAAACCTCTCGGTGCCATGGATGGTACAAAAGAACAATTTTAGTAATAATGTGTACTTTATAGATGTATATTTTTTGTGAACGTAGAAAATTAAACATTATGTCATTTGTTAATGTTTCTATATGTCTTTTTACTGAAAATAAATGTTTTTACATTATATTCATATTTTAAAATACAAAATTGTGCTTTTAAGCTAGTTCAATGAAAATATTATATGTAACATAATCAACTAATGGAAAAATAATTTTAACGTTTTAATAATATTTTAAATCATTTTTTGCTATAAAAAAATAATGCGCGTATTAGAGAAGATAATAAAAGTAAATATTCCATGATAATATTAACAAAAAGTTAAATCCATCACGTAGTAGGAAACACTAATAAAAAAAACATATTAATATTAATTATTATCTATTTGAAAAATAAACAGCAAAAAAAATTAAATAACAATTTTGAAACAATGACTGACAATATAATACCTTTAATATTTATTAAATATTTTATAATGAAATTCGCTACATTTTTCTACAAATTTCGTTTAAATCTATTTAATAACGTAACCTTTTTAATGTCATTTTCCTCGTTCCATGAAAATTCCTGTTAACCAGGTATAAAATTGGATCATTACTTTCTATCCAACTCAAGCTCGGCTTTCCCACCTGTGAAGGGCTGCGTCATCTCCAACACTTCACTGGCCATCATGACAACGAACAGAGATCGATGTAATAATAGCCCTGCAAGCTTTCCGTCTTCACTCGTGCTTACACGGAAAAAACAAAATAAACGTGTCAGAACATGTCATGCCGTGATGGCAGGTTAAAACAGTTGGATAATATATCTAGTTAAATCAAGCAATAAATATATTACTAAAATTTGTTTGTGTCTAAATCTGCTAACATTTATTTTGTAAAAGTTAAGACGTTTTTACAGTGTTTATATAATTTTAAATTTTGTTAACAGAATGATTGTTTGCTATGCTATAATTTATACTACGTCGCAATAGAAAGATGCCAATTTAGTTTGCGATTATTAAAGATTCTTACATTTATTCTCTGCAAGAAGTGATTCAAATGTAAAGTATTTAACAAAATAAAACTTTCGGGATATATATGTAGGTATTATATATCCCACTTCAATCTTCATTTACAGTACATAGTAAGGGGCATTCACAAAGTCTTAAGGCCACATTTAAGGCTCGATAATTTAAAGCTTGATTTTAGACGTGTTTTTTAGACCCGAAATTTCTGGTCTTAAATTATTGAGCCTTAATTGTGACCTTAAGGCTTTGTGAATGCCCCTTAGTTAAATTTACGTTGTTTAAATTTGTATATAACATTCGAAAGTAAGCAAGATTTTAAGGTTCCTGGTTTTCCTATTCTTATTACAATTTCAACACATTGGCCACTACAAAAACTACTCTAGAAAATTATAAAGTTGAATTACAAACAGCATAGCCACAAAATTCAAACTTCCGTCTACTTCCGGAAAGAAATTTTATATTAATTCTACTGTATAATAATTATTTTATATATTGAATCACAATATCATATCCTGCATGCTATTTTTTATTTATTTTTTTCTGTGTAGTATTTCTTCTTATGCCTGTCTTTTTTGTACACTTATAGATTAAAATCTTGCCTCCCCTCTTTCGTATCAAAATTTTGAAGTCTATTATATACCAAAATAATATCTAAGATAAAGCACATTTTGACTTGTTGAAGAGAATTTTCTTTGCTAACAATGTTACAAAAATATGTGATTGTACAGGTAGATAGATGTTTTGTATGGGAATTGTTTGGTTGTTAAATTTCTAAAGAGAAAAAAACTGAACAGGTGCTTCACAAATGATTGTGCAAACCAAGATATAGATATAGGGATCATTGTGCAAACTGACTTTTTGTTCTGAAATTGTAACAACATTATATATTATATTTCAAATTAGAACTGTAACATTAAGTAGATGGTAAATGCAGCATAAACAGTTAAATTTTACTAATTTGCCCAGGATGTATCACATGCTTCAATCATGAATTTAAAATTAATTCATAATTTAAAATTTTTTGCTATTCTTCTCTTTTCAGTTGACAAAAGAATTTTTTTGCCAATTATCTTGAGATGTATGCATACTTTCATTGTTAGTAGACAACAATAGATTGACTGCAGTTAGGAACTTTAATAGAGATATCAAATGGAACCTATATTATACTGAATATTTATCAGGATAGCAAAAAAAAGATGATATTATAAACTACCGTTTGTTAATTACTTCGGTGGTAATAAAATATTTTAATGAATTTATTTTTGACAAATTTCAGTTATTTTATAATGTTAGGAATGTTATAAATGTATTTTATTTCATTTATCACAAAACTAGCAACTTTAATTGCATGTTGTTTTTTTTTTTAATTTTATTGTAAATTTTTATTCATTATATTAAATTCCAATGAAATTTTCAACATATAGTCGTAACTATAGTAGGCAGATGAAAGTTAATTAGTATCCAATGTATATAAAGGGAATTTCGTGTTAATTAACAAATTATAATTAGTGTAACTAGCATCTTTTTTTTAATTGCGAGTTGAAACAGCAGAAATCAATACTAATACCAAATATTTATCTTAATAACCATCTATCAAAATTTGACTCTATGATTAATAATATAATACTAATTACAATTAGTAATTATAAATTATAAAGTCATTTTTGATCTGAATTTTTTTATCTGGTTTTGATATATATTATACTCTTTTTTTAACTATTAATTACGAATTTTCAGTGTAATAATCAAATTGAATAAATTCAATCATACTGGATATAAATTGCAGTTAATAAATGAAGTCTTCATCACAAATAATTAACATCAGTTTAATTAGTGCGCGGCCTGATTACGTCACCAAGATTCTGTCATCTGCATGCACAAGTCAGCCGAGAAGCTGCTGATGACACTTTTTACTAATTAAATGGAAAAATTATTGAAACAATCGTAAAAACTAAATTTTACTCCTGGAATTGCAAGATAATAATAAAAAAATCTTGTCATATATTTAAAATGAAATTTTAATTACTTGTCATGATATATATCATGCAAGAATCTTCTTTATAAAATGTCAATCACAGATATTTTTAATATCCCTTCTTTTTAGTAACTGTATTTTGATTATATATACCCCTGATGGAAAGTATTCAATCTTTATAAATACAAATTTTGAGTAGTAATATTGTAAAGTCTGATCAAATATACGTAGATGTATGCTTTGAATTCCAATATCTTCTATAACCGTGTTTTTTTTTTTAAAAACTAACAGCATACTCTAAAGTTAAAATTAATTTCTATTTATATTAGAAAGCAAGTTACGTACGATTGGTCCTGGGGATAGAAGAGAGACAGAGATTGAGATAAAGAGAGAGAAAGCGAGAGAGAGAGAGAGAGAGAGAGAGAGAGAGAGAGAGAGAGAGAGAGAGAGAGAGAGAGAGAGAGAGAATTTACACATAAGAAGGGGGTGGATTGAAAAAAAAATGTCTGGGTAAAAGTTTATCACAAGAGTTGGAAAGCATCAAGATTTTTCCACCGTGCTGTTACATCAAGATTCTGTTCACGTTGGAATTTCTAGGAGGTAAGCAGACGACTTGAAGAAGGATCGTTGGAAGGGTTCTTTTCCTCCCCCTTTACTTGCCGGCTGTCCGCTGTTCTGAGCTGATCAAGGTCGGAGAATAACAGCAACGTGAGAGCAAGAAAATAAAAGCTTGAAAATCTAAAAGTTGCGAGGCTGATATTTAATCTCTGGTGTTTGGCCTCAAGTTTGTAAGCCAAAAACCTTCCTTCTTTTCGTCGTATTTTGTGAACTCAAGCGGATGCCATGAGTGAAGCTCAAATATCACAATGTCAAATTCTCGTTACTGCTAATTTGTTGTATTTAAACGACTAGTATAATAATTATCACTAATGGCCATTATTTTGTTATATAATAAAGGAATTTTCCGTGTAGAAATTTTTTATAAATTGATGGATATAAATTTAATACTAATTAAATACTCTAATACCCCATAATTTTAGTAACATGTAAACAATATTTTTTTCACTCGATAAATAAAAAAATATATAATTGATTTAAAAAAAAACATGTCCAATGAACGGATTTAACAATTAAATAACATTATTGTATATTTTGATATATGTAACGTTATATTGTATCATTTTTATATTCATTATAATCATTTTTTTTTAAACTCCCAATACGTTAAATTTGAATTATAATCCAATAAAATTGATGTGAAACAAAAGAACAACTGACTTGTAATCAATATATCGTGAGAGAGAATCGGTGCACGTTGCGTGTTAGTTTAACAAGAATTTTTTCGTTCCAAGATGATGCTGCCAAGATAATTTCCACATCTTTGACTTCCTTTCGACGATTCACTGAAGCTGAATGAAATATGAGATATCAAATAACATTTTCAGTAGTAAAAAGTATTGACATATTATTATTACATGTTATTAAATAGAGATAAAAAAGAATTACGTGGCATGTAATATAGTATGATTGTATATTGTATGATATTCTATATTATTTATAATTACACAGTATATATCAAGTAAATTTTTAAACAAAACAAGTATACCAACTATATGTGAACTAAGGCTTGTCGCAGACAAAATCGCATGATTTCGCAGCGTATGATAAAAAAAAATAAGAACCTATGTGATCAGCTGTGCGCGCGCACACAGCTTCGTATCGTATGCTGTCGTATGATAAGAAATTTAGAACCGGTTCTAAATGAGAAACCTACGATCTTAATTAAGCTTATGATCGTATAAATAAAAGTCTGTGTGCGACCCCCCAGTATGCATATCACGAAATTTTGATTTTTTTTTTTACAATACATATTAAATCAAAAATTATTCATGTTTTAAAATAATAAAACGTAATAAAGTATTGTTTTGCTTTCATAGATAGCTAAAACGTATTGTGTCATTTGCAATATATACATTAAACAATGTATGCCATGTTACTAAATAATAGTATTCATTCATTGACACTTGCATTAAAAAAAAAAAATCTAAAACGATTTAATTTTTTTAACTTTTTACCAATAAATGTTACATTTTGACATTAGTATTTTAGAGAAACATCTTTTATTAGCCACTTGTTCTGCTATTTAGTTTAAATGTTAGTAAAAAAGTTTGTGTCATAAATCACTACTGTGTGCAATAGCTGAAAATGTTTGGTAAAAGCGTGCTTATGGTCTCAGTGGATCAATTTTTTCTTTAAAGTCCCTCGTGTAAAACTTTCTTGGCAATAGAAAAATGTTTTTGGGCGATACGTGACGAGCGTTTATATAACTGGTTGAAAAATATTTTGTCTAAACGTAAGTAGTCTTGTGGTCACGGCATCATTCAAGTACAGCTATGTGCAAAATGATCGAGACTTTCAGTTCTCTTTCTTGAAATTATACAATTTTAAGTAGAGGAAGTTTTGTAATCTTCCTTTTGTAGAATCAAAGAAAAAATCATGTTTTTTTTTCTCTGGTACAATATAATAGATTCATGGTAGAAAGCAATTTATAACAACATTTCGTCTTTTTTTTAAATTTAATTACAAAATTTACTTAAATTATAAACTTACTTTTTTTCACAGGTATTACAGAATGTTCTGAGAATAGCATCATGGCATTTGAAATACTTGTAACTCTGACCCTCAGTAATTCTAATGAGTAAAAAAAAAATAAATAAATAATAAAAAATCAAAATCAAACTTATTGATCAAGAAATTGCTAGTCATCCCACTTTTAAGCTATGTACACGATTGGCGGAAGCGGAGATCTCCGACCAATAAGAAAATTTGTTATATTTTTCCGATTTACTAAGAAATTCTTAATCAGAGCCAATCAGAAAATTCAAAAGTTCCGTTCCGAAAAGACTCCGACAATCATGCACATAACTTTAGTGTCGTATAGATTTCATTACTTTTGCAAACCACAATTGCTTTTTCAACAAAAAAATATAAAATAACAAATTAAATTAAATACATTTAACACACTTTTCATTAAATTGAATTTTAAATCATAATGAAATATACTTTGAAAACACATTGTAAACAATATTAATGATTGTAATAAACTTGTTTTAACATCTGTCACTATAAAAAATAAAATTTTAGTTTTTATCAATTTTCTATAAGTTGTCAACGTTTATATATTTTTATAGACAAATAATGTCATAAAAAAGTGATGAAAAAATATCAAGAGCTTATAATTCAAGTAACGTTGAGCCGGTGTTTTGGCACCATCAATATGATTAACTTGCTTTAGCTTGTTTGCTTTTTTTCCTTGTTGTAACACCCAAAGAAAAAAGTAATAAATTTAACGCAGTTAAGTATGTGGTATACTAAGCTCAGAATAAAATTTTACTAAAACAACATAATTTATTTTGTGTGAAATTGTGAGTCTACTAAATCAACATTCATGTGTTTTGTTTAGTATAGTTGCTAAAAATTAAAACAAATATAAATTATAATTACAATATTATCATGATACTGTCAAAAGAGCGTCTATTTATGAGAGATCAAATTTTATAAATGCGCATGGTATGGTCGTAGAAAACATAATTATTTGCTCTTATTTTTCGTGTTTAAAAGGTCTATCTGATAATACTGGAAAACATGTGAAAGAACTATAGTAATACATGCACACATAGCATTGAGGTTAACAAAAGTAATGATGTCAGAGCCATTACAATTTTTGCCTAACATCGATACCATTCAGATCATAGAAATATAACCCTAATTTTGAGACTGTGAAATATGATGATATATGATATACAATTACATGTATTTTTTTTTAAATGTTGAGATAATACTCGAGGTTACGTAACTATATTCTCAGAGAAAATTGTTACTGGTATAACACCCACATTGGGAGAAAAAAACGTATTTCCTGAATTGCGAGTTTTTTATTAGTTCTCCTAAAGCGATTGTTTTACCAATTATAGTTTAAATTTTTTTTATAACTATACAAGAATATAATTTATTTTTCAGTTTTCTATTTTATAAATCACAATCAAAGAACTATTTAAAAAAAATGCTAATAATAATCAAAATTTTAGTTACAATGCTTGATTAAAAAAAGTAAAAAATAAATGATAATGTTAAGTTAATTATTAATTAATGTTATTAGCAGTCAATAACATGAAATTGTAATACACGCTGCTAGAAATATAGCAAGATTGATTATATAACAAAATTTCATTTATTTTGATTCATTCTAGATAATTTCAATAATTAAATGTAAAATTGAATTTATATCGTCAAATTCGTCAATAAATAAAATTCTTGTTTTCTTAACATAAAATCCCCTAGCAGTTATGCAACTTTCACGGCCTTTGTGTTCTGCTGGTTGCATAACTTTATAACTTTTTTTTTTTTTTTTTTTTTTTTTTTTTTTTTAATGACGCGATTTGTTTTGCCATTCATATCTGAAGTTTAATGTTATGTCAACGTTGAAATTTTTACCTCGTGCTTTCATGTCACTAGAATTCTTTAATGTCAGCTGAGTACAAAAAATGTCTGTTAGTGAGATATTGCTTAACATCAAACACACGTTTCACACAATATTATGAAGCTTTGAAGCATGACCATTAGACATGGCTTTTACAACTGAAATGATAGCTCAAAGTCACGCAATTTTGGAATTAGAACATTTTTCTTATCCATCATAATACTCGTACTATCTCCGACACGCTTGTAATAATAATTATCTATCTTAAATCGTTTTTAATGAATGCAATATAATTTAAAATTATTTGAATTATGGATTTGTAAGAAATTAATGTTTTCACACTGTATATTAATAAATAGTAAATATTACACGCATCGCAACAAGTGAAATTACTTTAGCATATTTTTGAAGCTATTTTTTTATTATTAAGCAATAATTATTAAGCATTACCAAGGTATTTTTTTGTCCCACGCTTTACTAAGGGGGGTGGGGGTCAAAACGACCTGCTATTTAAATCACATGTTAATTAAAAAGTTAAAGTCTTTTTCCTCACTTTTTTTTTTTTTTTTTTTTTTTTTTTTTTTTAATACAATACGTTGCTGGGTGGCTAACTAATGATTACAAATTTTTTTCACATTTTTGGTGAAGTATTTCATATTTTTATATTTTTTTCCCGCTTTAAAAAGACCCCCCCCCCCGCTCTTGGTAATGCTAGGGTTAAGTTGTACACGTTGCCTAAAAAAGTTATAAAAAAAATTGCACTTGCATTTATTTATAAATTATCACAAATAAGTGAGTGAGACTTAGAGAAAGACTCCAAACTGAGATTTTACAATGATAATAGTATATATATAGTGAGGAGAATTGTAAGCAAATATTTAGTTCAGATGTGTTCGTACACTCCTCGCTTCTGAAAAATTCATTTTTAATCAATTGTGACATACACAGCATGGTGACGCTGTAAAGGGAACTTTACATCAGAGGCTGTACTTTACTGTACCGAAGAGGGTTTTAAAAGTGTCTATACACAGGCCTTATGGATGACGTCATGAAAGAAGTTTGGCATTAAAGTATGAGTGATAAGAGAAGCAGCATTAACTGACTTTCGCTCCACAAATTCAATACACATCGTAGCCGATACGATGTAAACAACAAGACATTTTTAAAACCCTCTTCGGTACATCTATTATTTCCAATTGTAAATTATTCATTTATTCATAGTCAGAGACATACATGAATTTTTGAAAAACATTTTGAGACATATTTTGAATTTAGAACGAATGATTATAAAAATACTTATTAAAGACCTTAGTATTAAAGATTTTCAACGATCAATGATAAGAAGTGGTTGCATAAGATTGTTGAATGGGATTTCGTTGAGGCTTTGTGAGATGAGAGTTTTGTGTGTGTGTTTGAAAAGAGAAATGGAATGAGAGACAGAGAGAGAGAGAGAGAGAGAGAGAGAGAGAGAGAGAGAGAGAGAGAGAGAGAGAGAGAGAGAGAGAGAAAAGGAAGGAATTTTTGTGAAAGCGACTAAAAGGCTGGATGTAAGAAGAAACAGAAAAGAGAGCGAAGAGCATGAATGGATAAAATTGGATGAGATTAGATGCGTGTCATCATCAAGTATCGCTCAATATAATATACCAACCCAAAAAAATCTCAAAGAGGGACTTGAAGATAAAAAAAATGTAACAAAAATATACCCACTATATATAGAAATAAAATAAATACCTAAAAGGTTCACAACACATCATCAAAAACAGCCATTTTTTCTCTTTAAATAAAAAAAGGTTTCAAGCTGCTACTAAAAACCTCTGATCCTCTTCTACTACACAAAGAGGTTTTGCTCCCATTTTTTTGTCCTTCTTTTATTATCATGAAAGCTCTTTAAAATGGATATTTGGTACAATATATAATTGAAAACAAAGACTTTTTATGAAGAATGACGTACTCACTATTTTGTTTAAATATATATATGGAAGAAGAAGAATGACATAATGATTTATTATATTAGCATGTGTATTGTTTCGTACTTTAAATTTGTAATTAAAATATTACAATATTTAGCAAAAAATAAGCTGTTAATTATTTAAAAATAATGTTGACAGCTTAGAATTTAAAAGTTGCATAAAATAGACGAATTTTTAATTTTTTAAGTTTACAAATGCTGAGTGAATCTCATACTGAGTAAAGAGTTGGGTCATTTAGCTACAAAATTTAATAATAATTAATAAAGAGGAATATTCTATTTATTAAATGTTCAGACCCTTAAAACTTGTGTGCTATAAATAACATGAGATGATGGAAGAATTTCATTTCAATGTCTAGACTGTAATAATATTATTATTAAATTAAAGAGGTAAAAAATATAATTAAAAATAGTTTAATGAAAAAATGATCTTTCAAGTTTTATTATTTTCTTGTAAATTTAAACATTTTTCAAATTAGAAGTTTTTCATGTTTATTTTAGAATGTGCTTTACTTTTAGTTCATAGGTTAAGAAAAAATAGCAATAATTAATTGTTTGTTATATAGTATCTTAAGATTGACAACAATATTTATGTGTACTTTGTTTGTTTGTTTCAGGTAAGATGCTCTAAAGAATAGGAACAAATTATGTCCTACAACTCACATCCAGTATTACGTGAGTAATGTTAAGTACTGTAATAAAAAATTCAACACACTTTCAACCAAATGTGGTAATTTGAAGTGCAGATTGAATCTTATTATTTTGGTGATGAAATGTACAGTCTAGTATATCAAATTTTATGTTTCTCAATTTAACTACAAACTTTTATAAGAAGTCAATTGAAAAATTACAAAATTTATTGACTTAAATTCTTACGATGAATTAAGAGATAATAATTAACAGTTAATTAATATTATTAATGCAAAATATTTGGTATATATTACATATATATATACTTATATATATATATATATATATATATATATTAAAAAATACCACGTTCACAGTTAATTTCTTAGAAATTATTCTCATACAATTTAGAATTAATATCAGGTAATATATTCTACGTTAGATATTTTAATACACCATTTCAATATTCAACAGCTCGTACATTATAACGTAAAAGCTTTGAGGTTTTTTATTGATCTTTGACGTTAAGTTATAAAGCTAGCAACTTTGTGCTTGATATTGCTCTAACTTTGTTGCTTGCCATGTCACTGCTACCACTACTACTTGTTAATACACCTGGGGGCACCACGATAAAGTCATGCATGAATGAAATTTATTGCAATTCACTTCTCAAATTCATCTCAAATTTTGATGTATAGTAGGTAAATTTACATAGTATCTGATTGTTTATTGTGCAGTAATTAAGTCACTTGATAACTTGGTAAAAACTTCATACACTTCCTACACGTTTTCTTAATTATGAGCTATATATACTAATTATACTTGTGTATCGAGATAAAATAGAATTTATAACTCTTACGTCAGTGGTATGAACAAACGGTAAATACTTTTTTAATTAAAACATACTAATCATAAGTTAATATGGTACAACTCTTCAATTTTAACGAGATTTCTTCGTTTCGATTTCAGCCATATGATTTACGAGGGATGAAATTTTTTTAGTGCAAATTCGAATAAAGAACCTCGGCTTAAGTTTTATTTTTTCAATTATTTCAAAAAAAAAAAAAAATTTAACCTTCAAAAACTCTCAAAATCGAGAGGAAACATTCAGTGATGTAATAGTTATAATACTTGCAAATATTAACATGTAAATATAAGGGAAGACGTCGTATGACTATGACGTCACAGAGTCTTTCACCTCGATTTTAAAAAATATGAAAAAATCGACAGTACACATATTAACTCGAGGTATTTTTTCCAAACATGCAATAAAAAATTTTACTTATAGGTTAATCTTCCGTTCTTACTTATGTACATGCGATGTAAGGACGATTGGGTGTAGAAAGTGTACACCGAGCAGGGTTTACGAACAGGCCTACTATTATTCAATTCAATTTTTCTTAAATTTCAGTAATGTTGCCTCTTATTCTTGGTCCGTTTTTGAGAATAGGCAATATTTAGCCAAGTCATACACCCAAGCACTAATAGTAATGTTGAAATAAAGGCACACAAAGAGGGGTTATATCAACGCTCAGGTTTATTAGAAGTGATCAGACTGCTAGTTTCCAGGATTATACTTCTACCAGTCCCTTATTTTTAACCTTTGAGTGACGTCATACACTCGTAATTTCACAATAAATTTTCTCCCTTTTTTGAAATAAATTTTATATTTTATAATTACTGACCTTTTGTTGTTGAAATAAAATTAAAAGTTTCATTTACTTTTATTTTATTCACATATAAGTCACTTATCTATAGCTACATTGAACGAGCAAATTAAACTTCATAGGGAAATTTTATTGCGGTACAAAAGAACTTCAAACGTTTTAAAGCTTTGAGGATTAGAATTATCATGTTAACTTCAGTTCGTTCATTTTTACCAGAGTAAGTTAAAATTCATATATTATCCTTTCGACTTCAGTTTAATTCCCAACTATAAATGTGATTAATATTACTTCAAATAATGTTCATTTTTTATTTATTTTTTTACTGCATGAAGTATATTGATTTTAAATTATATTATAAGGAATTTTTATTAAAACTGGCATTTTTTTTTTTTTTTTTTTAATTACAAACTTATTTAAAGAACAATCTGAAGTATGAAGTTTTTAAGTTTTTTAGGCATATAGTAAGTTTTTTTTTCTCTGGGATCTTTTTTCTTCCTAAAACTTCTTAATTTTTTTTTTAAAACTTTAGTGAGTAAGCTATCAGAAATAATTATTATATTAAACAATATATTCTACAGTAAATATATTTTGTAAGCAAGAATTTTAATTTTTTTTTTATGAGTTATCCAGAAATTTATCCAGCTTTCTCATTAACCATGGTTATTTCCAGACACTAAACGTGGTTAGTGAGAATCCAGGATAACTCTCTTCATTAATCGAGCCCATTAATGGGCGCGATTCACGAAGCAGTTAGCCAGGTTTCTAACCATGTTTAGCTTAACCACATTTCACTAAGCAAGTTTAACACGCAAAAAAAAGGTATAGATAAACGTGGTTAAGCTAAACGTGGTTAGAAACCTGGCTAACTGCTTCGTGAATCGCACCCAATATGTCTTGGTGATATGGCGCGATTCACGAAGAAGTTTGCCAGGTTTTTAACCACTTTCAGCTTAACCACGTTTAACTAGGTGCTTTAACACGTAAAACAGGTATAGCGCTAGTTTAAACGTGGTTAAACTAAACGTGGTTAGAAACCTGGCTAAGTGCTTCGTAAATCGCACCCATTAAAATTATATTAAAACTATTATATAACGATAGACATATAATTATATCACATTAGTAATATTTTGGGTTTAGCTCCTTGCCTGCGACGTCATATTCAAGACAGGAACTGGCTGCAATAACGGTCTGCAAGCACTTCGTTTTAGCACCTAGAAAAAAATATTTGAAAATTTAAACGTTAAAATTAAGGTTTCACTTACCTTTTTGTTAATGCTGTCTGCATTCTGAACCGTGTCTGCTAACAGGTTTAATTTAACTAGAAAATTAAGCTGATTACATGTGAGTTGCTTTCGTTTTCCGTATTCAAAACTTTTGTTACTCGAGCTGTTATACTTTATTGTACAGTGCAAGCTAATTGAAAATTAAATTAATTGTTTTTATACATTAAGTAAAAATTTATCATAACTATAGAAGACAATTCTGATATAAAAGTGTTTATAGTGTACTAGAGTCAAAAGTCTCTTTTCCCACGTTCAAGCAAAGCAAGATAAGAAATCTTATAGTTTCACTGATAATAAAGAGTTACAAAATTGAAAGTCGTCAAAAGCGACTTTTGAAATTAGTAAACACATGTACCCTTTTTGCATAGTATTTTCGTAAACAAAGCAATCAGAAGAAGTTAGTGAATAACAAAAAAAAGTGTAAAAAGCAGATATTTTTAATGAATTCATAGTTTTCAAGCACGTAGATGCGTTAATCTTTCTTGAATAGTTAACTGATTATATTTTATACGTTGAAATTAAACTTTTTGATGATAAAAATGTAAATTTAAGCTATACAAATTAGCTTTTTAATATTTGAATTATATAATAAAAAAATTATGTTTATCTTTTTTAAAAAAACTCCATTTTTTAATACTGGATGAGATTTTTCTTTGACAAATTTTTTTTTAATTAACAAAAGTATGATATTAATACATATTTACATAATTTACCTTAGTTTGTAGTAATCTCTATTCTGTAATGAGAACAAGTTATATGAAACTTTGTGAACAACACAGCACATAACAATTAGAACACGCAAAACTAGACGGCGGAGTAAGCAATGTTTACTTAAATCCTTACCGTAGTTAACATTCAAACTGGATAGATCTAATCTGGACTAGTCTACACTTGTTCAATCCCTACGTGTATTCTAGTGCGTGCTTTGAAAGTTTCAAATGACTAATGATGAGCTAATCAAGTCACAACACGTTCAGTAATATAACTTGAACACCTGTCATTATAAGCGTGATGCCAACACACATGAATATAATTATATAAATTTTCAACTCAAGTTCAGTTTATTGTATGCTATAAATATAAAACAACCTTATTAATATAAAGTGCTTTTTTTCTATTTTTTTTTTCCAAGTCTTCTATATTGTTCGTTTTCTTAGGCTCAGAAAAAAAAATATTTGAGATAAATATTAAATATTAATATAAAAATTGTTAAATTGTTTCCCATACGAAATTGAAATATGCATTCATCTCATAGACACAATGGTGTTGAATTCAAGTAAAGTTAACATTAAATTATACGTATATGAGAGGAGCTGTGGTCTTGACGTCATTCTACCATTTAATACTAAGAAAAAATTAGGCACACGTAAGATCATACACGAAGCAAATGTCGATCGCAAAATGTGATCTTTTTAAATAAATCGAATTTGCAAGATTAAAAATAATTATCGTCACTAACCTCTTGCATGCGTTGGTATGACAATTTTATTGCCAACTTAATTTCTGCAGTTTATTTGAAGAAAGTTTACAAAATTAGCAGTAGTATATAATATATTATAAGTGTTCTGACTTCAAAGCAAGAAAACTTCACTGTAAATCTACACCTTCTTAAAATAAGACAAAAAAGCGTCCCCTTATTTAAGAAGGTCTTATTTTAAGAGATTTTTATCTTGAAACAAGTAAATACATTCTTAAAATAAGAACCTATGTTCTTAATTTCAGATATGTACTTAAACATAGGTTCTTATTTTAAGAATGTATTTATTTGTTTCAAGATAAAAATCTCTTAAAATAAGACCTTCTTAAACAAGGGGACGCTTTTTTGTCTTATTTTAAGAAGGTGTAGATTTACAGTGATATTTTGCAAGAAGAATTTACAGGGAGTAATCCGCCATCTTCAACATCCAAACATACTTTAGTTAGAACATAGTGACCAAATCGTCAGGTCAAAGCTTACCATTGATATGATGCCCTTTAATTTTCTCTTCTTTTTAATAATTTAAACTACGAATACATAGTTTAAATTATTTTAATTTAGTTTCATGTTTATCATATAATATAATTAAAATCTATACAATCATGTTCATTGTAACTAATGCATATTTTATTAATAAATTTAAAAAAAAAAACTTCAATAATTTAAAAGTTAAAGTAGATCAATGAGGGGAAAATTTGAACTTGTTGATGCAACTTTTTTACATTTCAATATTTGCATTTTATGTAATAAAAAAAACAACAGTAGTGCATGTTCGATATAAAAAAATATTGAACTGGGATTGTTAAAAGTGGGTTATTCAATGAAGATTTATATAATATATAGAATGCTTTGAATAGGTGAAATATAAAAGTGACTCACAGTGCAGAAAACACTACCTGCAAGTGACAAGAATCAACAAAAAATATTTTACTTCGTTTGGATTTGCCTTCTTGAAGTTTGATTGTCATGTACCTTTTTTTACTAGATATATTTATCCACATGATGTGAGTTCACCACAACAAGATTTCATACCATGCTCTCTCTTGACATAAATCACATATGTAACATGAATTATCCTGCAAACAAAGCAAATTTTAAATCAAAAACTACCATTATAAAAAAAATCTTGCTTACTCTATAGTATAAAATATATATTTCTGTTTTATTTGTAGATTTATAATTTTTTATCAACATATTATATATTGATGGTCTATATTTGCCGTAAGCACATTGTTATGGACAGTACATAGCTGTTCTGTTATGTGCATTGTTATGGACAGTGGAAAATTTTATATTCCAGCCTAGCTGCCAGCAAAATTGAAGGTACTTCTGGTTTAAATAAAAAAAAAAATGGCATTCAATACAACATAAAAATGAATATTTTTAATCCATTAACTCATATTACTAAAATAAACATTGCATTGAGTATGTGTATTGATTTATATTTAAACAATATTCATTTGATGTGGAAAAATATTATGTAAGGAAATTTTTCTATACATTTTTATTGAACATGAAAGGAAAATTTTAAATATTTTACTAATATATATATATATATATATATATTATATATTATATATATAATATATATACATATTATTTATATTTACTTTTAAGTAGAACATAAAATATTTATAATATAGTATTTTTTTACAGTTGAATTATTCATTAATTATAGTTTATTTACATATTGTTTCATATTTGTACTACGACTACTTATACGTTAACCCTCAAATATTATCTCACAATCAATAAAACAGTTTCAATAAGTTGAAGGAAGCCAAGTATTTATATTTATTTTCATAATATAAAATATATTTGGTATATTAATTTTGATAAGACCAAAATATTCATATTTTGTTTTAGGGTTTCACACATATATGTGTTGAAAGCAGAAAATTGTTGACACTTGGTGTGTTTTAGGGGTGAGAGTGTAAAAGGAGAGGTGGTTGTATCATCATATTCTGCCAGTGACGTTTACAACCACATGCCCGAATATGACACAGGCAAAATCAAGCAGACAGCGACAAGAGGGGCAGTTTCAAAAGCTCTCTGCGTCATTCAGTTCTTCTCTTTATACATAAAATATTCCCATGATGATTCAAATGTTGTGAAAACCTGCGAATAAAACGTAAGTTTTTAGATAAAATTCTAGCATTTTTCTATTGCTTCATTTTATAAGATAAAATTCTACATTGTTTGGGAGTTGCTAATGAAATTTAAACATAAAATACATTGCATATACTGTATATTTGTGTACCAGTTTAGTTATACAAAATAAATAAAGTACAAATCTCTTTCTCTCCCTCTCAATTTTTCTGTAAAATATTTATTAAGGGGCATTCACAAAGCCTTAAGGCCACATTTAGGGCTCGATAATTTAAGACTAGAAATTTTGGGTCTAAAAAGCATGCCTAAAATCGGGCTTTAAATTATCGGGCCCTAAATGTGGCCTTAGGGCCTTGTGAATGCCCCTTATTATGTTTTAAAATTTATGTATTTTTACGTTCTATTGCTACTTAAATAAAATGCCCACTTAAGTCACTTAATTAAATTTAACCTATATTGCGTGCAATTTATTTAAATGAAAGCTCTCTAAAACAAACTATGAACTGATACTGGAATAGATTAATATGCTGCTTACTTTTTTATAGAACAAATAAAAATACTGAATAAATGTATAAGTAGTTTTTTATATTTCAAAGATTTTTGTCATAAACAAAAATAGTAATTATGGTATAGCATGTAATATAAAATATATGATGCAAAACCCTACATGTATACATTTGCTGAATGATAAAGTTGCATATAAAAAAATATTCCCATTACTTTTTGAAATGAAAAATGAGTAGAAACTTCTTTTTCTTGCACTCAATTTTTTTTTTTCCTACAACTCTGCGGTAATGATGCCTGCTCCATGTCAATATGTCTTAGCAGTACACGCATCGGTGCACCAAACACGTAGACTTATTTCACTGTCGTCACATCAAACAACATTCAGGTCATATTAAAAACGTTATTTTTTTTCTAAGCAAGAAGTTATATGCAATGAGAAGAAATTTTATGATGCTGTATCAAATGATTGTTAACATTAGATATATAGAGAAGAGAACAGTTGATCTAGAAATATAACATTACTTTCAGAACAAAAGGTAACTTGGAGACAAAGTATGCGAGCATTCAAAGTCACGTGACCTATTTTATGACGTCACAATTCCCTTGTAATTCTTATGAATGTCAATTATAACATCATTAAAAAGATGGAAGCCAGAAAAAATAAAATAAAAAATATCACCTTAATTTAAAAACAAACCAAAGGTCTAACATTCTTAAAAATTTAAACTGTATAGTTAATTTTCTAGGTATTTTCATAAAGTCTTCAAAAACGAATAAGAAAAGTACAACAGTATAAACAAAACTTTTAATGTATTTTATACACCAATAATCGATTACTTGTTAAAAGAAATTGCATGACGTCTATAGTATTTTAAGTGACATACTTTTTAGTTTCTGTGTTTTTTTCTGCATAGTTATACTATCATCAAAACGTAACTTGTACCGAAGGGGGCTTGAAAAATGTATATACCCAGGCTTATGGGTGACGTCATAAAAGACGTTTGGCATCAAGGTATTAGTGATAAGAGCAGCACTCACAAATGTTGCCGATACAATGTAATCAACAAGACACTTTTTAATACGCTTTCAGTATTTTCATTATTAAACTATAATTATTAACACATTACTACATTTTCAGTACATTGTGTAATGAAACAAAACAAACAAAAATGTTAAATTTATTAAAAATCAGTCATTTTATATATATATTTTTTTTTTCATCTAACATAAGTACATTTTAACATAAATATTTAATCAAGAATTAAAAGAAAGAAAAAATATGAAATAGAATATTTTACATGGCAATTTAGGAAAGCAGCAGGACACATAAGGTGGATATATCCTCTTATTAACTAATATTTTAATATAAAATTTACCAAAAAAAAAAAAAAAAAAAAAATTGTCACAATAAATCATTCGTTTTAATTAATTGCAAAGCTCTTTAGAAACAATGTAGTCCATATTATACTTTTTATGTCAGTTTTATTAGTTTCTCAGTAGCAGGCGCGGATCCAGGGGCTGGGGGGCTGCAGCCCCCCCCCCCGAAATTTTGGATTTAACATGGGCAATATAGGCATTTCCCCCACTCCATTTTTTTTTAACATAGGCCTTATGGAGCCTCCCCCAAATTTTTTTCTGGATCCGCGCCTGCTCAGTAGAAAAAAAAATCAGTGCAAATCTTGATGCTAAAAATAATCAATGCATTCAATATCCTCTAAATACATAAATACATAACATTTTTTAACGCTTAAAATTCTATAGAGTATTATCAGTTATTTGCACGCAGCTAGCTAGTATGCAAGGTAAATTTATTGAAGCTGAAATATAACTATCATGTGTAGCCAGCTACCGCTATCTGTAAATTCCTCACAGTCTATAAATTTCCGACAAGAGGTATTGAAATTCTCTACGCAACCATAGAGATTCTGGATATTCAGAGTGCCAATATAATACGCTGTTCAACATAATTGCTAATTTTTTATGTTAATTTACTTTGAAGTTGCTTTTTACTAGTTGTAACAAGTTTGAAGAATGAACGGAAAAGTTTCTATAACTTCCATAAAAGTTAAATTTGCTACTGATCAAAAAAATTTTAATCAAATATGATATTAATACTGTCTGGTGAATAATTTAAAAAACTATCTAAATACATAATGCATTGAATACTTAATATAGAATTAATGAAAGACTCATTTATGGTTATTTTTATGTTATATAATTATTGAGGTATAATTAATGTTCTTCAACTCTGAATAGGTACACTGGCTATTGCTGAAAAAGTTTTTTTTAATCAAACCACAATTGGATACTTCTACTACTAATTACTTACTTAATTTGAAACCCCGAACCTTCCGAAACCCTAACTTGAGCGTTTCGCGAGCTCTTCCGGAACGGGGGCGACCACGGCCTTGCAATCCATCCCGGCATTTGCCTGCGACTAAAAAAAAAAAAAAAAACTGTTTTTTTACTTGGCTAATCAAAACCAACTTAAATTAAAGTCACAATTAAAATTAAGGGACAGAGTTGTCATTATTGGTTTTTCAAAATAAAGTTAAATTTATTTTATTTTCCCGATCTCTGACTTTCTTGCTTGTATTCGAGTTTCTTAATTTTGCATAGTGTACATTGCAGAAATTGTACACTAGTCAGGTTGTATGAAGTGTCATTAATAGATCATGGGGCGGGCCGGGTGATAAGAGTTAACCAGGTTTCTCGCTAACCTTGATTAGCACCAGCCTAATTTAATGACATTAAATGCGATTAGTTAGAAACCTGGATATTTCCTTCGTGACTCACACCAATTATGACGAAGTGAGAATCTCAATTCACCAAGGCTCAGATTCAACTCTTTGTCAATTGATATTTGGTAGGTCATTATAAACTATATCATTAGGTTCTAAAAAATAAGCGCTCTTATATTTTTCTTCATAATAATTTAATTTGTCATGTTGCTTTACCATGATATAGAGCGTAGATAGAAATTATTTCTACAGTAAGAAAATTCACAACTTACCAATAATAATCCTTAACATTTTAATCTCTTTATAAGCTTCCATTAAATTCACATTAAGGGATTAATTTTAATTAAAATTAATAGCTTAAATAATACTTAAAATAAAAATGTTATATATTTATTTTTATAAAATTTTATAATTTTACATTAATTATCTAAATATTTTCATTGGTTTATAACTACTTAGCAACAATTATATAATATAATAATCCTTATAGTACAGCTATTCGAATAGTTATGATATATTAGAGATAGAGAGAGAATGGAATTAGCTTGATTCGTAGGCAGGTGGTACTTGTTGTATTAAAACTCGTACTCCTATTTATATTGATGAAATTGTATGATGTAACGAAGCTCTCAAACCCAAAGCAACATGTAGGATAGAGAAGAAGAGGAGTTTGGTTCGGCTGTCTACTGCTAGCAGTTTCTAATCTGGTTAAGAAAGGCTGTTAGAAAATGGCTCACTGTCAGTATATTGGCAAGACACAGACTGAAAACTCGACTCTATCAGTTACGTACCGGATTTCAGTGAGTCGATCAACGGTGTTCGCCAAACTCATTCACTTCTCTTAACTTTTTCCCATTTACTATATGAGGTATCAGGTGCATGTTGAATTCATTCAGTGTGTGATAACTATTACTTTTATCAGCTTACAACAATCGCACTATATATTTTTTATCACGGTTTGATTTATTGTAAAACTTTATTATTTATAAAGCTTTTTTTAAAAAAATATGTATGTATCAAAGCGAGATTAATGGAATACCGATCTCAAAATTTGTATTGCAGAAATAAATAGAGTCTACAAAATTATGTCACTGATTTTTTTTTTTTTTTTTTTTTTTTCAGATTTTTTTAGTTTCCAGGCTCTAAAATTTTGAAAAAAAAATCAGGTTTTAAGCATAACTTTGCACTTTCTCCATTTCTGCAATAAAAACTATGAAGTCAAAAATCCATTAAAAAAATAATGAATTATGAACAAATATAATTATTGAACATTATATATTATACACTATATAATATTCATAGGTTGTTTCTCAAAACTTGTAAGGAAAAGTTATAAAATATTTTTCATATATTAAAAAATTACCTAAAATATCAAAGTTAAATTAATTTGCCTTTATTTTTTGCAAGTCTGTGAAATTTTCATATAAAATTATTGAAAAATATTACCTCACAAAAGTTGTTTTCCTTTTAATTATTAAAAGAAAACATGTAACAAAAATCAACAAAAAAAACAATGTGGATAAATCACGTAATCTGTACTACAATATACTTTAAAAAAATATAAAGAAAAGTCTATATTAAATTAATTTATTATGTAATACAAAGTTTATGTTTAATTTGAATAACAATCCAGCTCACAGATCGTCAGATATGTATAAATTTACTTAGTTTTAAAAAAGTCTTAATACATTATTCTTAGCCCTTAAATTTAGCCAGCGGAAAAAAATGACTTCATCACAAGACTGTAATATACGGGTGGAAATGACCCGTTTGTATGCCGCAAAAAGAGATTGGTAACGCTAGTGGCAATGTACCAACCACCCAGACTCATGACTCATGACAGTTTTTTGCTGCTAGTCGGCACAGCTGTTATCTTCCATTGGCTGTTAGAATCTACCACTAAGAATTTGAAAAATAATTGAGCCATCATTATCGATCATTTTGATTGTTACCAAACATATGGGTAATTAAGACGTAAGAAAATGCTATCAAACTTGATGCCTCACTAAAAATAAAGACGTGATTTTTTATTATTTCATTGTATTTTTTTCAGTGTCTACGTCTGACATTAGTTACCTCCATCAAAGCAAAGTTTCAGATTCAATTAACGGTTCTTCCTCTGATTTCTCAGAGGCTTTTTCTTTTTTACTTAAAATCAATCTTAATCGTATAGTGCTTTTCAACATCCTAGTCGAATTTTTACTAAAAAGTTTATTTTTGGTTCGTTTTATTCCATGATCATGACATACTTTAATACTAAAATATAAATAGCATTTTTGGAGATTTGTGTATTTATTTTTATTTTTTAAAAGAAAATTTCGTTGAAATCTGAATGTCCAAAAAATATTTAATTGGATTATGTATAATGAAATTTTCAAAAGATTAATAAAAACATCAATATCTACTACTGGCTCAGAGCTGTATTCAATTTTACTTACAATTTTATTGTTCCTTTTTACGGGCAATGACTGCTTACTTACTGTTAGTTCACAAATCCAAAGATAATATATAGCAGCAATTAATTACAAAAGCATTAAAGATCAATGGGATGTTAATCTTGTTGTGTCTGGCCCCTAAATTTCAAACTGAAGTCACTGAAGTGCGAGAACCACCACGTCTAACACAGAACACGTAATATAATTTAAATTAATAATACCTTCAGTACCTTCAGAATAAAATTCAAAGTTTGTAACCTCATTATCACACTTTCTTATAAAACATTCACAAAACGTTAAGAACACATTTTTAAGTCTCGATTTTAAAAACAATTTTTAAGCACGATTTTTAAAGACTTAAAAAAATTAATTCATAAATGTAGTCTTTATGCTTTGTGAATACCACTTTTACGTATTATAGATTATAAGAGACTTTATAGCTCTTAAATTTTCAATATTTTGAGTGTCTATGAAGTACCATTGAAATATTTATATAAAAAAAATGATGAGGAAGCAAATTTTATATAAAATTTTACTTCATTGATTATTCTATGAAAAAAGAAAGGATAAATCTGTATATTCGTAAAGGATGACCCAAGCAGCAGCTACTGGTTTTGAGTGTCGGGAGAGCCGTAGTAGGATGGACATATATATCTAATGAAATCTGCACGAGCACACATTGCTTTTTACATAATATACTCTCTCTCATCTCATCTCTTTGCAACTGACCGTTACGTAGCAAACCATAGCAAACTTAATAAGAAGGTTCTCCTACCAACAGAGCATGCAAGCGATGATAAATTTTCACCATTGTTTAATAATGAACAAGATGTAAGGTTACCTATCGAGTCCAGAGTCCTTGGACTTAGTACGAATTTCGCCCACTCACCAGCAATTCCAATGGTCAGTTGGAAACTTTGATGAAAGACCATGGTACAAACTCGAGCCATTCACTCGACAAAATTTGTACCAACCTTACACATGAACTCAATAACAAGACGATTTCCTTTTATATTAAAGCTTGCATGAATGGGTATATATAAAAAAAATACCTTTAATCCATTATTTTTTTTAAGTTAATAAAATTTTCACAAAAAATTTAATAATTTATTACGTTATTTTTTTACTAATTTTTTAATTTTAAATTAAACATTGTAAATTCCACGCTTTATATTACGATGATACAATATTTCCATCTTTTATTGCATGTCATTTTTTATTATTTAAATCTAAAAATCTTCCAACCTTAACTTCTTGTAAAATTGACTTTTTTTTTTTTTTTTTTTTAGAAAATTTCCTACTTCTTTTGTTATCAAATTTTTATTATTACAAGTCATTTAAAATAGTTGGAATTTTCAAAAAAAAATGTTTTATCATGTAACATTAGCTTTATTAATTTCATATTCTCAACTAAATGAGAAATATGAAATAAAAAATTCAAAATGAAAAATTATTATTATTTTACTTCAAAATTATCTGTAAATAAATTTGAGCCGAGATTAATCAATCCATTTATAAATTTGTGGTATTTTCCATATCTTATAATGATTCTGCAATCTACCTTGTAATTTTATGATGGTGATATTCACTCCCCGTGATGTTATTTACCTCACCTGCAAGAAGTTCGCCCATGTCGAGCATCACTGCGCAACACACAGGGTAATTAATTAACCTGCTAGCAAGTAACTAATTACTGTACTGTGTATACTTAGCGTTTGCTATCTACACTTTATCACGCATTTCTGCTTGTAGATTTACATCAGTAAGGGAAAAGTAAACAGGTAAAAATTTTCTTATACATATTTGATGTTATTTGGAATCAAAGACCAAGATATTACGAAGTATTATTAGTGTGGGCTACAAAGTAAAGTGGAACTTATAAGGTAACAGTTGTGAAAGATCAACATAAAGATCGAATCAAGAAGATTTCAACTTCTTTCAAAGCACACACAAAAGTTAAAAAATATCATATAATGTACGTTCAGTGAATAGTCCATATAATATTGACATGGTATGTAATAAATTGTATAAAAATTTCTTTTTTGTGATTTGTAGGGATATTGTTACTTCACGTTTTCCTCTACACTTATTGATTGCTATAATTTAATTATTAATTTGCCCCCCTCCCCCTCCCCCAGATTACGTCAGTATGGGCCCAACTAGAGATTATATTTTTTAAACGGAAATTCGTACTTGTCTCAAAATTGTTCTATTATAAATAATATACTGTATAAATGGGTGGATGGGCACGCAAATGAAATTTTAAAACCTTCAAGTAAACTTAAATTTTATTCAATTAGTTTAATTATTCATAGACAAACTTAGATAATCTGTACTCTTTTGAAACAAAAAATATTGTTCTTTTGCAGTCGTAGTGAAATTTAATGCAAAAGCGCTGCATTAATTACTCTGTTCCACTTTTTTGACTAACTCTGTACTAGGACTGCAAATTCGTAGTAACGTAAATACATAATTATGTGATACACATTACATTTTAACTCACAACTAAAACTAAAAAACTGGCTCATATAGAAATTCCTATTTACTCGACTAAAATGCTTAAAATATGAGATAACATAGAGAAAGGCTTTTTGTTAGATGCTGAAACCTTATTGGATCCTTGCATAAACATATATTAACATTGCTAACTTTATATTATATGGTTTTGTATAATGCTTTGTATGATGAAAAGATGCAAAAGATGCATAGAATTTCATAATGGTCAAAAGCTTTTATGTAAATTCTATAAACTTCATACATGATTGACCTCACATAATATAATTTTAATTGAATAACTACTTTCAACTTTGTACTATTTCAAAGTTAAAATTATATAATTTTCTGGATTGTTGAAACTCCCAGGTAATGCAATATTACAAGGTATTTTAAGACTATTGTTTTGAATATAGAAAGGTAATGAGTAATTAATTAGTAATATATATAATGCTAACTAACAGTCAATAAAACTGTAAAATTCCACATAATATAAGCAGTTTCTCTATATTATTACCTTTAAAATAAATAAGCGCTGAAAGATAACATTCTTTTTTACTGAGAGAATTCATGAGAGAGGAGATTTTTTTTATTTTGTAAACTTTAAACTTAAGTATAAGAAGTAAAAATTTAAACTAAAAATATTCAACTTATTATTCTTAGTATACCATAAATTCATTGATTATTTATTTGTAAGTAATAACTACAAATTATAAGCAACCTTTTAAATAAATAATATCAATTTGATTGAATGCAAACATCATTTTTGTAACTGTAACATTATTATGAATTTAAAGAATATTATTATCAGAACCAAAAAGGTGTGCCCCTCTCCTTATGGAGCTTGTATGCTATTCCAGGATAAACCTTTTTGGTTCTGATAGTAGTGCAAACATTTACAAAACATTTTATAAAAATCAATTTATTGATTTTTTTAAATTATGGGTAATCAACACATCATGCGCGCACATCAACTTCAAATATTTTATTCTCTTAATTTTTTTATATAACCACTCCCAAAATAGTGAAAGTAATTAAGTTCTGGAACTTAAGCAAATTTCTGGTTTTTTTCACAAAGAATAGCTTAAGTCCATATATATTAATTATTTTATAAGAAATTGTACAGTATAATATACCTTTACAGCACTATTAGAGCAGTAAAAGTGCGTCTTATGAATCAATTACAATCTATCCACTATTTTTTAAAATAAAAAGTTTCACTTTGAAAGTACTGTTAATTGGATTTAAAGTTACAAATTACTTGTTAGTAGCTTGATTCAGGGGCTGTGGTAAGACACGTCTAACTGCAGTGATGTCATTACATGGCAACCCCTTTCTCCTCCATCTGAGAGGTCAGCTGAGAAGAAGCTTCTCACGTTTTTAATAAGCAGCAGCAGGCACCACCAACATGGCGTCAGTCCGCAATGATAAGTAGGATCTGTAGCTGCAATTTGCATTTATATCGATGTCACGTGCTGCTCGCGGTGCTGTTTCTGAATACGTTTGACTTGTATTACATAATATCATCAATCCGGGCAATCTCACTTTTTTATTTCTCAATAAGCAACGTGAATAAAATATATATTTTGATTAGAACTTATTACATCTTCATGGAAATAGACCTACATTATTAATTACATTTCACAATTTTCCTGTGAAAACTTTATTTCAACTATATCTTTGCTCAAGGCACAAAAACTTGAGCGTAAGTACAACTTTTCCTGTAGTTAGCCATACATATTTATATTGAGGATGTTTTGGATACCTCAAGAACATTTTTCACTATAGTTTAACTAACTACTCGGATTACTGTACATATCAAACTAATCTAATTTCGGGGAGCAAGAAACTGTTAACTTTTTAATTTTTTAAAATCATAGTTCAAAATAAATAAGATTTTTAGAAAGATACATAAAATATAGTAAAACTAGCGTTAAACCAATGAAAATATAAAAACACATATTGATTTTTTTTTAAATGTATTTCAAAATATTATCAATACTTTACACATTTTTTGACACTTTTTTACATGACAGGGTTAATAATTTATTAATTTTCTATATTTTTTTTTCTCTACTGGTATTTTTTTTTACCGAAATTCAATGCTTCATCTCCATATTTTAATCAAAATGCTAAACACTGGCGTTGTTGGGGGAAGTGACGACAGACGCGTTTTGCCTCTCCGGTGTGTCAGGCTCTGCTGAGCGGCGGACGGATCCCGTGGCTATTTTTCATCCACCCCTCTAACCTTCACCGTGTTTACAGGACGTGTTTTCATGTCAAGAACAATTAAGACACGAGGATACACAGGTCAGTAGGGTTGTATTTAAAAAAAAATCACATTGTGTCTTATGAGAGAGTTGAAACAATGGTATAGCAATTAAATTTTTATTGTTAACAAGGTCTAGAAGCTAAGAACAAAGCTTTAGGAAAGAAAAATCTTTGTGGTAGAAAAAAATAATAATAATAAAAAAAAAACTAAAAAAAAAAGACTTTAAAAGAACTGGACACAAATTTTCTTTTTTTCCTTCTTGATGAAAATCTTTTATGTTTTTGTATTTTTAAAATATATTTTAATTCAAATAATTAATTATTATTTATATTATATTTGTTATTCTGCAAACTTTTTAGTTTACATCGTAATTTTCGTTTAAATTGAGCATTTAAAACAGGTAATACTAACTAACATTTAACCACAAGACTTGTCAAAATATTCGTTAATTATGAACTTCGGGGTTATAATCTTAAAAAAAAAAAAATAAACATTGTATAAATGAATGTAGAATAAAAATTTGTTTCCCTCAATTTTTTTACATGGCGTGGATATTTTTAAAAAATATATATAAAAAGAATTTCGTAGATTATAATGGGTGTTTTCATTGACGAAAGCCCTAGCTATAGCTTCTTCTTTTGTATATTTTTTAGAGGATTTTTTTTTCTCAATTTGCCTTTGATACTTTGCATGCAAGAGGATTTTGATGGTGTGTTATTTTTAATGTCCTATACACTGCATGATATTTTTTAAAATATAAAAAAAAATACTATGCAGTATTTAAAATGTCTGCTCTAATCACTAAAGCTGGAGTTACACAGGGACGGATGAAGTAATGCAACATTGACAAATTTGTTATGAACTTACATCATTGCAACGATCAACGATCTAGAAAGATGGCTGCTATAGTATTTTACTGCAATTATACCAATTTTTCTAGTAAAACAAAAAAAAAAAAAAAAAAAAAAAAAAAAAAAAATGACAATGAGAGAAAGTGGTTTCAAACTTCAAATCATCATTTTATTTCACACAAAGCGATAATCCAACAATATATCTGTCTGTATAATATACTCTCCTGATCTTTTTTTTACACCTTTATTACTACGGATAGTCAAGTACTAATGGACTTGCGTAATTTCCAATCACAATCTATTGATTCCACAGGTGAATCTATAATAACAGGAAGGGTTAGATTAATGAAAAAAAAAATGAAGTAAAAAAAAAAAACTCACATTCTCTTTCATTCATATTCTAAATATTGAAATATAAAGTAATAAAAAAAAAACATTCTATCATCTTTATCTTCATACTTATATTTTTCTTCGTCTTCTTTCCAAATATTACCTTTTTTTTCTTTTATTATAAATTTATATAAATATAAAAAAATGAAGCCTATTTTGGTATCCATCACTTTTATCTCTTGTATAAGACTAGAGATGATTTGGCAGTGTGTATTTCCCAAGAGTATTGGCCAGCAACACGCAAGTCTTGCTGAACACAATCTGGGTGCGTGTGACGACTACGAGGTTTTTAGTTTTTTCCTTCAGTAGCTCGTCGACCACCACCATAGGCTTATCATCATCAAAGTGGTCGTTTATGAAGACCGTTCTCGCTACTCTCAAAGAGGAGGCAAAGAGAGAGAGAGAGAGAGAGAGAGAGAGAGAGAGAGAGAGAGAGAGAGAGAGAGAGAGAGAGAGAGAGAGAGAGAGAGAGAGAGAGAGAGAGCGATCAGAAAGAGAGAGAGAGAGAGAGAGAGAGAGAGAAGAGAGAGAGAGAGAGAGAGAGAGAGAGAGAGAGAGAGAGAGAGAGACGCCCCCGCGATGTTGCTTGGAAGTGGAGAGTGAGATAGTCGATCCAAAGTACACACAATGCAGTAGCAACGATGGTCCAGGCTATTGTGATCCCAAGAGGATACCTCCAGAAGTCGCTTCAACTTTCTATCTTGTTTCAATGTTTCAAATAAAAGCCATTGAGGGTATAAAAGCAGCATTTAATTACTTCTAAATTAGCTTTCAATACAAATAATTACATAATATATAATATATATGTATACTTCTTTTATTGTTTTCACCCCCGGGTAACAGTGTTATATACATCAAATAGTTGTTAACAATTTTGCATTTAATAACTACAAATTGTTAACAGTTATTTTTGTTATTTTAACATAATTTTTGTGTATTTTTTTTATGCAGAATTTATTTTGACCTCAATTAAAATATAAAAAAAAATGTGACCGTGTTGTATTTTTTTTATATAATTATATATAAATTGGTTTTTATTTCAAATTGTTTTGAAAAAAAATGTGATACTCATTAAAATTATATTGTGGATGAATGTAATCATAATGAGAAATATATAATTAAATAATAATATGAAGGATTTACAGAACTGTAGTGTATAATATATTATAGTGAAAAAAATATATATAATAATATTTTGTTTGTTAAGTATTTTTAATAAGCTATGTAATTCTAAAAAATATATTATGTTCAATGAGTATGATCACATTTTATTTTGCATAATAATTGCATAAACATATTTTTTTTTCCTTGATAAAAAATATAATTCAAAAAATATGTTGAGAAAATATAATGATGTATATTTTATATTTCATCATAATATTAAAAAAAAAAAATAAAATAAAACTATTGAAATATAATATAAAGCTATTGATTAACACATGGTTAAATTCATTCCAAGTTTAGTATAATAAAATGGATCACGGCTATTCAACTAAGAACTATTGATGTAGAACTAATGTGATATACACCTGAATACATTCAGTTATCTTTCACGTTACGATAACGAATCTAAATGTCCAATAAAACATTATAGTATAATATTAGAGTTCATGCAACATATTATACTTCAGAGAATACAAGAACTAGGCCAATCAAAACATACTTTATAATCATTTCTCTGATAATCAAACAAGACTTAAAATGAAACATTATTATTGTATTATACTCAGAATTGAAACCTATTATATGAAAGTTATAAAACAAATATAATGTATATATTCTAATACATCTATATTGCAACAATTATAGCTCACTGATTCATAAATTTCATGATCTCAGCAGGGATTAAATTAAATTATTAAACGATATTAATTATATTTTTTCATTATAGTTACATCGTGCAGTTTATGTAACCAGATTATATTATAAGCATAATACTGCTAATGTAATTTGATTTTCATTTGTAATAATATTTTATAATTAAATTTTATTGCAAGTTATGAAATAATATACTACATGGATTTGTGAAACCATATGATTATATATTAATATATAATTACATTAAAATTCTCTATTGTTAAGTGAAAATTGTTTTGTTTACGTTTGAAAGTTTGTAAAGTATTTCAGTATTAGTAGAATGGACAACATACGTGAAAAAAATTATTACAGAAATGAATAGAGGGTACCAAATTATGCTACTCTGAATTTTTTCAGATTTTTTTGAAACCCAGAATTATTTTTAAATAATTATTGAAAGTGCGGCCATGCCCCCTGGAGGCGTCAATAGGCGTCCAGTCTCTATCCTTTATATTAAGGATTCAGGGGTGCCAACTGAAATCACAGGACTTTCAATAATTATTTAAAAATATTTCCGGGTCTCAAAAAAATCTGAAAAAATTCAGAGTAGCATAATTTGATACCCTCTATTCATTTCTGCATAAATTTTTTTCATGTATGTTGTCCATTAGCTATGCTTACCTCGTCAAAGTGATATTATACATCTATAGAAATCAAATTGCATTTTTGATATATTTGCTACCCCTTCAATTTTTGTTATTATTTTTTCTACCTTGCTAGTGAATATTTTTATTCTAATGGCATTTAATAATAAGAATTCTTGATTTCACTTCAGCTTTTCTTTTGCCTCATTTGTGTTGACTTTATGTCAAGAGGGGAATTTCAGAAAAAAACTTAGGCTTATTATTATTATTGTAAACTTTCTATATTTTTATGATTTTTATCAATAAATAATATTAAAATGCTACTATAAAAGAGGAAAAAAGTGGAAATAAATTTCCATTATACTCGCTTAAAAATATATAAAACAAAGCAAGTAATATCCTAGCTCGAATCTCTTTGAAGCTTGTAATATAATAATATTTCATTTATAATATAGCATGCAAACTGCAAACCTTTTATGCATTTTATTTTTGCATGATTATATTTCGTTCAAACATAATACGTAAATAAAAAATAAAACTTAGCCTGAAAAATGTAGCTATAGGACACACAATTTTTATTATTGTATATTTAAATATTAAGTTACATTATGTTTATCTTTAGTTTCTTTTGCTGGTTGTTTAACTGTCAGTTCTATAAAATGTTTAAATTTGATAAAACCTGTGTTCATTTTAGTATAATTAACTAACGAAATGTGCTTCAAACCAGCAATTATATTTGAATTAATATTATAGGGCAACAAACAGAGTTCTAGACAAAATGATATAATAAAGCTCTTGGATGCATGAGATTTAGATTTTTAAGATTTGCTTTCAAATTTGTCAAATAGCAGCCATATTATATGTAGATATTCTGTATAAATATAGCTGTTGTATAATGGACAAGGTGCCAAATTATATTATTCTGACTTTTCTTCAGATTTTCTAGAGCCCGGGAAGTATAGTTAAAAATTAAGGCACAGTTCAGATTTGAAGACACACCCGTTTTAGTCATTTTTTTATCCCTGTTTGCACTTTTATTATTTTTTTTAAATAGTTCCAGGGCTCTAATTTTCTGAAAAATAAATTAAGTATCATTTTTGGTATCTGCTATTCATTTCTGCATTGTTTTTTTCATGCAGGTTGTCCTTTTAAGTCTTTTAACACATATGGGATTAATTCATGGAGTGAATAATTTACCTCCAAACGAGTAAAAGATTAAAACGAAGCAGTTTCTTTTTCCATTTTTACCAAAAATAAACAATTTTATCATATATAACTTTTAAAGTTTTTTTTATATAATATAATTATATATTAATAAATAACCTAAAATTATCTAACGACTTTGCTAAACTTTTTTTCTATAAATATATAGAATATATATAGTATATCCAAAACTGAAGTAAAAATATAAAGGCATCAAAGGAAAAATTGTAAATAATAATTAAAAAAAAAATTCTACGGACTACAAACAAATTGGAGACATAAAATTTCATTAGTATGAATATTAATATTTCTCAGTAAATAAGACTGTTTATTAAATACATAAAAAATAGCATTTATATAATGAATAAGGAAAAAAATGATATCCTTTGCCTCCATCAAATCTTTGTAAAACTCCAACTTTACAAAATTGTTTGTATTTTAGATGGAATATCCTTTTGAATATTTTGATATTTCTCATATTGAACTTCATACACAAAAATGTCATTGATATTGGCCAACAATCTGTATAATATCAAATATAATATGAAGAAAACGTAAATAATAACAATGGATATTTTCATCTATAACAAAAAACACGTTAAAGTAAGCCTTCGACTAAAAAATAAAAAAAAAAAACAATATATTTTATATATAAATAAGAAACATACAACATATTTTTATGAACCAATACACGTCTCATATTGTAAGAAAAAAAATGTCAAATATGATACAAGACTTCTCTGTAAATTTTTCTATACACAAAATCTGATTGTGAGAATTTTGAAATTCTAGTGAGCATAATATATATTTTTCCCCCATCATATAGTGTTGAAAATATATATTTTGAAGGATAGATCAGACGATGTGAAGGCTTCTTTATGGTCTTCGTGTGTGGGTAGAAAAAGAGAGGACACGGTCACCCTTACTGCCGCGCAGTATCACACATCACTTCACTCGTCCGTCTAAGCCAAAGAATGTCACTAAAATATATTTACGTTCTCTCGACCGAAAAGATTCGTGATTTGTGGTTTGTAGCAAAATATATATAATAATACATAGAACACCATTATTTTTTATTTTTATATGTATAACATCATTTCCATATTTTTTACATCCCTCTAGAGGATGTCTTGCTGCGCCGTCAGACGTATAAAAATAAATGTGGGATGATGACCATAAGAATATATATATATATATATTTTTTTTTAATAATTTTAAAGTATAATTTCAAAAAAATTCATCAAATTTTATATTTTTTTATTATTATTTTTAGTATAAACTTATATAGTATTGTGTGTATAGTATGAACTTGAATAATAGTATAAATATTGCAATAAATCTTTGAATTTTGAACAGAATCCTAAATTTGAAGAAACAAATCAACAAAATGCATTTTTACTGTCTTTGTTAAATATTTTATTACAAATTGCAACGTAGATATGATTATGACATAAATATATTAATTGTAATTTTCATTATAAAGATGACAATATTTGACCTGGTTGTTTTATGTGACAGATTTGTTTGATATCAATAACATGGAGCTCTCTTTCTGGTGAGCGATAACAGTTGACAAATGAGCTGTTCTCCTCTCGCTGGCAGTCTGAGTTATTGCTCATCTTGACATTAGTGCCAGCGGTACTCGAGGAGGAGCTCAGAGGTCAGCTGTTCCAAGATACAACAAAAGTGAGGTATGACCTTTATATAAAAAATACATACTTTTATGATTTCGAACAATCGAAATCATAAAAGTTAGCTCTGAGTTAGAGCTAGACCTCATCTATGCAATCAGGTGTATTTTTAGAATGATGAAACGTGCATTTCATTGAAATAATCAGTAGACATAAATTTTTAAGACACACGACTCACCATGATAGATGATTAACGATTTTAACTTTAGCAGAATTCTGCTTGCATCATCATAATAGATAAAAGATAAATTCTTGTCTATACCAGGAATTCTCACACGGAAATCTTGAATCTTAACTAACTCAAACATATCAATTACAAGTTAGACTAGCAACCTTTGTGTAATATTGAGAAGCTATAATTATTTCCTCCACTGTACATATGACACCATTTTTGTTCTCAGGTGAATTTTAAGAGATGTTAATTCTAGTTGTTTAAATTCCCTTCTTAAAGAACGGTCGTATTCAAAAAGACTTGAACCCCAACCAGGAATAGTTTTCCATTATCACGAGTTTTAATTCATTATTATAAAGTACAATAGAGTGTTGACCTAAAAAAATTATTCCAAAAATGAATAGAGGGTGCAATATTATGCCATTCTGATTTTGTTTCAGATATTTTAGAGACCAGGAAATATTACTAAAAAGTTTTGCCGAGGTTGGGTTTGAACCCACGCCCCTTTTAGGTTTTATCCTTTTATTAAGAGAGGCTTCAAAGGCGCCATTTTCTCTGTACTTTTAATTATTTTTTTAAATAGTTCCCGGACACTAAAAAATCTGAAAAAATTCCGATAAATTCAGAATAGCATAACTTTGCACTCTCTATTCATTTGTTTAAAAAAAATTGAGGTCGATACTCCATTCCCTTAACATAAATGTTTACAGGATCGTTCAAAGGTCAACTGTTTTTCTTTACTCGTCACCTTTGCGTTGCCCGCCACTGCATTGATCACTCAAAAATACCTGCCATCACTCGAGCCCGCATTGCAGCCACATAATCGTACTGTACTATGCTACTAAATATGAGCAGTTATAATCTAAAATGTTCAAAATTGTTATAGTATGTACGAACTCACGAGTCTTTTTTTTTTTTATTATTTAAACCCAATTTTGAGAAAGCAATTGTTTTTTTTTTAATAACTTAATATGTTAATTTGTATAACCAAATTAATTTAAATTTTAAAAGGAAAGTAACTAATTACCTTCCATTCAACAGTATTAAAATCTAATTTCTAAAAGTTTAATGCAGAATTAAACAAAAACTTCTGTATTTTAATTTCTCATATTACTGTCTTTTGCTTCAATGAATGTTTTTATTAATTTTTAAACTGTAAATACGAGTATTTTGTTGAGTATTTCTTAGATAAATATTTCTATTTATAATTATATTTCACATAAAGAACCTTAAAATAAACCCCACAAAAATTAAAAGAAAATTATTGACGCTTTTTAAGCCGATATAAACTAAAGTTTTTATTTTTCTCTTTAGAGGCAAGAATGTGTCTTAATTTTCCCCCTCCATTTTAAGTGTCTACAAATTTGCAGCTTAAGACTTTACAAAATTAATTACATGTTGGTACCTGTAAAACTTTCCTTCTCCCACTAAATATTGATCATCATTAAAAAGTAATTAGCTGATCAACTTAAATTTCTATCCTGGTGGATTATAAAAGGCACTTCTATGATGAACTATTTTATAAAAGATTAAGTCATTATCATATTTTATCCACACTATACTATCTATATAAAAACTTCTTCTTGGTGTTCATATCACACCTCATTGCCTTAAATAGTTAATGACATAATTTTCTAAGTTAATATTAATCCATTAATAAACTGGGTCAAGATATTATGTACATAATTACTTAGGACATGTTTAATTTTTTTTTTTTTTTTTTTTTTTTTTTTAATAAGAAAAAAATCTTAAAAACAGCTGGTATATAGACTGTCCATGGTTTAGGATTTTTTCATATACTGTACAGCAGTATAGAAATAAAGTTTGTGATTTTAGTTATTGTAAGACTGCCTTTTAGTCCAACCATTCCCAATTCAAATAAAGTTCATGTGACAATGCCCCCCCCCCCTTAAAAAAAGAGAAAAATGGTAAAATGGTAACATTAAGGACGTCATTCTAGAACAGAACGACAATAACAGAATAATTTAATATGATGTTCGATGCGCTAATATATAAACATAATAATTCATGTGATATAATATATATTATATATTGGAAAAAGTAAGTTGCAAGTGAGGAAACGAGGTAATTGTAGTATTACGTATTCATATATATGTACATATGTGTATAATTAAATGTACGTTTCTGTAAAAATCACTTTATATAGTTTATATTGTAGGCTGAAGATGTATACATCATGCATACAAATTTTTGGAAATACTGTATTATATAATGTATATTGTATTGGATTCAATAAGCAAGTATATACAAATACTAATTAATCACTTCCTGCGTTAAAAATAATTTTTTTCAGTATTAATTTCATGTTATTGAAAATTTAGGTAAGCTTAGAGGATTTTTTAAATGAGTGACAGACACAATACGATACGAAATTGGTGAAGAAATCGCATCGTCAACAAATATGGCCGCCATAGGTTTTTAAAGCAGTTGCGCAATATTCAAGTCACGTTGCTGTTTAAAAAAAATAACTCATGTAACTCCACCTTAGATCATGTTTGAAACGTCTTTCCTTTCATCTCTATATTATAGAAATATCAAGAGATACTTCAATGGATGTAAGTTAAAATTAAAAATAAAATAACATGACGATATCTTATACTTATTAGATCAAGTAGTAGTCTATATTTGTTGAAGAGTGTGTGTTTTGCTGCCAAGGTTCATTTAGTGAGACTTATAAGGAAAAGACGCAGAGATATTACATTTGGTTGTGACGTTGCGCAGCCCAAGTGGCAAGCTGCAAGAAGTAGTATCCACTCTGCTTTATCGCGGCCGCAAGCACTCGAGCACGCTTCGCGAACAGGCAACCGAGGTGGAGTACAAACAGCGATACGGCAGGCATCTTGGAATATATTATTAGTAACTTTAGCTATGAGGCAAATTTAACAGATCATAAGTCACAAAAACAATCAGATAGAACGCTTTTATACGTTAAAAGATTTAATTAAAATTAACAGTCTAAATGTACCAGTGAGACAAAACAGATCATCTCACCCTTTCTTCATACCAAACCCAAGAATTAATATTGATAAATATGATTTTATTTCCAGAGTTCAATCATTTTGCAATGAACTGTACAGTAAATACGACGAGTTTGATATTTTCCATCAATCTTTGCAAGAAATTGCAAGGATATGTAAATAACTCAAATGTATGTTTAATTATGTAATATAAATATAATGTATTATATGTTACCAAGATTTTAGTTGTATAATAATTTTTGTACGTGTGTATTTTAACTAAGAATTTGTATGAACTATTGTATTCTTTATAATCGGATTATCTAACCTGTAGTCTGTTTTTTAAATAAATATTATAAATTAATAACAAAGTAACTGGAAATGCACAATAAAATAAATTTATTACTGATTCAATTCATTTTAAATGTTAAAAGAATAAAAATTAAATCAACACAACTGGAGAGTAAAATTTTACTTCTTCTTGATCCGTTTTTGAGAATAAGCCTTATTAAGACATGCACCCAAGCAATGCAAAATTCAAATAAATTTTTGTTTTTATTTTATTTTTTTGTAGTATAAAAATTAAGTTTAATTTATGCTGCATGCATAATCACAATTTTATACTTTATATTTTACTCGTATTTTTAAATATTTTATCCTCTAAACTTAAACTGTCTAGCGCCTCGAGGTCAGGCAAATTGTTCAGCTTCAAAGTTGAGTGTACAGAAAAGTATCAGCATATTGTTCGTAAGTTTAGGTGGAAACTTTATCTCAACCTAATTATACAATTTTTTCAAAAAGTATCAAAAATGTGAATGTTACCCATTTCATGCAATAGCAATAAAAATCCATATATATATAAAATATAAATAGTTAAAATTATCTTAGTACACTCGTCGCCTCGGAAAATTTCCCTTTGTGGCATTGTTAACACAGACAATTGTGATTAACAAAGCTGCAAGGAGGAAATTTTCAAGGCAATAATTAAGGTAGAGATAATATGAATCAGCTGTTCGACGTAGTCCCCATTGATTAACATGTAAACCTTATAGCAAATTCACAAAAAAATCTGAAAAATTGTTGAGAGGCAGATTTTAGTGCCTAAAAGCCATATACAAATTTTTTTAAAACAATTTAATAAGCCAATTTTTTTTATTGAGTTTTTAGTTTTGTCGCCTCCATCATGGGAAAGCCCTATGCTGAAAATTAAAAAAACAATAATAATAGTTAAAAAAAATCAGCTCGTTAAATTGTTTTGAAATTTTTTGTATGCCTTTTCAGCACTAAAATCTGCCTCTAAACAGATTATTTGTGAATTTGCTAAGGCTTACGTGCTGTTAATCAAAGGGAACTACGTCAAACAGCTGATTCATATTATCTCTACCTAAGTGTACATTCATTTCATCTAAGTCCTTTAAAAAGAAACTAATAAAATTCGTTTAGAATGTAATAGTCATGATTCACGAAGGAATTAAGTTAACTCACGTTTAGTGCCAGATTAAATCATCGTCAATAATCACGGTTAGTGAGCAGCCCGGATAACTTTCTGGATAAATCGTTCGTAAATCACGTTTATTGTATATAAAATCGTGATTCACATGTTCACATAGAACCTCGGTTTTAGTAGGATTAAAGATTGAGCTACACATTGTAGACGATTTTCACGACACAATAAAAAGTCATGTTTAACGTACGTAGTGAATGCAAAGATAAAAATGCAATAAAGGAAGTTGGCAACTTGAAAGTTGTATTCCCATTTCAGTGATTCCATTTGATTACATCTCGCTTATTTGCTACAATAAGCATGGAAATTAAACATTAAATTACATTGCTGACAATGAAAAAAACTAGTCTTCACCATTATGATGATTTAAAATTTAATATTCCTCTGATTCGTAATCGGATGGTCGTGAGTTCGATCCCAGCCATGCACCGCCAAACTTTTCACAAGTAGCGGTTGCTAAGAACACCCACTCGTGCATCCGGGAGGTGATTGATGGCATCCTCCATCAATTGCCGACCATCCTGACTAAGGTTTCCATGGTTTCTTCAGTCACAACCAGGCGAATGATGGGATGGATTGCTTAGGCCATGGCCGCCCCGGTTTGGAAGGGACCCACAAAAGTAGGGTCTACGAAGAGCCGGGAGGTTAAATTCAATTCAGTCACTTAAATGTGGCCAGTACCCTGTACTAGGGTTCAGTTAAAAAGCTAAAAAAAAATTAATATATAACGGTAAAATTAATTTATTATTAATTATTAAACTCAATATACAAACAAACAGTCAAATAATACAACAAGTTTCCACAAGGCTTCACAAAAACCAAATTAATAATTATATAATATAACTTACTTCATTATTGTCTTTTTTAAAATTAAAAAAAAAAAGAACAAACATAAATTTTCAATTTAAATATTGTTTTAAAATATAAAATAAAAGCAACCACTTATTTTGTTACATTTCTGTCAAACTTAAAAGTTTATTTCCCAATAGATGCCCATAGCTATATTCATAATTTATGTTGTTCATTTCAATAACAGTTACTCAAACTTTAACTTGTTTTCACAAGTTTATAAAACAAAGTTTATTTTTTACAAATATTAATGGTTTATTAAAATAATTTTGCATTAATGTTTTTCAAACAAAAAACAAAAGAAACTAACTTTATAAAGACTTCATTTTTGTAAACCTCTTTGGAACTTATTTTACACATATTAAAACACGTTTCAAAATTTCGCAATCTCAGCAGGTTTCAAAATGATAAATTATGCTTGTATAGCACATAAAAATATGTTTGTTGTGGATGCAGAGTAAACCAAGAAAGTTAGTTTTAAAAGTTAAAGTTGGCTTCATCTTCTTTTGGTTGTAAGAGTATAAATATTATGATACTCCCACTTTCTTTATTCTCTTTGTCTCTGCTTTTCAAATTAAAATTTCCGGACAAAATTGCAGGAAACATGCAAATTAGGGGAGCAGCAAATTAGGGGAGCATTTTATTATATTTAGATTTATACTTTTAACATTAAATATTTTCCAGTAAAAAATATAGTTTCGCAAGAATATAATGCTTTAATTGTTAAAATATTTGTAAACTTTTTAAAATTATTTTTTTTTGTGTGTTTCTAAGTAATTAAAAAAATAATGATATAAAAATTGACAACCCTTCTAAATTAGCTTATATAAAATAAGAATGTCTATATATATATATTTAATTTTACCCCTTTTTTTCAGTCTTGTTTGAAAATTCTGTTGTATTTTATATTACTTGAGTAAGATGTGAGAAATGTAGATAGAGTATATGAAAATGCGTAAGCTTTCCGAGGAACCAAAATTCATTGTATTGTTTTCTTTGACATTGAATGACTGAATGAATGCTTTGAGATATTATTGACATTCCTTGTGTCTTTAACTCATGATGCTCTCTCTCTCTCTCTCTCTCTCTCTCTCTCTCTCTCTCTCTCTCTCTCTCTCTCTCTCTCTCTCTTCCTCCAACAAAGAGCACCGTTTGCTTTCTTGTGCACCACAATTGTGACCTCCTAGGGATGTCTTAAAAGAAATAAGGTCAGCCTATTGTTCTGCTTTGACAATGCAAAAATTTTGCGAATAAAATAAGATAAGAGATTTTTGTTTTTTGTTTTTTTTATGATGAGAAAAATAAAACAGAAGAACTGTCATTGACAAAAATGTTTTATATTTTTCTAAAAAAAAACGAAAACAAGAGGAAACTTCATAAATACTAAAACTTACGCACACACTCACTAAATCTCAAATTGAATATGATATATTAATACGAATGAATTTTTTTCTATTTTTTGAATAAGTTCACTGAACAAAAAAACATTGAAGACGGAAGTTAAATCTTTTTATATCGTACAGTCACCTTCTAAAATACGAGCGCTTGAATGAAGTGTCGACCATAAAAATTTTTATTACATCAGAAATGGATAGAAGGTAGAAAGTTATGCTATTCCGATTTTTTTTCATATTTTTGAGAGTCCGGAAACTATTTTTAAAAAATTATTGAAAGTACAGAGAGAGTGACACCTTCCTTAATAAAAGGATAGAAACAAAAAGAGCGTAGGATCTCAGCAAAACTTTTTAGTAATATTTCCCGGCCTCTAAAAAATAATAAAAAAAAAAATCAGAGTGGCATAACTTTGCACCTTCTATTCATTTTTGCAATTAAAATTTTTGAATTCGGTACTCTATATAGAGGCTTCAAGTCAGCTGATTTTTCGGTGATCCCACCCGCTATACCAAACCTATGTAAAAAAAAAACGTGAATTCGTTTTTTCACTAAGAATAAGATTTTTCAGGAAAAATTCCTTTATGGAACTTTGGTCCAAACTGAAAAATACAGTCGATAATTCAAGATTTAGATGTTTTACTTGATTTATAACCGAGAAAAGTTAAAAAAACACTTTGCTTCATTTTCAAGTGCAAGATGAACCTTAGCGACAAACAGTTGCGCAGCGAAAGCGCATCACTTGAAGCCTCTATTGCGAATGGACAATGGAGAAGTGCATGATCGTTCTTCTGACTCACAGTCAGACTGGGGGCAGTGGGGGCTGTCATGACTTGAAGCGCACTCTCGTGATGCACTTGTCTAGTTTTCGTCCTCCAATAATCACTTACAAGAGAAATGCATTTAGGTAGATATTGAAACAATTGACATGCTTGTTTACTTTATTTAGCATATAACAATATCATATATTTTACAGTAAGTGCTTTATTCAGTTTTGTTACCTCATCCGGCCATTACTATAATTATATTAAATCGATAGTTAAATTCTTAAGTTATATTTGTAACATGAAGTTGAAAAACAAACAGTAATATACAGTATATATTTTTTAAAGCACAATTGAAAATGTTTTTTACAGCAAAACAAATTATTAAAACACTTCTACGTTTATATATATATATATATATATATATATATATATATATATATATTATATTTTGGTTACTTTATGAAGAGCACGGTGTGTATAACTAGACCGACAGATCCGTGTGTTTCCCATATTATATCGTGAGATTGTAAACCACCAACGTGGCTTAAGGCTTTACAAGACCTATTGTTTCATGTACATATATCAGTTACCGTATATACCGTACGTATATACATATACGTATATACACTACTATACTACTATATGTGTGTGTAGCAGGCAGGCGAACTCAGCACACTACTCCCAGTATAATTGCTCCAAGCCACCTGAGCTCCCTTCTCTTTTTTTTTCTCGTCTCTCGTCTCTCTCTTCTCTCTCTCTCTCTCTCTCTCTCTCTCTCTCTATCCTCCGCCTTTCCATTCTTGTAATATTATATGCTCATTGCATTGTAAGACTTGTTTGCTTTTCCATTGTAACAGAATCTTATATAACTGGCTTCCTTATTATATAATACTCAACTATATAAATATTCTCTGTTCATGTTTATAGCCGGCTTCATGATTTAACATAATTATAAAAGTGTTAAATATGGATTAATTATATTTTTGCTGTAATAATGACTTAAAGTAACTTCTCGATAAAAAAAGAAATGCGTGATAATGTTAAGTTTTTTTTAAATCTGGTATTTTTTTTAAGCTGTTGATTGAAGCAGGCACGAAAATAGCAATAACTTACTGGGAGTAGCAACGGCTTTTAGAATTCATGGCAAGCTTGCGTCAATACAGTATGCACTTGATTAACATGAAAAAGCTCATAGCAAGAAGCCAGCTACTTTTTTGAAGTTTTAGCTTAATTGTAAATTTTAAATTAATGCTGGGATGTTCCACTGCTTGGGAAACATAGGTCAATGAACAAAAACTTTCAATTCAGCAAACTAAAGCAATCTTGAAAATAATCAGAAAATTGTAGCCATTATAGGAACATTTAGTAATTTATCATAAATGGGTTTCTATTTTATGTCTTACGGATTATATGCACCCCTAAGTGATATAAACAGATAAAATATTAACCGTAATTGCTTAATGGTACTCTTAAATTGGCATGGAAATTTCAGTCTATAAGTGTGATATTATGTAATATTTTTCAAACATGAAGGATCCGTAAGAATGAAATCAAATTTCCTACATTTATATTTAAATATTATTATATTTAATGCAGAACATTTGGGTAACTATAAACATTATTATTTTTAAACTGGTTGAATACCTTCAAGGCTTGGATACATTTTTTTTCTCTTGGTTTTTTACAGAAACAATTTGATTGGCTAAAATGGCTAAATAAATCTATACAATAATTCAATTATAAAGGTCTTTGTTCCCATATTATAGAAATTTATGAAAAATTCTAAATACTTAGGGCATAATTTTAATGTGCTTTTTCTAAAAAAAAAAAAAAAATAATAAGTTTCGAAATGTCATGCACCTAAAAACTTAAAACTGGATTGATTTATAATTTGCCTTGAACGATATACATTGTGAATAGAATGGTTTCCTGGTGAAAAGAAAAGCCAATTACAATTTTATGTTATTTAATAAGGAAAAGTAGTTAATTTAATTTTTTGTTTCTATTTTTAATTAATTATTTTCCTTTCTGGGAAACTCAGATATTACTTATTTAAATTTGCTGCATTTTTTTTTCTTTTTTTTTTTTTAATCTCGTGCGTCATTCAGAATGTAATGAACCCACACAATTTACTTAGTTCTACAATCTGACGCAAGAGTCATGTTTAATAAATCTTTGAAGATGTAAAGTTTCGTAATTTTTGTATTTCCGTCTCACACTCATTTTCATAATATATAACATGGAAAAAAACATAAAATAAAATAGTGTGGACTTCACGCAGTGGTATGCGTATTTATAATCGGATGATAGTGAGTTCGATCCCAGGCACTACCAAACTTTTTACAATTGGTCTTTGCTGTAAAAAAACACCCACTCGTACATCCAGGAGGTGATTGATGGCATCCACCATCAAATACCTACCATCCAGACTGAGGCTACTATGGTCCTTCAGTCTCAATCAGATGAATGTTAGGATGGATTTTTATAGGCCATGGCTACCCCGTTTTGGAAAGGACCCATAAAACTCTAAGCAATATACTAGGTCGGGTCCACGAAGAGCCGAGAGGTTAAAGTCAAATGTCACTTGTGACCATTACCCTACAACAGAGTTCAATTGAAGCAAAAAAAAAAAGTCGGATCTTAACCTCAATGCAATTCCACAATATCCAATGTATACTACGTAGATCTATAGAAATAAGAAGCTGTGAAAAATGATATATGGTATGTTGTTAATATATAAAGACAGCATTATTGATCATTATTATCGATCATTATACCGCGTAACAAGGAAGATTATATTTCAGAAAATATATATTTTTTTTTTCTACAGTAAAACTTGAAGAAGAAAACTTTAACGGATAAGCCTCCCGTAGGCTATAGAAATATTCCTAGAAACTTTCTATGATGTATAGTCATTAAAGTTTCTCGATAGTCTCTTCTAGTTTATCTTGATCCCACATAAATCACTTCCAGTGACAAGATGATGTTTTATATTTTTTATTACTTTAAAAAATACACATAAAATGTGTAGATAATATTTACAGTAATTAATTTTCCATATTTTTTAACATTTCAAAGTAAAAAATTAAGTGTCAAATTATAGAAGATAGCTATATAAAAGTTATAAAATAACCTTGGCGTTCATTAAGTGAATAAAAATATATTTTCTGTTTTTTAAAAAACAAAATCATTCTTAAGCCTAAGCCATTCATATACGTACTGTCATATTGAATTCCATAAAATTAAAAATATAGCAACAATTCTTTAATGAAACATTGTTTTATTTTGTATTTTTTTTATTTTGTTTGATGTTGGTTTTAAATTTACTATTCATAAAGAAAGCTTTATATTTGAAAGACTATTTGATATAATTTTACTTCAAATAAAATAACAATAAAAAACGAAACAATGTGAGCATCACTTCCGTAAATTTACATTGAAATACCTTTGTGTAATAGTAGTCAGTGCCGCAAATTCGTTTGTTTTTATTTTGTTTCAGAATAAAAAGAACAAGCAGTTGAAGCAGATTCTAGTGAAATCCCCTTCAGGCAATATTTTTAACCCTGTCGTAATATATCAAGTCTCCACAACCGTTCCTAAAATTTATTGAGCATACATTTTGAATTTTGTTAATATAAACAAGCTTACTATCCAGGAATGAACTTATAAAAGACATTCTTTTTACTTTTTAAATCTTTACAAAAATATTATTAACTAAAATAACACTTGAATTAACATTTTTACCTTGTCTCTTTTAATTTCACAAATTATTTATTTAATCAAAAGGTTCAGTATGGCAAATTATTGTGAGATCAATTTGTCACATAAAATTAGAGAATGCAATATAATTAATTAATTATTTTATTTATCTCAAAGAAATATTACTTTTAACTTCAGTGTAAATATGATTTTATGGACTCTTGCATATAAAATAATCTTGATATAAATTACAAAACATGTATTTAACATTACTTAAAAATAATACATAAAAAATAATAAAATAAAATTCATCGAGACAGTAAGTAACAAAGTCTAAGTTTTCCAGCCAGAAGATTTTTTTTTCCCGTATCTCTGTATAACAATTTCTACCTTTCAGTGCAAAATACATAATGATAAAATAAATAAATAATAAAATAATTAATTTCCCATACAAATCACAACAAACATTACCTATATCATTCTCTTTTTAAATTCAAATTATATAAATTACAAACATTATAGCAATCAACCAATGTGATTCAAATCATTGTTTAGACCATACAATGAACATCACTTTGATCTTCATAGAATTATGCAATACAGCATATGCATATAGTACAGTACAGTAATATAATATGCTACATAGCTATTGAGTTTCAGTTGTCACGTCATAGAACATAAATAATTCAGGAAACTAGTTTTCATAGTTATAACATTATGTCATATTAAGAAATATTAAATATAATTTATAATAATGTTGTATGATAATTCGTTCATTGTATATTATAATGATACAGAATGGATACAAAAGATTTAATTTACTTTATTTTGTTTTGCAACGCATTTCTACGATATTATTCCTGAGTATTATGAAACGTGAGAATCATACCAGATGTTCTGATGGCATTAGATATTGTGCGTGTGTATTAATAGGGAGAGGTGGGGGAAGGTAGGTTCAACTAGAAGAAACAGTCACATAAATTTCATAAATGATGAAAAAGTAGTGAAAAATACGACAGAGAGATGTTATGATGACCAAATAGAGGATTATATTTTACAACTGAGAGAGGTTTCTGTCGACACCTGCCATTTCAATGCCCTCTTTTCCTACTGCTGTGGGCGATGCAACTTGACACGTTGCTTATGAGGTCACATATTTTCCACATCCACTTACAAGATTTTCATTATTTGTTACACCACCTTGGGGTCGTTTATGATTAATATTAACCTATGAGTTAGAAAAAAAAAAAAAAAAAGAAATAGGATTTTTTATATCATCATTTTGATATTAGACTTTTAATAAAAGTATATTTTCAATTAATTTAAAATTACTTTTTTGTTTATAAAAAATATTTTAAAATTAAAATATTCTCTATGAAATAAAAGTTAGCTAACTAGAGTAAAAAATAAAAGCTTTATAATATAAAATCTTTTATTAGCGATGCTGTACGAATAAAAAAAATATATACAAACAATATATCAAACATTTTTAATTGTTTTCAATGTGTTAAATGAATGTCTGGTATCAAATAAATAGAGTTAATGGTAATAGAAATAAAAGGATTTTAAATTTTAAAAAGGTCGTTGACTTTTATGAAGTACTATATTTTTTCTGAACAATTTGATGCCTAAGTGATAAGCCTTTTTTCAATTTTATTTCACAGTAAATGTATTCAACATTTTTGCTTTTTCAATGTTCAGATGAGTAAATCCAATAATGCTTCGTCTCTCAATCCTCTCAGGCTCAGCTGCTACTGCTTTGCTGTGCATACTTAAGAGAATTGTATTTTGTGATCTCGTTCAGCGCACCGTGAGATTGCTAGCACACCAATCTAACAACAGATGAGATTATCCCTTTATGCGCAGCAATACATGTCACCAGTTTCCTTCACACATCTCTTTCCAGCCATGATATTGTATGCAGTAATAACAAACTACGTTCTTACCCAGCGTCTTACTTTGCATGGCGGTGTATTCTCTGATAAGTTTATTGAAATTAAGATTAATACATTTATTTATTTTGGATTAGTGATCATGTAACAAAAAAAAAAAAACAAATAAAGATTTACCTGTTTTTTCATAAACTCCGTAAGTTGCAGATGATAATCCGATGATAATCCGATCGAGGTAAATTAACATTGAAATTGAGGATAATTCAAGGATTATCCCTGGATAGAGTGGCTGCAACTTACGGTCACTCTATAGTGCCTATTCATATATTTGCATTCACAAAACAAATTGTTGATATTAGACTTAATTGTATCTGTTTTAACCAAAGTCTTCTACTCGCAATGGTTGTAACAAACCATTGTTTTATAATGTCTGTCGCATGATGCCTTTTTCATTGTTAAACGTGGGACGACGTAGTGCCTAATTTTGCCACCAGAGCAGAGAACGTAATGGCATTGTTGGCGCTAGTAGACACATTTTTGTCTACTAGTAGACACAACAACTTTCATAATTTTCCAAAAGTTAACATGTAAAGGTGAAAACAGCTGACCACTCTACGCGTTCTGATTGGTCGGAAGTTTGGAGAGACCAAACTCGGTGCTAAGCTCGGTGCTAAGGTGCTAAGCGCACAAATAATTGCGCTCGTCAATTATTTTAACCGCGAAATTAAAAAAATTTCAAAAATTGCATTGAAATCGTGTGCTAAGGCAATCAGCTGTTCGAAAAAACCCCGATCGGAAACATTTGAGCGAATGTTTCAACTGACTTTCTTAGCACCAAATCGGCGGTGCTAAGCGTAGCGGCTGTTTTCACCTTTAATCAACAACCGTCCCATGTTTTTCCTTTCACGCGACAGACATTACACAACAATACTTTGTTTTCTAACAACGAGTAGAAAACTTTGGTTTTAACTTACAAAGTACGTTAGGTTCAGTAACAGATGAGTTCTGGGATAGTTTGCTAGATCAAAGATGCCAATTAAAAAAAAAAATACTGTATACAAGTTCAATTTATTTTACGCAACCTAACTCAATCACATGGCATTTACTTGTGTATATAGCTACCTGATGTTGTCATGTATGATACAAGTAACTTGATAACTTATCGCCTCTCCTTTAAGTCCCAAAATACACTGAATATATTTCCAATCTTTATTCTTGAATTCCAAATAAATAGCATTAGGGGATATAGCACCCCCTCCGCCCCCCGTCCCCAAAACTGAAGGCTAAATACGCCCTTGCTTAAAAGGCTACAACCGCTAAAACAAACTGAAACCCCACTACTTTCCTTGTAAATCAATATTTAATATACACACAATTTATACAGTATACACGTGAACTTATATTTGCACGACTGAATGTGAATTTTATATACAGTACAATGAGGGGATAAGTACACTGCGATCAACTAAAAATGTAACATCACTGGATCTATTATAGGCAATAGTTCATCTTGCGGCAGGTCCAAAGAGAGGGCAGGTTTTAAAGCACCAGGAAGTGACAGTGACGAGGAAAAGAAGTAAGAAAGAGGGAATCTTCGAACTGTTGACTGTTATAATATATCCAGCAATGTTATATTTTTAGTTAAACGTAGTGTACAATACAGAGCAAATTACGCGTAGTATTTGTAGCAGGAAACTAAAAACTTATTCTACTTCAAAGCATTTTAAATTATTCTCTCATCTCCTTTTTTCCCTGTTAGGACGATTTGAAGCTGAAACTCGATATTATTTTTAAGTTATGTTGTTCAATGTAATTTGATATAGTTTATGTATTGCAGCTCATGTGCTTTAATTAAAATATATTTTATTTCTATAAAACATAAATAAAAATGTTTGATTGGTTCTCTTCCATTTTAATAAAGGTTTTTTCTGTAATTATAATTTTAAATACTGTGAATTATACTTTAGAAACATGATATCGTAATAACTTTCATGAAGTAATCGGTAAATACAATGAAATATATTCATTTCATATTTTATGTATTATAAAAATAATTTTTTATTGAATTTGTATCCATTATTCCTATAATAGTCTTTAATATTTTATACTGAATCGCGTTGTTACTAATGTATTATCGTCGCAATTAAACTTAACTGTACATTAAGTTCTTAAAAATATAATTTTTTTTTTGTAATTAAATTTTTCATTCGATTTTACAGTTATATTTTTAAACACTAAAATCATAAAAAATAAATTATTTTTTCAGTTCATACTACAGCCTATTTATATTGGGTGGTATTTACAAAGAGCAGCTTCTCACTAACCACGTTTAGTGGAATTATCCTGGAGATAACTGCAGTTAGTGAGAAACGTTGATACGTTAATTGATAATTCTTTCATGAATCACATCCATTATCACCGATTGTATTATGTACTAACAATATAATCGTCTCACCTGACGTTTTCAAATAACATTAGTTTCAATATAATCTCCTTCAAAGTATGCAATTTTTTAAGCAGTTGTGTATTGCAGGTTGACGCGATGTAGGTGCTAGGATATCACTTACCTGATGAGTCGTCAAACTTTTTTAAAGCATCTTTTATTTTTATAATATTTTGTTTTTATCATAATAATGTCAGCAGAGCAATCACGTTAATGGTAAAAGTAAAGTGTATTATAATCCTGATCTCTGTTCAGGCGTAAATCATAAGATTAATTCAGCGGCGAAACGCTGATGAGGCACGTGTGAAGTTCCGGCCACAAATTACCATTGCTGTTTAATTAGTCAACATAGCTCGCCTCTGGCTCCCTCGTGTAATTTGATTGATTTGACCAATAATACTTTCACTAATTGTATTTGGGAGGTTCTAAAATTCGCTTTGTTCCATTTTTTTTTTTTTTTTTACGATATATTTCTGTGTTTTCTGTTGATAACCACAAATTGTAGATAACGGGATAGTATGTGGAAAAATTACATAAACATACATATATAATATATATATATATATCATGATCTCATCCTGTTTCTGCCATCTTAAGGTTGCGTGTTAATTGGCTCAAAAATATTTCTTTTTCTAATCACGCTTTGCAATGCTACTTATAACATTTTTTTCTACGATAATGGACAACCTACGTATGACTTTTATTGCAAAAATGAATAGAGGATACCAAAATATGCTACTCTGATTTTTTTTTCAGATTTTTCAGAGTCCGGGAACTAAAATTTTTGAAAATGTAGACGCACCCTTTGGCTTTACTCTTTTATTAATGCCTTTAGGGGGCGTAGCTACACTTTCTATATGTAATTATAATATACATAGAAATACATACATTTAAATACTTCTCTGACTCATAAAAATTTGAAAAAAAATCACAAAAAAAAATTAGTTCATAATTTAGTATCTTCTATTCATTTGTGCTAACAAAAATCATGTAGGTAATCTATTGTGATATTTGTGATAAAGTAATGAAAAGATGGTAACCTCTTCTTGTTTTTGTGTTCCAGGCTCGATCAGCAACATCGACGACGCTGAGTTCCACTGTAACAAGACTCAGGTGCGCAAGGTGATCTCAGGTGTGGTAGGTGCAGCCTCGAGCGTCACCTCCATCCAGGTGGCCAACCTGCTGCGTCTCTTCAAGATTCCTCAGGTGAGATAGCTGAAAAAACTTCAATGATGGTCATTTCACTACATTTATTCCTGTGTCTTTAAATTCTGATTGAACTGTAGCTTTACATTTTTTATTAGTTAATTACAAGCCTTATTTATTATGTCTTTACTCACATTTTGGAGTTTAAAATGTACTATTTTTGTTCCGTGTAAGACTAAAACTGTACCTAATTTTATTTGAGGATTGAAGAGATCAAAATTTTCAATGTTTTCTAATTCTAGCATAAAAAAACATAACTGCTTCTTTAAGATAGAAAATGGGGTTGGAAATGCATTGACAGGTGTGTGTAATTTATTAAGATGCTTGAACATAAATAATTATATACCTTGATAATTTAGATACATTCTTACATTTATTTACGTAATTATCAATGTTTAAGACTTCTGATAACTTAACTCTATATTACTCAATAAAATTTAGTATAAAAATTTTCCTTTAAAGGAAATTTCATCTCCATACAAACAAATGGAGTTATGGGAGAAATTGTATGAAATGTAATAATATAAATTGTATTGTGTAATACTGGGTTAAGAATATATTTAGTTATATAAGCATATTATATTAACCTTTAGCTGTATTTCATATCATTTCCTCACAAAATTAAGTTAATTTAAAACCTACAATCAGTTCTGTTTCTCAATGATGCAATAATCATGCATGAAAGACTCTGTAGGCGTCACCAGCAATGGAAGTCAAAGACGAGCGAAGGTGCTGTGGGAGAGGTCGCTCTTTCAAAGCGACTTCAATAGTACAATATATTATAAGGTTTGCATTCAACAAGACATGTCTTTATATTGTAATACTCTGCAGTGCTTTATTGTGCTGTAGCAGATATTGTTAAGAAAAGAAATTTTCTACTTTCCTATCTGCAAGAAATTGTAGAATATATATATTCATAATAAAAATCTTGTTTGTTAAGAAAAAAAAAATCTACTTGATCTTTGTAAAATTGTACAAAGAAAATTGCATCTTGTAAGGATCATGTTCTTGTGTTGTATATAATTTTGTCGAAAATGTTTTTTTTTTTTTAAGAATTTTCTTCGATAATCATATTATAAATTTATAGTATTATAGTACTGTATTATTATTATTGTATTGATACATAATATTATATTAAATTTAAAAGTAATCGTTATTTGAATATTTTTACTAAAAAATATATTAATTGATAAGATGAATTTACATGGGTGAATTCCAGCTTGTGTCGCGAATAATGCGCACTTGCTGTAACATCCATTGGTGGCCATATTTAAATATTTCAATATTTATGATTGAAATGAGCATCGAAATTCAGCGAGTGATCCGATTTCGCTGTTCGTTGCCGCAACGTGGCTACTTTGCTCACCGGATAGGATTCCACAGCTTGTGTGACAAAATCGCGTCGTATCCCATCCGTCGCTCATGAAAATCTACCTTAAGATATTAAAAGACATTTAAATCTAACGTAGAAAAAAAGGAATATCCTTTTAAAAATGTTACTGCATTTGATTGATAGATTTATATAGTAACTGATGAATCTTTGAACATTTTAATGTGTGCACTGATCTTAAAATCTTAATGACGGGAAATGAAAAAGCCATTGAGAAAGACCCATTAAAGTTTGTGTAGGTTTACTTTCATCATTCATTTTAAAGAAATAAGAAGAAAATTAGGTTGATTGCTTGAACTCCACAGAGTCGTTCAGTTAATGTGTTTTTTAACCAAGCAGCACAATATAATAAGAATAGTGCTGCTGCTGTTGAGTTTAAGAATTTCATTAGTGACACTTAATGTGTGTCTTCTAAACATCAGCCGGCCGTGAATACTTCATCATCATAAGAGACCGACAAGTCTTTCTATAAAAAGGTTTTAATAAATTTTATATAAGTAATTTTTATATTTTTTTTTTTTTTATAATTCTCTTCAAAAATTTTATCTTATATTTTTTGTGTGTATAATATAATATAGTCTTTTGTAATATAGTCTTTTCAAAAGTCTTATTTTGGTTTAAAATGCTATTTAAACATTTAAACTTTGATCCTTCAAAATTAGAAAATAAAAAAGTAGGGGGATTTTAAAGATTAACTCAGTGTCATGGAATGTAATTGATATAAATTAGTTTTTTTGTGACAGGATTAACTTACTTTTGGTCTTTCTTATATTAACTTTTAAGGATATAAAAGATAAAATATTTGTTTAAGGTTTGTTATGAATACAAATATAATTTTTTTCTTAAAACCTTTAATTATGGTTTGTTTTTTCTGAATTTCTCTATTTTAAACAATACAGAAGCTTCATGTTAAATGTTAATATAATAATTATATTATATGTATTATTATTTACTTCTCGACAAAACATACATTTGTTATAAACTTTGTTTACATTTCACAAGCTTCCATTTGTGTATTAATTTTGAATCCTTACAAAATGAGGAAACTATATGACTATATGGAAAGCTGGAACAACTAATACCTAAATGTAATATGTTATGTTACATCATAATATTGTAAACAGTATATAATTATATTTTAAAATATATTATTATTGTTGAGCAACAAACAAAATTATATTTTGAATTATAACGAGTGAGTTTCCATAATAAAATGGGGAAAAAAAAGTATATTGCTTGTAAATATTTTATTCACTACTACATGTATATAAAAAATAAATAAATTTATACATAAATACAATATATTTCTATAATAACTATGCACAACATTGAATTTTAATTTTTAATTACAATCAATATATAAAGAAAGTACACGTCCTTAAAATTTAATCCTGAAACAAATCACGTAACAAATGTTGCTCCAATATATTTACATGATGATAAGTTTGTTGCTGAGATTGATAGGTAGAACGTTCTCGTCTTGTTCGCTGTGATCAACAAGTGCCCCTCCCCCTTCATATATATACAAGAAAGGCGGGCGGGCGCACCTCCGCTTCTGGCGATTCCGACCGAAAGCGTTTCCCAGTAATTGAATGCCGTGATACCTCACCATAAATAACAAACTCGTTCACTGTAATCTGAAGGGATGTTTCTAAGGAAATTGTAAAATATACTGACCGTTTTAAACCATGACCATAGATTTCAGCATTGAAATGTTGAAAGAACTAAAATTTATTATTTTAATAATTCATAAGGTTTGATGAATGTAAAATAAGACTTGATTTAATATGAAATAACAAATCTTATTGTTCGTTATGAATTTCAATGAAAATATTCCAGTATCGCAAAACTCTAAAAATCAGTTCTGACTGAGAAATTAAATCAAATATAATTAAAATTAAAAGAATACATATTGCTTGTAGAACTGTGATTCAATTTTTATGTTACTAAATCTAAAATGTTTGGTTCTAAAGTTGGTTTTACACGGGTAGTGAGCGAATCAAAGCAATTCTGGCGCAGTCACCGTGAAATAATGTCAATAATATTCCCGAAGTCACCTCGTCATGAATTGAGGGTTGAACTTATGAATAGCACAAACTTCGCGACACACTGCACATAAAAATTACTCTTGTAAATATCCCACCTACATACTTTACTATAAGGCTAGAATTTTACAGAATTATTGTATATTTATTTTCTAACTTACCACATCAGTTTGAATAAATATTTAAACTTATGCTTAATTAATTCGAAAATCTTATATTGCTTTATCATAAAGATGAATTTACACGAGCTTACATGTTATTTGTACACGCTTTAAAACCAATTAATAGCAATGGTTACTAAAAGTGTTATCATAAGTCATCATGATCATGCAATGATAATAATAATGATAATTTGACAGTAGAATTAATTGAAATAGACCTGCTGAAATTTCGATGTATCGCTAGACGAAGTACATTACGTTTAAACTCACCTTTTAAGACACGAAGTTCATTACATGGATGGGGAGTTGCAACATAAAGGTAAATAGAATTAATTGAATTGCAGATGAAACAACATTGAATGCATTCAAGTTAATGGTACAGAATATAGTAAAAAAATAATTTTATTTCTATGAGGCAACGTTTTTCAATTGAATAAAATAAAAGTCAATGTAATTTCTTGATATTTTCATTACTTATTAAAATCTAATCAATTTGAATGTTTCCATTCATTTCAATGTATACTCAGCTTTATAACAGAAATCAAAGGGAATTGTTAAAATGTCATCAATTTTATTTTATATTTGCTTCAACAAGAGTTTAAATTCCGTCTTTGTTTATAAAAAAAAATATTGTTAATCATGACTATAAAATTAATTGTTTGATAAAATAATACAAATTAATGATGAACTTTGATAAAATTAAAAAACTTACTTTTGTAATGTAACCAAACAAGTAAAATATAAAATTTTATGCTGACTAGAGAAGATTTTTCAGTTTTTGTCTTGCAGTATATTTTATGCAGGTATTATTTTAAAGTCTTTTCCTTTCAAATTATAGTTAGTGCTTGGTTGCTAATCCATTATGTCACGACATGGAACATGGTTCGGTGGCTGCCTGTGTGACACGTCATCTTTCATGTCACAACACGTATGTGTGTGTTTGCGAGGAACGTGCACTTGACACATTAAATAGGCCATCCGTTCGAAGTTTTTTTTAACACGTTAAAAAAAAAAGTATGCATGCAACGTTAAAGAGCTGTTTATTATAAAAAGTAATTTAATATTTAGAATCTAGTTAATATACCTGTGTGAACTATTACATATGTTCTCTAGTGTTTTTAAATACACTGAAAAAAAAATATAATATTCTCTAAGTATGCATAATTTTTTAATTAATTTGTCCAAATTTTATTAAAGAGATACAAAAGCCTGTATTTTTTCTCATTATTGCATACAATTTTTTTCTTAAATTTTCATATCAACACAAACAGGTGGAGTTGAATTTTCCTTTGTAAGGAAAAATCATATTCATATGCAATAATATAAAAATTTTAAAATGTAATACCTGCTTACTCACTGGTTGGTGATGAAAGGATTTTTTTCTCTCGGTCCATGTGTGATTGTAAACTACCCATGCATAAGTGGAGAACACAATATTATTTTATCAGTGTACCCGTAGGTATAATGAATGTAGTTGTATAAATAAATTACTTTGACCAACCACCGTTATAAAGCTTTTCCTCATTAAGATTATATCTTATAGTTTAAACTTTTATATAAAAAGTGAGTATTTATATAAACTCATTTTTCACCTCTTTAATGTTTTTTAACTTGCTCTTTGACACGGATAACATTGTTTTCTTTTTATTTTTTATATAAATTACAATAATTACTAGACCGTTATAAAATAGAAATTTTAGTATACACAATAAGATTTTTATCATTATGTTTTTATGCTTGTTTTATTATATCTGAAAAAATAATTGTGTAAAAAATTATAAAATATTATTTGCATTAAATAGTAAAGTATTTATTCAATTATTAAAAGCAATTAAATTACAGTTTTAAAAATTTGTTTCACTGGTGATTAATTTCATAATAATAAGACAATAATCAGTTTAATTTTCTCATTTCTCTCTCGCACGAGAAAATAACATGCAGGGTTTCTTCCTCTCTCTCAGGATCGTGCATTTCAACTGCAGGGACAGATTTTAATGACACATTGCACGATAGTAATATTGTGTCGCCTTGCGCTCTGTCACCTCGTTACGTGTGTCATCGGGCGCCACAGTGCACTTTTAACTGCAGGAAAATGAAACAAGAATGGAACAACAAATTTCTTACTATTTCAAAAGAATTCATTTGATTATTAGCATAATATACTGTATATATTATTATGCTTGTTATATTATTATTTTTATGACTGCCATTTATGTGCTATAATGTCTTTTGATGCTTTGTTAGTTGTTAAACCTACCCTGTTCTATTGACTCTTTTATATTATTATATGGGTAAAATAAATAAATTGATAATAATTATCACGTCTTCCTCTCAAGAGATTCTATAACATTAAAATTTACTTTCAATGACGTAAAAAAAGGAATGAATATATTATTATGTAAATGTATGTTACGTAAATTAACTTTCCTTGTTCAATGTATTAAATTTGCTATAGATATAACTTGTTTTAAATTTTAAATTTTACAATAATTTCCAGAAACAGCAGAGATGTATACTAAAGGTATGCAAAATACAACTGTTCAATTTCACATTCACAGAAGCGATAATTTTATTTGCATATTTATATATAATTATTGAATAATTATTCAGCTCTGCTATAGAAATTTTTCTTATATATATGTTAGCACCCAAAGCCGAATTCGGGCAAAAGCCGAAAAAAATGCTCACATCTAGTTCTGCGCATCACGAAATGAGCCAAAGCCGAAGTGAGTTTTTTTTTCGGCTTTGGCGCATTTCATATTGAACAAAACTAGATCTGCTCAAATCGAAATGGGCCAAAGCCGATATGAGATTTTACTTCGGCTTTGGCGCATTTCATTTTGAGCAAAACTAGTTCTGCGCATCGCGGTTTGAGCAAAAGTCGAAATGATATTTTATTTCGGGTTTGGAGCAAAATTTTGAGCACATCTAGTTTTGAGCAAAATAAAGATGATTCTAATGACGAGATGATGATTTTAATTTTAATGATATTAATTTTAATTTTTAAAAAGAAAAATAAAAAACTAAGACACTATAAACTTATAATAAATATTAATATTGTGACCTAATAGCTTTCAAGCGCTGTTTAAAAATAAATTAATTAGGGAAAAAAATAATGACTTTAAAATGTAATCATATAGCGCAGTATACGTACGTACATACCTTATAAAAAATATTGTAGAATCTGTTGTTTTTGTAATACACTCCACTATTTTTGTCACTTAATTACTACTTGATTATGTTTTTGTTAAATTAATAAATTTTTTGATTTAAGAACTGCAGCTCAAATAAAATAGACATGTACGCCACACGTTTTAAAGTATTCTTTAGATTCACTCGCTCTCACCATTGGAAATATTGTCATGCACGTACTTGTAAATTTCATAGTTCTATTTCTTCGAACATTGTTATAGCAGCCACAATACATAAACATATTAAACATATACGGCAATCAAATGGGGTTATACTTCATTGCAGAGGTAAAGGCTACTTTCTTATCTCGTTGTACCAATAACAACCTGTATTGCATGATAGCCTAATTCTAAGACATATAATAGAACTATGAAATTTACAAGTGCGTACATGACAATATTTCTAATGGTGAGAGCGAGAGTGAATCTAAAGAATACTTTAAAACGTGTGGCGTATACGTCTATTTTATTTGAGCTGCAGTTCTTAAAACAAAAAATTTATTAATTTAACAAAAACATAATCAAGTAGTAATTAAGTGACAAAAATAGTGGATTGTTTTATAAAAACAACAGATTCTACAATATTTTTTATAAGGTATGTACGTACGTATACTGCGTTATATGATTACATTTTAAAGTCATTATTTTTTTCCCTAATTAATTTATTTTTAAACAGCGCTTGAAAGATATTAGGTCACAATATTAATATTTATTATAAGTTTATAGTGTCTTAGTTTTTTATTTTTCTTTTTAAAAAATTAAAATTAATATCATTAAAATTAAAATCATCATCTCGTCATTAAAATCATCTTTATTTTGCTCAAAACTAGATGTGCTCAAAAGTTTGCTCCAAACCCGAAATAAAATATCATTTCGACTTTTGCTCAAACCGCGATGCGCAGAACTAGTTTTGCTCAAAATGAAATGCGCCAAAGCCGAAGTAAAATCTCATATCGGCTTTGGCGCATTTCGATTTGAGCAGATCTAGTTTTGTTCAATATGAAATGCGCCAAAGCCGAAAAAAAAACTCACTTCGGCTTTGGCTCATTTCGTGATGCGCAGAACTAGATGTGAGCATTTTTTTCGGCTTTTGCCCGAATTCGGCTTTGGGTGCTAACATATATATTTATTTAAAGAAAGAAATTTTATTCCCCAATTTTATAATTTTTATTAAGCACTTGTGAAGCAGAAATGTTTTAGATTTCTTTGCGAAGAGATCTCATCCAGGATACCTTCTCTTACGATTTCCATCTGTCTCAAACACGACGTTTCGTGGTTAATTTAGAAGTTACTTACTGTAGTTCCCAACCACTTTTCAATTAACTTTTTAAGCTGGGCAGCGTGTCTTTGTTTTGCTCCTTCAGTCTGTTGAATTTGAATTCAATTCTCTTCCTCACACCGTTGAGTTACAGCTCTGCTTACCTCTACTTTTTACTTTCCCGAAGTGCATAATTATATCATCTACTTATATGCCGAATATATCGTCCATATTCTTCTATCTTTCAATAAAACCCATGAATATCTTACATGAAAATGATAAATTTCCTTTGTAACACGATGTTGTTGCAATTATCTGTGTGAAAATGTTCATAAGAAGTTTAATTGCATAAAATTGGCATCAATTTTGAGTACTTGCCTTTTGAGGTGATTATATCCATAATAATGTATAATTATGCATTTCATTCTCTTTCTTATGCAAAAAGAGAACAGAACTTTGCTTAGTACATTATGCAATTGTTATAGCAGGTGTGCGCAGCTAGTTGCATAACTTTCAGCATTTAACTCAAAAGCTATAGCAGATGTAAATGAATTTATTGTATTGTATTTATCAACTGCAACAATATTTTTATTCTCTTCACTTAGCAACCAATATTGTTGTCAATTTTGTTACAAAACAACATAGGACATTTATTTTGTCTTCAGTTTGTGCCCATAGAGATTCGAAGTTAATATTCTTGGGTCATTTCATTGCTTATATTTCAATAAATTGTAGAATTGTATTTTATTAGTTTCATAAGTTTTAAATAAACTAATAATTATAATAAAAATATGTAAAATTTAGTAATGAAGCAAAACATTTATGTTTTTTTAAGTTCATCATTAAATTAAAACTAGCACATTTTTTTCGCATTTTTCTACAATTTAATCAAAAAAACATGAGTTGAATATAAATAAGATTATTTTATTATTTTATTAATCAAAAAAGAATATTATAATATAAAATATTTTTATGATGAAAATTCAAAAATAACGCAGGAGGATGTTGCAAACTGGAACGTTGCTCTTACGGATCAAAACAAACAAAAAATGTTATCTTTATCTATGGCTCCGAAATAAAGACAGTAAATATATTTTAATATCTGACTATCAAAGTGCAATGTGAACTATAGTGCAAAGTGTTATGTGATCTATTTAATAGTGCATCAAGAAATCATATGTGGAGATAATAAATCAATTATATTAAAAAGAGTGACAGTGATTTTGAAAACTTAAACTATTTTTAAATATTAAAAAAAAAAAAAAAAAAAAAAAAAAAAAAAAAAAAAACATCAAGATTAAAGAACCTGATAATAATGAATAATATATATGTTAATAGTATAAATTTACTTAAAATTATTTGTGTAAACCTATGTATGTTAATTTTAGGTAATTTTAATTAGATTTAAGTACCTGTTATGTATGATTTATGTAACAACTCTGACGTGATCTATGCTGTAAAGCCAACGATCGAAATAAAATTATTATTATTATTATTATTATTATTTATTTAAAAAAAAATAGCATATGCGAAATTTTTATTTCTATAAAATTTTCACAATTTCAATTTTCTCTTCGCACGTGCATGTTACAAGGAGGAAATTATCACAGAGTTTTGTCACGAATACCCAAGGTATTGAAAAGTCGATAACTTTTTCTTCATGTACTAAAATGTGATAAATTGTTTCTTTTTTCTAACTTTACCTCAAAAAACTTCCCCTTTTCACACGCTATGACAGGTGTGTAACTCTCAAATCTGTTTCCATTTATCATAATATCTGGTATGTTCGACATCACAGTTTTTAGATATTTTTTTATTGCATGAAAAAAATGTTAATGTTCCATGATTATAATATTAGTTTTTTTTTTTGTTTTTTTTCATTTTGACAAAATATAGATGGACAATTAATTTCTTTATTAAAAGTCAATTCTACAATAACGACCAATGTGCTATTTAATGTTAGCATTATATTCAACATGATCCATTGATGCTACCTGCCAGTTAATACAGATTAAAATTAGATTATATCGGCTTTTCATTTGTTTTAAATTATCTGTTACAAATTTCACTTGCAGATTATGACAAAATATGATAGAAAACAAAACAAAAAACTTAATTTAAGATTGTTGAAAAAATGTATAAATACAAACATAAATATCCATCAAATTCAAAATTCTTGTATTAATTCCATTTTTCCATACAATCACTACAAAACTTACTACTCTCGCAAAAACTCATTCATCCAATTTCCACCCAATTAACTGAAGCACATAAAAATGAAGAGTGATTTTGAGTAAAATGCCATGTGTTAATATCTGCGAATTTAAATAAAAACTTTTTAAAAAATATGGAACGGTATTCACTAAAGAATTCCAGGAAAAGAACTAGGTTTATCTGCAATCGTAATTAAGTGTCGTTGAGTTAGGCTGACATTAATCATGGTTAATTAGAGACCTGATTATCTATCTTCGTTCGAGATTAACGTCCAGTACATTTATAAATTCCAGTGGTTTAAGAGCATAAAGGTGGATTCATAACGGTGATAATGGGACTCTATTTTGACGCACAATCTGTGAAATCCTATGCCGAAAGCGAATTTGCCGCATTAGCAGCACGACATCACGATCCTTTTTTTATCGTTAAATATGGCTGCCAAATGATAGTACAGCAAATGGGCATTATTTGCGTCGCAAGCTGAAAATCGCTCACAATAATCTACCTTAAGTTAGCATTATATTCAATATGATCCATTGATGCTACCTGCCAGTTTATAGTTTATACAGATTACAGTTAGATTATATCGGCTTTTTATTTGTTTTAAATTATCTGTTACAAATTTCACTTGCAGATTATGACAAAATATTGAAAATATCATAGAAAACAAAACAAAAAACTTAATTTAAGATTTGCTGTAATTTTCTGATTTCCAAGAGTATATAAGTAGCTTCTAAGGACTCACCACAGTAAGAAAAACCTAGAGGGTATACACGTGCTCACTTTTAGTATACGTATATAATAAAGCTTTATATTTAATTTAAATTTGTCATTAACTTTAAAACAACATTTCAAACTTGTAATAGATATAAGAGCTTCAACGTTTTGACTGTTCAAATATTCTAGTTTTATTTATGTTTAAGTAGATACTTAAGTGTGATAAATAAATTAAATGTTACGAATTAAAAAAGTTTGGATGTAGCAATAGAGAATTAATTAAAAGAAAAGTGGTTATTTCTAATCGTTTTCTCATGAGATTGTGGTCTCCTAAATGTCGTCTGTAGAAGGCAGTCAAGCGAGTCATTCAAGTGGCTTGGCCACAAGTCAGAGGGTCGTGCAGCTTCATAAATGAACACAATGGTTGCAGCTGCTCTAGAAAACGATTTCTTTGAACCACTAAAATTACTGACGAGCTAAAAGTCTCAATAAGCTGCAATCAAGCAAGAAAGAAAATAAAATGTAACATTAATTGAATAGAAAATTTGCTACAAATATACTATACAAGAAGTTTGAGTTAATTAGTAATGTTAAGTTAGATGTAATTAACATTAGGCTGATAATTCTTGTGGATTTTAATTAATTCTACTATACATTTAAAGTTGAATCCACCATAAAAGTGTATTAATTTACATTTTTTTTTTTTTTTTTTTCAAATCATTGCAATTATTGCACTTTTAATGGGAAATCCTATGGTAGCCATCTTTATTTACGCCACGGTTTTGTCATTAAGGTCCCATGGAGCGGGAAAATCGAGAAAATCACGTGCTGCTGTTCTGGCAATTAGAAACTCGAGATTCTCTCTCCTGTCGGGGTTTTATTTGAGCGCCATTGCAAAAGATGGCAGTTATACGTTAGTGAAGCAAAAAATACGCTTCTCTCGCACCTCGCTTGATATCGCTTTATGGAAATTCCAACTTAATATGCAATACAATAACAAGATATGCAGGAAACAGGTTGTTGATTCATTTAAATTCAAATTTAATATAAACAAATAATGCATATATACGCCTGTTTTTTTTTAATTTTAGTATATTTGCAGTTTCAAATATACCTTGTTTCACCTATAGAAACGAGTTTGTTACGGATTTTGTTTGCTTGGGGGTTCCCAAGCTTATTGATGTGTGGGAGTTAACACTGATGATAGATTTTGCCAACGGCGTTCGATGTCACACAAAATAGTTTTTTATATTAAATTTCACGTCATCATGTGATTCGAACAAAGTGACACATTTTTCATCTGTAACATTTTCTTTTTCTTATTTTTAGTTTCTATTCACAGTTCACTTCTGTGATTTTTTTTTATATATAAGAAACTTTAAAGTTCTCTTGTTAAAAGTTTTTATACATTTTAAGATTTTTAAGAATAAAAAATTACATTCCCAACTTTTAATATTTATCAATTTAATATCTAATTAGAAATTAGAAATTAGAAATATTTATTTGATCGTTAGGCAGTATACAGTGAGTAAATCACAATACAAACATAGATCTTGTCAATACAATATATAAATAAATAATATATTTAGATAATAATTAATATATAAAAGCTCAAATATGTTTGTCATTTCCAGATTCTTACAAGTTATATATATTTACATTATTGTATTATTTATTATAGATTGAATCACAAATATATAATTTTTTATGCAATAGACTATTATGAATATTGTTCTATATTTTTTCTGGAGACAAATTTAAGCATATCAGTACATGTTATTCTGTAATCACAGTGAAAAAAATCTTTTACATCATAATATTCTTTAAAGATTAGTACTCTTTTTAACACATTTTTAAATAAAGTGTTATTTTTTACATTTCGGAGCAAGACAGGCAGAAAGTCATAAAACTTTGCTGATTGATAGTATGGACTTTTTTCAAAATTAGCAGATAAATGAGATGGTACTACTGTTTTGTTTTTATTACGTGTATTATATAAATGAATATCTCTATTTTCTGTAAATTGGTCCATATTTTTTCTTTTGAACATTATTAAATTAAAGATATATATAGATGGCATTGTCATAATACCCAAATCAGCAAAATGTGATCTACAAGATTCACGTGACTTTAACTTTTTCATAATTCTAACCGATCTTTTCTGCAAAATAAATAATAAATAAGGGTACTTTCAAACTACAGGCTTTTTGTTCCTTTTTTTAACTGTAAAATAGCAGAAGTAAAAAAATTATTTTAAAAATGTAAATTGAAATTATTGTCATGATCGCATATTTATATAATAATTTATATAATTAATTAAAGAATAGATTTATTTACTTACTAAATTCAAAGATAAACATTTCCTCCTTGATTTACAAATAGTGTAAAATTTAGTATAGAATTGAAAAAATATATCAACTTGTTAGCTTATTAAAAAAACTTTAGACCCAGAACTTAAAAAAAATCACACCAAATTTTAACATTAAACAATAATAACGCACAGTTGTCTAAATTTGATGCACATTACATGACGGGTGACTACCATGGGTGCAATTCATGAAGCAGTTAGCCAGGTTTCTAGCCACGTTTAGCTTAACCACGTTTAACTATACCTGTTTTACGTGTTAAAGCACCTAGTTAAACGTGGTTAAAAACCTGGCTAAGTGCTTCGTGAATCGCGCCCTATATTACTCTACTTGTATATTTAACACACAAAATGAAACTGACAATAAATAGTGCGTAATTTAACTACTCAGGAAATTTGAACGCTTAGAATCGAAATATTTTAATAGTTTTTTGTCTCTTATTTAGAATAATTGGTTTTTCTTCCGATACCTTTAGCATTAACAAATATAAATTTTATCAAAAATAATAATATTCTAAATTATTACTAAACAATGATTAATTAATTTTCGTGCTAAAATACGTGTTAAAACTATTATTTTGAAGTATTATTATATTTGATTGTGCATGAACATAGAGTTTAATTGTGTCAAAACAGCTTGTATCTCCTGTATTGATTGATTGGTTCTACTAAAGTCGTGGAGCTTCAGGCGAGCTGGACCAATATTGTCCTGTGTGAGAGAAAAGGGAGGGGGGTAATGTTTGCTCAAAGTCTTATATTATACAAAATCAACATCACAGAATAAGGAAACAATCCATTTGCTACCGCTTTTACATTTCAATTGAATAAACACTCTAAAAAATTTACTTGCTAATGGTGGATTTAAAGCAAGTTGTTTGGGTGTGATAAATTTATTTTTATATGATATTTTTGTTATTGGAAACGTGTCCTTTCATCAATTTAAAACAAAATAGTTGTTACAAAAAATGTTTAGATTTTGCAATTTTATTTTAAATATATATGTAAAATATTGATATAAAAAATGACAGTCTCACACGAAATTAGCGACATCTGTTTTAAAATATATCCATCTTTTTTTATGCTAAACAATTAAGTTGTTTAACTTTAAAGAGAATTGATTTGTTTATAATTCAGTACAATTTTGTTGTAATATAGTTTTTATAAGGTTTTTTTAAATAAGGTGTAGTAGCTAAGAAATAAGGAAAATTTAAAATATCCCGTTCTAAAAGCCACTGACACTCCTGATTTAATCCACAGTTAAGCTTTGTCTTGCCAGGAGGTGTACATGAAACTCAACATAGATGTAATATTTTCACGTACTAAAAAAAAAAAACGGTTCTCGAATATTGCCCTTTCATATCCGACGTCAGCTGGATATTAAATTCTTCATATCTTTGATAGTATAACTTCATTTCTTTTTATTGTTAAAACGTAAAGCACGCTAGAATTTCCTTACATAATGGTATATTATGTGTATAATTTTACCGTTATATTAAATAAAATATATGATATATTTTTTTCAATAATAATCTGTCAATTTTTGAGAACTATATGGAAATAATTTTCTATGTAACAGACATTTAAAAAAATCTACCATAAAAGTGTTTCCTTAACTTTTTCACCCTTCATTTTTTTTTAAAGACATTTCAAGCTTTTTATCAAAATTTCAAATACTTCAATTTCTTTAAGTCCTTTTTTTCCTTCGATGAAATGACAGAACTTGTAAAAAACTATAAACCTCTTTAATAAAAATATATTTCTCTTCATTTTACTCTTAATTTTTTTTAATGATTTAGTTTTCATCAGTTTTTTGACACCTTTTACTGCTTTAGAAAAAAAAATGAATGGATAAATTATGATAATCATAAACTTCAAAATAAAGCTCATCATTCTTGATTCAGATTCATATATTTTTCGATCATTCCCATGATCTGTAAATCTGTAAACGCAAAGAAAAATATGCATGAAAGCCTTAATAAATTGGAAATTGTTAGTACTAATTGTAAGGAATCACGGACGAAATACCCCCGGACGAAATACCCCCGGACCAAATATCCCCGCCCGGACCGGACGAAATACCCCCGGACGAAATATCCCCGGACGAAATACTCCCGGACGAAATACCCCCGGACGAAATACCCCCTTGTAAGTGGAGAGGGGCGGGTGACCGACGCGGGAGGGGAAGTTGACTTTATTTATAAAGTCTGTTTTTCTGTCGTTTGTCTGACGTCACGCGTGTCGTATTAAAGAAGGAAGTTAGTAACGCCATTTTTCACAACAAATATATATTATGTAATATTCAAAGTATATTTATAGTTAATGCCGTATCAAGATCTCAAATTGCGTCTTTAATTTTATTATACCAACACATACTCAAAATTGTGCCGCAAACAAACGATTTTTGTATATGCTATGCTTACTTTGATTGTGCGGCAATTATAAATTGTTAATTGTCTCAGCATTTTGCAGCAAGATTTTGAAGGTTTTTAAACGCGATTTTAGGTTTTTAAACCTAGGTGTGCCCCTAGTGATTTGAGCAAAGCCCGAAATTAACAAATATTTCGGGCTTTGCTCATTGAAATTTGATCATTTCTAGAAGTGCTAAAATCGGAAAAAGCGAACCCCGACGAGAAATTTTATTTCGGGGTTTGCTCATTTAAATTTGCTCATTTCTAATAGTGCCCAACTCGAAAAAAGCAACCCCGACGAGAATTTTTATTTCGGGCTTTGCTCACTGTTTTGATCATTTCTAGAAGTGCTCAAAGCAAAATGAAAAATAATAATTGGAAATTGTGCCGTATTATAGTAATAAATAATAAAATAATGTAAATTTAATAATACATACATACATAACATACATAACATGACGCCATATCCCTTTACGGGGTAAGCCAGCAGCATTATTACCTCGGCCGTCTACAAATTGCCTTTTAATTATATATCACTTTTTTAATTTATTGATAAAAATACAAATTTAACATTAATAGCGTGCATATAGTATTCGGTCAATAGGAATTTGCTCATTGAAAAGCTGAAGTCATTTAAAGTAATTCCTTCTGAAATTTTGAATATCTTAGCTGTTATTCTAAATATCAATTATGTATGTGTTCAAGATCGCTTATCATGTTCTAGTAATATTATTCAATCTAACGGAGTTTTGCAAGGAGACCCGAGCAGCTCTCTTCTTTTCAATCTTTTTACTGCAGATATAACTGAGATTACAAAAGATATAAACTGTGAAAATGAAAATGATCAAGTCGTACTAAATTTATATGCAGATGATCTTGCTATTATTTCAAAGAGCAAAGTCAAGCTACAAAAAGCGCTAAATAATCTATCCATCTGGGCCAAAACAAATGGTCTAGAAATTAACACAGAGAAAACCAAGGTTGTTAAGTTTAGAAGAGGCGGACCGTTATGCAAAAACGATGAAATTTATTGTGACGGTCAAAAGATTGAATTTCTAAATTCATTTAAATATCTTGGCATAATACTTCAAATGACAGGGCTTTCTTTTTCTAAACATATAACAGAAAGATGTAAGAACGCTATCACTGTTATGTACACTATCTCAGGGCTGTCTGGTCTATCCGTCAAAACAGGGCTCAAACTGTTCAATTTAAAAGTCGCCCCTGTGGCTACTTATGGTATTGAAATTGTATGGCCTCATTTATCTGTATCCGATTTTGATAAATTAGAATCAGTAAAAGCCATGTTTGTTAAAAGATTACTGTGTCTGTCAAAATTTACCGAAACTAGACTGGCCTATAAACTGATAGATTCCAATTATTTTATTACAGAAATCAAAGAAATGTTTAAACTTCCAACGACAGATCAATATTCCAATTTTATAGCTGTCAGGAATCAAAAAGCTCAGGATATTAATCCTGAGTTTTACAGCACTGATGCTATGACATGTAAATATTGGTGTCTGCCCCAATTGGATAGATCCAATGTTAGAAATGTTTTAACTCGCCAGGCTGTTCACGGCTTCCACTATCTAATTTGTAAATCTTCTGGTTATCATAAAGCTGAACAATCTTGTGTATGTAAATTATGTAATGAATATTGTAGCCAATATCATTTAAATATCTGTAAATCTAGAATTAAGTCTATTAGCGATTATGCCAGGGGAGATTTCATATAGTCTATAGATTTTGAATAGCAATGAAGCAATAAGTTTTTTTTTTATTCTATCTATTTTCTATGTCATATTTTGTCTTATATATATGTGATTATATATATGATATATTATTATTATGATGTAATAGGCTGTTAGTATCATCTGTTATTTTATTTTATATTGTTTTATTATCATTTTCTATTGTTCTATTATTCTGTAACTATTATATATGTTTTGTATGTATGTTTTATGTGTTCTATTGTAATGTTTTTCTATAATGTATGTTTCTAGTGCTGTTAATATGTACACTTTCTGTGTTTAATAAAAGACTAATAATATAGTATTTTTTTTTATTAAAACATTTCTTTCTGTATTATTCAAGTCATAATGGAAAAAATACGATTTTTTCACACTGAGCGACACTTTTAAATTTTTTATTATTATCATTTTCTTATAATTAAAGGGTATGATTACAATTATACTCTATAGCAATGAATTCCAGGTTGCAGATGAACAATTTCTAAGTTCAGACGACGTACCACACATGAAAAAGAAAAGAGTGTCTCAGATCAGCAGCAGCATTAGCAAATTCAAAGCAAGGTTTTGTGTTTTGCAACTACAAGAAAGGTTGTCAATCTAAAACATGTTGTGCAAAGAAAAAATTTAGATGAAATTTAAAATGCCATGATAGTAATCCCTGCAAAACTAAGTCAAGTTCAGGTAACAATAAGATCAGGTAATATTTATTAATGGGGGACATTCACAAAGCACTTTAACCCCAACTTTAGTACCAGGGATAAAACTTGGGGCTAAAGTTGGGGTTAAAGTGCTTTGTGAATGCCCCCCATTTATTTATTTATTTATTTTAAATTAGTACGTTTGGTACTATCTTGAAGAGCTCTTTGCTTCTTAGCAAGTTCTGTAAATTAAGTTAAAATGATTTTATAATACAGGGTGTCCCAAAGATCTTTAGATTTTTCAAACCCTAATAGCAACCGTTTGGTATTTTTTAATGTTCACTTTATATATACATCAAATTAAAGCTCTGAATTCAACATTTTCAAATATGTGAACAGAAAAAAAACCTAAAAGGTGAAGTTTCTTCAATACCCATTAGAAGGCAATATGGGAGCTTTTTGCACTTTTTCGTGCATCGTTTTTTGGACGAGGTGTTCCCAGGCATATGGATCGACCTAGCTGGGGTCCCACAATTAACATGGGTCCCCAGGTTCCCTGACTTCACTCCCTCAGAATTTTTCCTTCGGGTCAATGCGAAGGACAACGTATTCAAAATTCCAGTGTGAGACTCGTTGGAGCTAAAGCAAGGCATCACCGCCAGGATCCAGTTCACCATGCCTGCCATGCTGCGCAATGTGTGGCGTGAGTTCGAGGAGGGACTGGATGTTTGATGAGCCACCAACGGAGCCCATTTAGAGAGGCCTTGTTGCATTTGCATCGAAAAAAGATCAAAAGGCATAAGAATTGATGCAACCAATTTTTAGGTGCAGGAGCAGTCGTGATTCGAAAAAAGTGACTATTTTGCTTTCTAACGGGTAGAAAAGAAAAATCACATTTAAAAAAAAAATCTGTTCACATTTTTGAAAATGTTAAATTCAGAGCTTTAATTTGATGTATATAAAGTGAACATTAAAAAATAATAAACGGTTGCTATTTGGTTTTGAAAAATCTAAAGATCTTTGGGACACCCTGTATATCAGCTGTAAAAAATTTATTTAAAATAACTAACATACAATATTAATATAAAAAATGTGACAAAATCGTATTTTTCAGCATGACTTGAATAAAACAGAAAGAAATATTTTAATAAAAAAATAATATACACGCTATAATGCTAAATTTGTATTTTTTTTTACTTAATTAAAAAAGTGATGTAATTAAAATATTATTAAATTCACAATATTTTATTGTTTTAATTATTTATTACAAATTATTACTATAATACGACACAATTTCCAATTATTATTTTTCACTTTGTTTTGAGCACTTCTAGAAATGATCAAAACAGTGAGCAAAGCCCGAAATAAAACTTCTCGTCAGGGTTTGTATTTTTCGATTTGAGCACTTCTAGAAATGTTCAAATTTATATGAGCAAAGCCCAAAATATTTGTTAATTTCGGGTTTTGCTCAAATCGCTAGGGTCACACCTAGATGTGCGCATTGAATTCGGGCTTTGGTGCCAACATATATAAATATAGAAAAGGAAGGAATAAATAAGGAAATAAATAGAACAACAAGTAAATTAAGTTTCTTCAGGAGGGGTACACATGCTACGTTAAGTGTTCACGGCACCTATAGCACCGAGGGACCAGAAACAATAAAAAAATATTGCATTTTTAGACCTATACCAATCGAATCAGAATTAAAAAACCACACTAAAAAAATTACTTAAATTTTTGTTTTAAAGTTAAAAAATTATATAGGGATGATTTTGAAAATTTTTATTTAAAAAAAAAACTAAAAAAAAAATGCAATAAACACTAATAATTAACATGCATAAAATGTATCGTATCAAAATATATTACACATTAATTTTAATTCGATATGATAATGACATGATAAATTAATGCATATTGTATATTGGCCAAACGTTACTAACTTCCTTCTTTAATACGACGCGCATGACATCAGACAAACGACAGAAAAACAGACTTTATAAATTTGAGCACTTCTAGAAATGATCAAATTTAAATGAGCAAAGCCCGATATAAAACTTCTCGTTGGGGATCGCTTTTTTCGATTTGAGCACTTCTAGAAATGTTCAAATTTCAATGAGTAAAGCCCGAAATATTTGTTAATTTCGGACTTTGCTCAAATCGCTAGGGGCACACCTATAGGTTTAAAAACCTAAAATCGTTTAAAAACCTTCAAAATCTTGCTGCAAAACGCTGAGACAATTTATAATTGCCGCACAATCAAAGCAAGCATAGCATATACAAAAATCGTTTGTTTGCGGCACAATTTTGAGTATGTGTTGGTATAATAAAATTAAAGACGCAATTTGAGATCTTGATACGGCATTAACTATAAATATACTTTGAATATTACATAATATATATTTGTTGTGAAAAATGGCGTTACTAACATCCTTCTTTAATACGACGCGCGTGACGTCAGACAAACGACAGAAAAACAGACTTTATAAATAAAGTCAACTTCCCCTCCCGTGTTGGTCACCCGCCCCTCTCCACTTACAAGGGGGTATTTCGTCCGGGGGTATTTCGTCCGGGAGTATTTCGTCCGGGGATATTTCGTCCGGGAGTATTTCGTCCGGGGGTATTTCGTCCGGTCCGGGCGGGGATATTTGGTCCGGGGGTATTTCGTCCGGGGGTATTTGGTCCGCTTACCAATTGTAAGATTGTAATTTTATTTGTGGGTAAAAATGGAGAAAAAGGGGCTCTCTTGACATAACACGGATCAAAAAATACACCGGCAGTGCATATATGTTAAGACTAATGGCTAAATTTTCATTAAAATTGTTAATAAAATGTATTTTTAAAGGTACCGAATTGAAGCAATACTGAGTGAGTATAATGCACCCGTTTGAATAACTCCAGTTTTTTCGATTCTCATAAATTTTGCCTTTTCCAAATTAATTTAATCTTTTGCATTTGAGAAAGTCGGTGTTAAGAGCACTAGCTTTTCAAAGTAAGACAATGTTTGCAATATATATATTATTATTTTAGCTTAGATTTGTTTAAACCATATAATAAATAATGGTTTAACGAAGAAATTTGTAGCACCAGATGGATGATTTGATTTTTATGTTGCATTTTGGTACCATAACTAGATTACGTTCTACGTCAAATTCTTTTGTTAAAACCCCGGCACCATGAAAGGAAAAACGAATTAAATGTCAATTAAAAACTCTTCTATTTTGCATTAAATAAAAGTTTTCTTTTGATAATAAAACATTAAAATTAAACGCAAATAATATTATATATTTAAGTAGGATAATATCTGAACATGTGTCATGTTCTTGGTTTATTTATTTTAACAATAAGCTTCACAAAGAGTGTATTACAACTCAGTTTCTGGTTGCCATATTTTCTGAAGAGAACATTCATAATAATAAACTTTACAAAAGCTTTCTACGTTTAAATCTAGACAACACAAATAAAATAATATTTTGTAATACAGAACAAAGAATTTAAGCTCTTTCTCTCTTGTTGTGTATATTATTTTATAAATTTTAGAGGTATAAAAACAAAATAATAATGTAATAAGACTTATATAGAATTGTTGATGGATTATTTCTGTTTGAAAATGACAGAAAACAAAACTAAAAACTATGACAAGAGAATTTTCAGTAATGAGATACCTCCAGGGGGTGCTTGCTAGTAATCTCACATTTGTGTAACATCGCGACTTCGTGTTACTTTGGAGCTCCCCACTGTGTTACAGTGACGTCATAGATTACAGATTTAATGCTTGCTAGTAATTTCACATTTGTGTAACATTGCGACTTCGTGTTACTTTGGAGTTCACAACTGTGTTACAGTGACGTCACAAAGATGACATATCAGCTTGATCTAAGTATTAAATATGTAATCTATGACGTCACTGTAACACAGTGGTGAGCTCCAGTGTAGCACAAAGTCGCGATGTTACACAAATGTATATGAGATTATTAGCAAGAAATGTTATAATAATATCATAGCATCAAGCTGCTGGCTGACTCAGGTAAATCTTCTAACCCAGGTTACTATAATAATTAAAAAGGTGTACCCCTTTCCTTATGGACCTTGTATGCTATTAAGGGGATACCTTTTTTTAATCTGATACTAAGCATGCGAATTGAATTTCCATCAATATTGTCTTAATTGTATTGATACAATTTAAGCCGGTATTACACGATACAATTTTGCATACAATTTTTCCTTGCAAGAAAACTTAATCTCCATTCGTTTGTATGGAGAGGAAGTTTTCTTGAAAGGAAAAATTGCATGTAAAATTTTATCGTGTAATATAGGCTTTAGACATTTAATATTAATTTAAATTTAATTAGAAAAAGGAAATGAGAATTATCAGGTGATATTTAATCAATTTCATTTTAATTCTGTTGCAATTCTATAGAAATTGTTTTATTTTAAACTATGTATTACATAACTATAATAACGTCGATACGTGATATATTTATCATCAAATATCATTGTTTACAGGTGTTTGATATTACCTGTAAAAAATAACTAAGCCATATTTTATATTTAGGCCATAAAACCATTTTTAGAATTAAAAGTAAAAAAAAAAATATAAAAAAAAATCAATGTCCTAAATAATAAAGTTTAGAAAAATGACGTTGCTCTAACTTGATGAGATATCAGTGTAGCCTACTAAAGCACTTACTTTAATTGCTTCTATCTTTCTCATCGTACTCTATCGCAGCAACTTGGAACACAGGTTATATTATCATGGAATATATTATATCGCTATAATTTAACCGGCATGGCATGATATTAATGAGATTCATATAATAATAATTATCAATCCGCTTAATGGTTTATACTCCATGTAGATGATCCTTTATCATGCATGCACGAATACAAAGATCAAAAGCTATGTGTAAATATTATATATATACATATATGTAATATATAATACTTTATAAAAAACACTGTTTTTAATCATAGCATAGTACGCATTTTTTTTATTTGTATCATTTATACATTTATTTATATATTTTTTACTCGTCAGCTATAAGACAAAGTACATTAAATTTTATAAAAAAAATTTTAATTATAAAAACGTTATAGTCGTTATAATGATTAAAAATTTTACTTAACATTTTTCACTTTTTTTTATAAAGCAACATCAGACATGCAATCTAATAAAATATGCTATTGTTTTTAATTAACATAATTACATGTCAGCACTTCATTTTGATGTTATCCAAAGTTAAAACGTGTTAATCAATATTAACATTTTAACCTTTTCTTGTTTTATTATATCTTTAATTAAAATAAAAAAATACCTCTGGCATATATGTATAAATATACTAAAAATTAAAACCAGATACTGTGACACTTTTCAGAATGGGAACCTGAGATTTAAAATGGAGTAAGAAATTTTACACAGCGTTCTCGGTTGTTCTATATATATGCCTATTATACGCACTTTATGTAATTTGACTTGCTGGTTGTTAAAAATACAATAAAATTGGTACTATTATAATGTTCCACGTTTATCCCATGAAACCTTGATAAGCCTTATTTGATGTTAGTAAAAAAAAAAAAAAAAGTATTTGATGACCAATTATGTTGCAGCAAAAAGCAAAAAAATATGTACCCTTGAGTGTTTTACTACGTGATCAAATACTCATTTTTTATCCAATTTACTATGTAATTGAAAAACAACATTTTTTTTCTAAAATGATTTTTTTTTTCTTTTGAACTGATTTTATTTTTATAAAGATAGACTGAAAAAGAGAAAGCGATTTACCACATGTATGCTAAATGTGCCATTAACCCTTAAATACCAAATTAAAATTATTTTTATTCATCCAATTCCAAATAGCAAATACCACTTAATTTTTTGTCCCTAATAATGTCACAGAATTATTGCTTCGAAATTTGACAGCCACATAACAAATAAATAATTATACAACATGAATATGTCATCGATAATCCAGCAAGCATTTGTATGCATTATTTATAATTACTAAAATATTCTTGTCTATATATATTTTTTTAGCGTCCAGTGTATAATAATGATAAATTAAAAAATGTTAAAGTGCATATTTTAAATATAAGAAAAAAATTATAGTATTTTATGACCATAAAATCATTGCTTGTGTGTTATACTTTATTAATAATTGTTAAAGAATGCACAAAAGTAGTTTGCTAAATTAAATTCTCATATATAATGCTTGTTAAAAAAAAAAGGAAAAGAATCATACAAGTAACATGCATGCATATACAAGCTAATCATTCTTTATGCTAATGCATTAAACAATAACTCTATAGTTAATCCAAAGTGCAAGCACACATTATATGCTACTTTATGACTCAACAGGTTCAAAAGCTGTCACAAATACACAATGAATGTAGAGTGGAATATTCATGTGGAGTAGCTTACTAATCCTATACTATATAGTGCTGTTAAAAAGCTCACATTGTCCAGCAAATACATCACTTGCTTTTTAATATTCAATGTAACTAAATATTTTATAACAATTAATTATTAGTCCATTTACATAACAATTAACTGCTACTAAATTCTGGATAACTTTAAATAACTTGTGTGGTTGTGTTTCAGGTATCATTCTTCTCCACCAGTCCTGAGTTGAGTAACAAACAGCGCTTTGAGTTCTTCACGCGCACCATTCCCAGTGACCACTACCAGGTGAAGGCCATGGTGGACATAGTTCGCCGCATGGGCTGGAGCTACGTGTCCATTCTCTACGAGGAGTCCAACTATGGCATCAAGGTACGTTCACTTGCACACTTCTTAAAAGCCATGTAGGTAAAGTTGATTTTACACTCAAATTAATTTGATATTCCTTCCGGAAGAAACCGGAAATGAGAATTTTGCATTTTTAATGCAATTTTGAAACTTAACAGAGTAGTTTGACGTAGAAATACTGAACTTATATGTGTGAAAATGTAACGCTGAAATATTAATAGGAAGATCAGAAAGCTGACACTTACAGCTATTTTCCGGAGGGAATATCACGTAAATTTGACTGTGATATTTAATTACAGTACATAATGTAAAGGCTAGTTAATAATTTTGATTTTAATTTTTAAGTTGTTTATTTCATTAATTTTTAAGAGGTAGAGGATTAATAAATTATTTAAACAAGTTCAAAATGAGCATTGTATATATATATATATATATATATATATATATATATATATATATATATATATATATATATATATATATATATTATGTTTTTCAGACAAGCCACATTGAAAAAAAAAATTGTAGATTCTCAGATTTTATTTGTTAATATGACTTATTCACCACTGATCGGCATTAGAAAGTTGTGTGATAAAAAGGCGCCGGACTCGTGTAAATTGAGAAAATCTTTGACTAGCTTGACCTCAAGTATCTGCTGACTTTTTTTGACCGGCCTAGAAGCCTTTGAACGGAAGTTCGTAGAGAAAAATGCTATTTTGGAATAAGGGATTTTGGCCTTGTTTAAATAATTTAATTTGTTAACATTCTACCTCTTTAAATTCATGAGCCTGTATTTTTAATTTGAAATAGAAAAAACTTATTTTGGCGTATTCAATCCACTACAAACGCTTTCTGCTTTACTAATGAGAGATTTCAAGCAACGTTTCAAGTGATTTACTTCTTTAGTATAAATATCTGCTATAGAAAATCGTAAGAACCCCCTTGTTCCTCATGTAATATATATATGAATGTAGTGAGTTCATTCAAGCAAGTATAATGATTATACTAGCTAATAATCTCTAAGTTTATGTGTATATTGTATAACTCTTCTATAATATAGAGAACATTCTGACAGAACTTTATACTATTGAAATAAGTTTGAATTTTCCTATCTACGTTATAACCCTCTTCAGTAAATGACTGTATTTTATAGTATAACTTAATATCGTCCATAAGTGCATGCAGTGGAATATTCACAGTATGTGTCATGTACAGCACATGTTTAATTATATTATGTGCGCACAATGTACTGTGAAATCACAGCGTGCTTGGAATTTAATATATTACACATGTTGCATAAAGTACAGTTTTGCATACAAAATTTGGATCAATATTGCATTATAATCATAGTAGTAAATAAATAATATTTAAATAAACAATATTTTACTCTAAAAAATGTATCATTTGTTGTGTAAAATAGTATATTGATTTATTTATATATGTCGATGAGTTTTTTTTTTTACTATTCATTTATTCAAATAACTAAAACATAAAAAATCACATAAAATATATATTTTATTTTTCATTTTATTTCAAAGCTAGCAATCGTATATTTTTACTCACATTAATATTCTTTTTTGTATCAACAAGGTTTTGTTGTTTTTTGAAAAAAAGTTTTATTACAATTTTTATTTATTACAAAGAAAATATTTTTTTACATACACTACGTTTACATGACGGTGTTTAATGCATATTCGTTGACGACGGATAATGTTATTCTTATGAGGCGTCGTCAACGAATACGCATTAAACACCGTCATGTAAAAGTAGTGATATATTGTTTGACAATTCACATAGAGAATGTTAAAATTATGATGAAATATTGACATCATACTACGTACTAGGTAGGGGTAGACAGCTCTTAAAAACAAGCATATATACAAAAACAGAATATCAAAATTTATAAACCTCTACTTCTCGTATTGTATGTACGTAGTATGTTAGAATATATAAAGAACCAAAAACAGAGTCTAGTTTTCGTGTACTTGGTGAGAATTTCTCACAGCTAGATTTAAGATGAATTATTCAGCCTCTCTTTTTTTCCCTTCATCACAAATTCAACAAAGAAAAGTGAGAAAAAGAAGAAGATGAACAACTCTTTTACCAACTTGTTCAACACTATTCTTCCACATTTCACTTCATTTTTTTAAGTATTGATGTTTGTGGTAAAACTGCTAAAATTTTCAAGAAGAAGGTAGATGACTCTTTTTATTATGAAAGAAAGGAAAAATAACCATAAACTATTTTTTATATAAGAAAGAAATGCTTTTTTTATTGAACCAGTCTATCTTTTCTAAGATATTTTTAGATGGATTGAAATCCTTACTTCAATATTTTAAATATACACGTATATCAAGATATTGTATACTACAGTGTGTTATGTTTTTCTAAAAAAGCTCGCAAGTCTTTTCAATTTAGTTTTTGCTAAGCTAATAGTGCTAATAGGTAGCAATTAATCTTCAATTCAAGTAGTTGGATTCTGTTGGATGTCACATGGGAAAAGTCTTTCAAATTATATAATATTAAATTTCTTTATTGAACACAGATATGATACGTATGATTACACTCAATTTGATAGTAGGGTACGTTACACCATTAATTTGAGAGTTTCAATACTTTATAATTAAATAAAATGTTACAAAATTTAATCTCATCATATTTTTTATATTATTTACGCTCAACTAATAAACGAAATAAAATTCTTAAAATTAATTTTAATATTTTTACAAATTGTAATCATTATCTCTTTCAATTTCTTCTTTATCGATCTCTCTTTCTCCAACTATCTCCCTTTTTAAAATTTGAATTTTCCCGCTCTCTTTGCTCACTACACTTCTCAAAATTTCAGCAACTTCACCCATTCTTTTTTTTTATGGATGTTCTCAGGTACAGTCATTGCCTGGGAAAATTTCTCTTTGCGGCCTTGTTAATCACCATTCTTCTAAGATAAATATAGAGTATGATGATTAACACGGCTACAAATTGGAAATTTTCCAAGGCAATGAGTGTGCATTATTTTAAAAACAAACTGACTTTCAATACCCCTGCTGATACAAATGCAGGTTACTTGTTGTACAATATCCTTTTTTACAAGACGTTTACAAAAAAAAAAATCTTCTTTTCGTCATCACTATTATTAGTCACTTTCTGACTTCTGATCTTATAACGATACTCGATGGCCAGACTCCTTGGACCATTCAACTATTTACTACCATAACTCCATTGAAGTAAAATTTTCAAAGAAACAAATTGTACAACCATTGTCGATATCACTTTAGATAATTAAACTGCGGGTTTGTCCTAATATTCTGGACTAGAAATCAAGAACAAAATGGCAGTTGCTGATTTATAGTTTTTTTATAATTCTTTCTACGTACATGACAATTTGGTAAGTAATTGGTTTCATAGATTTACACTCAATGGAATAAAATGAAGAAAACAACAAAATTGTCACATTCTGGAAGCAAAACCAAATTGCTTTCTTTCTCGTTCTCCTATTTGACAACTATGCTTTTACTGCTTCTTCTTATTGATATATTTTAAATATAGACTTGAGATTGCAAACATTGAAATACACTTTGCGGTGAAACGTTTTACAATAAAACAAAGTAAAAGATTTGTTATTGTGAAAAATCTTTTCTTTATTGAAAATTTTATAAAAAAAGGGTTTTAGAAAATTGAAATAAAAGATCAAAACGTAAAATATATTACTTTTTTTTGTGGAACACAGTTCACACAATATTTTTAAGATCTACGATAAACCCAAATTGTATCTTGATTTTATATCATAGTATGAGTTTTCATTTTTTGATGGATTATAAACAAAATTTATATCTTTAAAACAAAATTAAAAACCTTTTAGGGTATATAAGGGGCATTCACAAAGTCTTAAGGCCACATTTAAGGCTCGATAATTTAAAGCTTGATTTTAGACGTGTTTTTTAGACCCAAAATTTTTGGACTTAAATTTTTGAGCCTTAATTGTGGCCTTAAGGCTTTGTGAATGCCCCTTATGATATTTAAATAAAGATAATTTTATTAGCATGTTGGCTATGTCGTAATAGCATTTTTAATATAGTAAAATTTTCAAACTAGACTTTAATATAACTTAAAACTTTTTTATTTATAAATATACCTATCTGCATAATTTCGTTTATATTTATAAAGTTTATAATATGATTATTGCTATAATAGAAGTCAAATTTAATAAATTATTTATTATATATTTATCCATTTTAATCCCCTCTTTTAAGGCAAATTTATACTAGCCATAAGCAAAATAAATATACATTTTTTATATGAAATCTATATAAAATATATGTAGACATGAAAGAGGAATCAAAAGTTCGTCTGGAGATTTCTTTCATAAACCTTTTACTTTGAATGAAAACTATACCATGTCTGTAATATATAAAAGTCTTAAGGTCAATTTTTTTTTTATAATCCCAATTTACTTACTTGCATCCTTTCCTTTTTAAATTTATATAAAGAGAAGGGCTTGTACGTACAAGTTAGGTAACTTTGATTACTTGGATTATGTTGGCTTCCCTGGCCAAGAAGAGTGAGGATTTTGTCTTGCGCACATCGAGGGTTTCCGTTAGCCAACTCGTTATTTCATGTAGACGACCAATTGTTGTTAGCTCTTTTGTTACCTTTCATTCAGCTTTCACGTAGCAGACATCATTCAAAACGTAATTCTCTTTCATAATTTTGAAATAATTAAATAGAGAAATATTATATATAATATATGTATCTATTTATAAAATAGATGTAGAGGAATATAAGGAAGTCTGGGTGTATTATATTTATATTTTTGCAGCAATTCATGGAGGAGTTATCTAGAAAGTTATTCAGTTTTCTCATCAATTAACCACGATAAGTACCATTGATTTAGACTGACACTAAACGTGATTCGTTAAAATATTTCTAGCTACGTTTTCTTCAATTTCAAGAAAGCTCCGTACTTTTATGTAAGTTATTTTTTATTTATTTATTTATTTATTTATTTATTTATTTATTTATTTATTTATTTATTTACTTATTTATTTATTTATTTATTTATTTATTTATTTATTTATTTATTTATTTATTTATTTATTTATTTATTTATTTATTTATTTATTTATTTATTTATTTTTACTATTTTTGCCTTTTGTTAATACAATAATAAATCAGACATAATAGTTATATTGCCTTAAAATTTACTATAACGTATTCTTCCATATTTTGTAAAGTTATTAATTCTTGAAAGAAAGGAAAGAAAATTAATATTGAGACGATCGTAACTTTAAGAATGTCTTACTAAAATTCGTAGTAAAATTCCCAAAACATGTTCGCCATTTTGTAGCTTCAATAACAACATATAAGACAGACGTTTTCAACGGGCCGTAAATTTGACGACGCTGGTCTGAGAAATTCCTGGCAGTAAACACCCAGGCTTGGAAGTAACACGAATCTTCTTAACATGTCCCACATGGGATGGGTGTGGGGTGGGTTTACGCTTCTTCATCATAGTGTTATATTTTATGATGACATTGCTTCAATGATAAAGTAACCAGACACATAAATTATTAAAATATAATAATATAACAGTGTTATATTCTTACTGGCTTTACTTTTTTTTTATAGATATTAATAATAAATTTTATATAAAATATTTATTCTCATTTTTTTTATCTTATAGATTTTATATCTTCAGGAATATAAACATAATATGTGAAATTTTCTTTCAATATTATTGGATTTTAATATATATATATATAGATGAAATTTTAAATTTATTTGTGAAGTCGTATAGAATAAGATAAATTTTATAGTATATGAGATCCTTTACGTAAAATAATTTCAAAAGAAATGTGAAAAAAAGTTTTGCATTGTTGACAATTTGTATTTATTTACTTCGTATATTTATATTAATAAATATTTTATAAATATTATTTATATATTTTTTATTTAATAATATTAGATATCCAATTGTAAACTAAAATATAGATTTTTATTATTAATAAATAATATATGTACAGTTAAGGTATAAAATACTGGGACACATGGTATGTGTTAGTGTATAAAATTGATCACCATCAGTCCACCTGCCTTTCTGATATGACAACACCATCGGAGATCTGTGATGAGATGACGCATAGTCATTTTCTCTTCAAAATCCACAGTGCCTCAATAATAGACAGCGTTGCCACTCAGCACGTCAAGTGGCAACTCTGGTTCTCACGTACTCCAAGTGTCCCAGTCTTATTGTCCATAACTGTACAGTTCAATTATAACGTAAACCGTAATAAATATAAATTAAGATGTTTGTAATTTAGCTATATATTGTGTTGCAATGTTTACACAATGAAGTCAGAGAATCATTGCCTACGATCAAATGAATGCTGGTACAATAAAGTTCAAGTGTTAGTCAGCAGAAAGTAGCAAGGGAGATTTACGAAGGTAGAAAGTGCGTGTGACGTGCTGAGATAACATTGCGTGAGGGGTTGGTCCAGAAGATGTGAATCAATGCGAGGGAAGCTGTGCATGTGTTGCTGCATGCTATGCTGTGAATACAAATGACTCGACGAAGGCGATAAGAAGCCTGCTAGCTCTCTCTACGACTTGTCACGTTGGTGTGGGCAGATAGCGTCAGACAGGAGACAGCGCTTCTCGCCGAGAAAACCGCGTTCTTCTCTCGCACTCTTCGTGTGAGTGGGAGGGGGGGTTGACCTAACTCGCTCTGTCAGTCTTTCTCTCTCTTTCTTCATCTCAACGCTATTGCATGTTGCATTAAAGATGTATTCACTATAGTTATAACATAAAGGAAACGTCTTAACAGCATACAAATTCCATGTCTTCTCTCTTTATCCTTGTTTGTCTCTGTCTCCCACCACACTCAAACTCAAACAAATGTGCAGATGTGTGGCAGCAACTCATCAACAAGACCAACAAAGATTTTCACCTTCTCATGATTAACGTTGCTCATTATATTCCTTTTAAGCCTCAGACAAAGTTTATGTTTCCCTTTATATATTGCCTGCAGCTACTGTCATACTTTATTTGTGTGGTTTTGTAAGGTGTAAAAGCCTGTATGAGGTAGACCAAATATAAAGCTGCATTTTTTTTTCTCACCACAATACCTTTTTTTTTTTTTTTTTTTTTTGCATTCAATACCATGTATAAAAAATAAATCATTGTAAACGAAATATTGTTTATATCCTAGAAATGAGGTCATTGAATATTAATATAGTAAAATATATTGTAATGCGCATTATTCAAGATATTCATTTTTTTATAGTTGCAATGTATAAGCCTAGCCCTAAGAAACGCTCTTCCATTATAGAATCGTTATATTACTATGAACAGCATGTGCATGCAGTTTCTATAATTTATCAGAAATTTTTCACAAAGCGTTACAATTTCCCACATTAAGAATAACAATGCTCAATCAAGAAGTTTTGTTACAACATGCACACAAGTTTTTTTGGTTTGCTTCGTTTAAAAATAACACGTTTTTGATGGGATGCAGGCTCTGGCAACTGCAGTTAATTACAGAAACAAGAGAAAAAAAAGAAAAGAGATATAGAGAGGGATATATTTTTTTTTTCTCTTTTTGCCACGTTTTAGTAAATAAGCCAACGTAGCGTGAAATGATTATTGACATAAAAAATTTCAATACCTAGCTACAATGCAGCCTTGACAATATATATTGTATTAAAAATTATCACGTAGACCTTTGTTTATTGTACAAATATATAGAATGTGTATTGTAAACACACCTCATTAAAATCACAGATAATTATCTAAATATCAATATTTTGAAAGCCCACAACAAGCTAACTAATATTATAGAGTTGTTACCACATAAGCTTTTAAAATAGCATGCAGGATCTTCCATCTCCTCCTATTTTGAATGTGATTAGAGACAGTAATCACTATGCGAACTAACATTTCGTGAATAAAGCACTAACATAATCCACGTAACAAATCAGAACTGACATCGTTCGAAAACCGTCTGCTTCCACTGTAAGTGCTGCTTTTACTCGTGGTGAATTTTCATAATGTAGTAACCCCCTAAAACTTTAGAACATAAATCATAACCAAACGTAAAGGCAGCTTGTCAGTGTCTATAACACTTACTGTGATATCAACAAAACCTTTTACATAATATAAGATAATTTATGTGTTTTCAATTCAGATATGTTTTTCAGATTATGCAAAGAACAAAAGGGATATTAATATTATTCTAGATCCAATTTTAATATTATTAAAGTTAACTTATCAAAATGTGCTTATGTAAAAATATGTATTATGAAATATTTTTATCCTACCAAAAAAAAAAAAAAAAAAAAAAAAAAAAAAAAAACAGTAAAATTTCTTATAAAGATATAATATTTAAAACTAAATCTGTTATTTAGTTGAATGATTAAGAATATTTCAATTAATATACTTTGTTATATTTTTTTTTTAAATAATATTGAAAATATTAAATGATTTATGTTATTTTTATAAACATTTTTCTCTAGACATTAACATCATTTTAGTAACTTTTCATTGAATTTCCTATTTTATACAAATATTGAGAATATATAATAATAAAGCGGTGTATCTACAATCTTATATAACATTAAAGTTTTGGTTTATAAATTAGCTTACTAAATTAATATTGTTACAAGATAACATTATAAGTAAATTTAGTTTCCTTTATAGTATATTAAACTACAAAATCTTATACTTAAAATCAACAAATAGAATCTCAATAATAATTTAATTTCAAACTATTATTTTTATTTTATAACATTTGAACATCGTAGCATTGTTGTAAGGTGTTGTCTTAGATGATATTACTTATTATCTTATATTGTTTAAGAGTTAAGGGAATAAACTTTAAAGGCAAGTGTTCATATTTAGTTAACAAAGTTAGTTAGGGTATAGGGATGTATCTTCTTCCTTCTGTCCCAGTAGGATTATTAGAGAGATACTTGCAACTACGTATTCTAATACAGCTGTCTTCTTGGCTCCTCTCGACTCCCCTTAGGCTGTATCGTAACTCTCGTATGCATGCATAATGTTACTGTCAGCTATTACGTATAGAATATCTGACATGATGTTTAGTGGATTTATAACTAGATGTTAAAGGGTTAGGTTTCCATTTGTAAGGTGAAGTACGTACACCGATGGAAGCAAGACAATGTTGAAGTCAAGTTAATGTGTAATAGGAGCGTAGCTACTTTAAATTGTTTATATTGATATAGATTAAATAAGGATATTTTGTGTATTACATTATGTTGAATATTAAATTTCAGAAATTATAATGATTACATACAATTGCTGTTTTTAAAGCCTGTATTACATGATATAATTTTGCATACAATTTTTCCTTACAAGAAAATGTCATCGCAATATAAACTAATGGAGTTAACGATTTCTTGTAAGGAAAAATTGTATGCAAAATTGTATCGTGTAAAGCCGGTATTACACGATACAATTTTTCTGATTATTGCATACAATTTTTCCTTGCAAGAAAATTTCATCTCCATACAAACAAATGGAGTTCAAGTTTTCTTGTAAGGAAAAATTGTATGCAATAATCAAAAAAATTGTATCGTGTAATACCGGCTTAATACAGGCTTAAGGCTCAAATTTTTCAAAATATATTAAATAAACAGTTTAAAAAAAATATTGTTATAATAATATATTAGGTTAACATTTGAAATTAATACAATATTAATTCTGCTTATATTTCTGCCCCTCCCTCGCTTATTATCACAAATTAAAACAATAAATTTTTATTTAATTTAGCCTCATCGTTTCAAATAGTAACAATAATGCTATTAAATAGAATTTGTATGCTGGAGAATGTATTCATCAAAATATATATTTTTTTCAGCATTCATTCCATTTTTTTAAATAAAAATACACACATTTTTATGATTTATTTTCTCATAAATTTATCAAAGTGTCTGAAGGATAACATTTTACAAACAACGTGAAATTTTGAGGGGGAACATCTTTTTATATCAACTGAAAACATATTTATTATATTCCTTTGAAAAATAAATGTAATATTAAAAGTGAAACAATCGAAATGTAAATTTAAAAATAAAATAACATGTTAAAAACAAGTTGAGAAAAATCTACACATTTTACGATGATGATGTTTAACTGCTTTATGATGTTCATTGTTGTGTTCAGACTAGCATGTAAACACGCAGTTAAAGTTATTGCTGTGGGTTAGCCAGACGGACGTGGGTTCGAGGCCAGTAACCACATGACTGCCAGTTTCAATGAGGACGGGCGTGATTTCCCCGGGCTCCACTTGCGTATTCAGTCACTGTGCACCAACCCTCATTTCAGCTCTACTGGATTTTCAATATCCAATCTGCTATAAAATTTAATATTTTAACAACCGTGTTTTATGATGTTAACATTGATTGTTGCAACAATGACAAATTTTAATAGATTTTAGTATCTCTATTATATAGAGGCTTCAAGTCAGCTTATTTTGAAGGGTTTTCACCGTCCTTACTATCCAAACCTACATATATATACATCAGTAAAAAAAAAAATGAAAAAGTTTTTTTAGTATAAAAAAAAATCTTAGAAGAAAAAAAAGTTTTTTATTCATTATTCGAAAGATTCCTTAATGAGGGGTAGAAGATGTTTTTAACATTTTGAAATCAATAGCTTTAATAGACTGAGAAAAAAAAAATCCTACATCGTTGCTTATGGAGAAAATTCTCCTGACGGCGAACACTTAATGATTCTATTGGAAATACATTGACTCTGATTTTAATAACACTTATAAGTAGCGCATTATCATTTTTTTAAATGTTAATACTTAAGCAATGGAGATAGATTATAAAATAACATGCAACATTTATATGCTTATTTTAATCAAATTTTTAGTGGGTTTTATTTGTATATTAAATAAAATAAAATATTTAAAGACAATCTAGTGCAAAATATAACAAATATATATTAAGTGTATATAGCGTGCAAAAATATTGAAGCTAACGGGTCAATAGAGCAACTGTACAAACAAGGATGTAATTATTATTAAGTCGATGACCCCAAGGTGCATATAAGGGGAGTGCAAACAAAGAAGAAGAGAAGTAGTATAATGTAGTAACATTATATATGTAGTAAATTTTATTGAAGTGTTTAGTTAAACTAGTGTATTAAATGTAAGGTACCAACATATGCTTCTAATTCAATAGCCATGTGATCACATTGGCTTCTAGCCAACACTTGGCAAATGAGATGTTTAAGGCGTAATAAATCTCAGCATTACCAAGATACTTTGTATTTGTAATTTATTGATAAATATGTGGAATTTTGACGTCACTTAAACATCAAAATAAATAAAATTAAAATATATCACCTTTAGATTGGCAACTTGTTCAGCGGGTTGCGTTGGTAAAGTTAGTAGGGTGTTTAAAAATAAATATTGAGGTACACTTGTCACCTCGGAAACTTTCCCTTTGCAGTCTTGTTAATTAACATACCCCTTAAGTCTAACACAAGATATGGTGATTAACAAGATTGTAGAAGGAAAATTTTCCGAGGTGACGAGTGTACTTATTATTACATCGTTATCATTTTATCATTGTTTTTGTCAATTTAACCATATGCAAGTTTTTAACAAAATTAAATATGGGATGTAATTCTGTAGAAATTAGGTATGTTTGTAAACCCTGCCGGTGTACACTTTCGTTTTCCAGCTCAAAAGGTGGGGAAGTGCAGCTAACGTGACGTTTCTTGTTCGTAACCTTGCTCAGAGTACACTTAACAAAAACAACCTTAATGTAACAATAATATTATGACAAAATTTCATAGAAAACAATATAGGCTACCCACATTATTATCATAATACATTCAAAATAATGTTTCGTAGTAAACTATAATTAAATTTACGTGGTAAATAAAGTCATTTTCTAAAATAATGAAGGCTTTTTGGGTCAGTGAACTAATAAGAAATGCCACAAGAAATTAGCAGTAAATTTTGTGTTCAAAATATCAACAACATAAATGTTACAATATCGGAATTCTCATATATAAAGGCTGACAAAAACGGCATTTCAGTTCTCTAAGGTATACACAGGCAGCAGGAATGCAAAGCTACCTAATAACACAAATGATTATTCATCTGAAGACAAAGGCTTATATAGGGGAGTTTCAATCCCTTCTCAATTACTCTTGGATTTACATTTGTGTGGTATATAATATATATATACCTCTCTCTAGAAGACCGCCATGAAAACCATAGATATTATATTGTAAACTCATTCATTAATACTGTTATAACTACTCAATTTGCTATTATACACTATATTTCAAAATTTATATATGTTATTACAACAACAAAATACAATGTTTATAGAGTATTATGTTTAGAAATATACTTTAGGCCTTTAGGCAGCTTCATGATGGTTTAATATTTGTCTCTTCTTTTCTTCTTTGTAATTTTCAAACTGCCCATTCATCTCTCTCTCTCTCTCTCTCTCTCTCTCTCTCTCTCTCTCTCTCTCTCTCTCTCTCTCTCTCTCTCTCTCTCTCTCTCTCTCTCTCTCTCTCTCTCTATCTCTCTCTCTCTCATTAAAAATAGGTATATTTTCAACATGATACTTTATATATGGCAGACAAAAGGTGCAAAATTTGCATTATACAAATTATATATTATGTATTATATTATCATTATTAAAATAATTAACTTTCTTAGAAATTTAAAGTGCCAAAAATTGTTGCAGTTTTTATTTTATAATCTAATTGCAATTAATTTATGGATATTTAAAAACAATACATTAAAGGCCTTCTGAACCTTTTCACAGTATTAAGTACACGGTTAGCTTTGCTTCAGTGTAATTCGGCTGCATAATTTTTTTTGTTTCAGTAGCACAAATATCATGCAGAGATAATAGCCGATGAAGAAGCACCTGTGACGTCACTCACGCTCATTCAGCGGCGACAATATAGAGAAATCCCTGCAAAAGATATAGGTTCACTCCCGCTGCAACCACGGACACAATTTTACTTCTGGAATTTTTAAACTTTACCAGGGCAGTCTTGATAATATTTTTCAAATAGACTGAAAGAATTTTTTTGGTGGCGTGTGTACAGACTGAGTTATTGCGGTAGCAAGATAAGCTAAAAATTTAACATTGTTTTCCTATACAACATTTTCGCTCCTCTTTCTACCGCAATAACTCGGTATGTATGAATGTCATAAAAAAAAATCTTTCAGACTATTTGACAAATACTATCAAAACTGCCCTGGTAAAGTTTCAAAATTTCAGAAGTAAAATTGTGGCCGTGGTTGCAGCGGGAGTGAACCTATCTTTTGCAGGGATTTCCCTATATTGTCGCCGCTAAATGAGCGTGAGTGACGTCACAGGTTCCTTTTCATCGGCTATTATCTCTGATATTTGTGCTGCTGAAACAAAAAATTTTATGCAGCCGAATCACACTGAAGCAAAGCTTACCGTGTGCTTAATATTGTGCAATGGCTCATAAGGCCTTTAATAATAACATATCATCAGTCCTTACCATTAAATTTCCATTCAATTATCCATTTGCATTATGAGAGTTTTGCAATATAGTAGACAAAGTCAGGCATGATGTTCTTTTTACAACTTTACTAATGAAATTTCTAGTTGAACAAAGGTCTTTAATAGTAAAAATGATTTTTTTGATAGTAATAAAATTCACTGAAGTCTCAAATGATGACTTAATACGAGTAAAAAATACAAAAGACTATGCTAGATAAAATATATTATTCGATGTAGAATTTTATGTGGTGCAAGTCTGCATTTATTCTCTTTTTTTATGTTTTTGTAGCACAGTTCTATACTATTGATTATGTGCACAATGTTTGATTCAGAACTGCAAAGATAGGATTTTTCACTTAGTTAAAAAAATATTATTCACTCACCGTATTCGATATTCTTTTTAAATTCAATGCTTTTAACGGTCGATTCATTGATATAATATATAGTCTACCTTTTTCGTTACAGAATACATTAGTCATTACTATATGTGGCTATGGATAGAATTTTTAAAATACCCCACAAACATGCATAATTTATCATTACTTTGATTTACGAGTTCCTTATGCTTTCAAAAAAATTAAAGAAAAATTGCCTCCATATATTTTCCTAGTAATATTTGACCACTCTACACGTAATAAAGTGACAAATGTTAAATGTTTGTCGACACCGACACATAGAGGTGTGATATTGAACAGGGTATGAAATGAACGTGAAAATTATTGAATATAAGATTTATTGTCATTCTCATTTGTTATTTTATCGCATACTATATCAATTGTTTCGTTAAATCCAATGAAACGTAACTTTTATTTTTATTGAAACATTTCATTTTTATCTCAATGCTTTGATAATAAAACTTTTTTTTTTTTTCAGTAGCATTTTCGGAAGTAACTTAAATCACTATTATTTATGACGTTATTACGACAATTGGTGAGAAATTTTATTTATTACTTCAATTTTAATGCAATTTGAAGATATTTTATTTCACACTATAAATTTAATAATGAAGTTCACTTTTTTTTCAGTTTCTCTACTGCAGTTCTAAAACTCCCTTATGTAAACTTTTGTTTGCATTAATGCATGCATAATGCATAACTATTTTTTACGACTTCTACTGTTGTTTTCTGTGTCATGAATGACAATTCCCTCACTGCATCTGTTGTATTCTCCAAGAAAACTCTGATAACTAAGTCCCCCAAGGACATTTTCTATGCAACTGCCTGTACTCCTTGAAATTAATGATCTTATTGATAATTTTATTAGCATATTCCTTGAAAGAGTCGTGTGAATTTTATGTGTATAGCAATGTCGTAAAAAAGCTCCTGGGCATGCAGCTAGCGTTTTTGTTTTGTTTTCTTTTTTTTAAGACGCGATGGGCTTTACTTCTTCAAAATAATGAGCATTATTGCAACTTGATATAAAATTGGTCAGGGAAATAGTTCATTGATATTATTCCGGGTTTCACTTGTTGCTTGATTATGTGAAATAGAGAAGTAATTTTCATTTTTATGTTGTATTCTTTTTGTTCACATTTTCTGCTATCAAACTGTGGCATACTATTAATTTCTGCATGGTGTCCTAACTGTACGAAATTGATTGCAGGCGTTCGAGGAGTTAGAAGAGCTACTGGCGCGCCACTCGATCTGTATCGCCGTGAAGGAGAAGCTGGTGAAGGACTCGGGCGTGGCTGGCGAACACGCCTACGACTACATCGTGCAGCGCCTGCTCACCAAACCACGCGCCAGGGGTGAGCAAACACCGTCGTTAGTGCAGCAAAATTAGGTACAGGGGCCGCCACATAATGTGGTTTTCTTCGTGTATATTCGGGACTCTTCGGCTCGTGTTCCGACACTGATAAGGGCCCCTCTACCGAGTAATGAAGTCATTATACAAACATCAACATAAATAATATCACTAGCACATTTTTAATTAACAACAAAGGAGCATAAAGTCGTGAATTTCCAACAATTATTGATTGTTTGGGATTTTGGGACAATCAATTTCTAACGAGAATGTTAAATTGATTTTGAATGCATGTTACAATCAAGTAGGATATACATGTTAAATGGTAATTTTATAATCTTGCTTTAATGATTAATGTCACCATTAGTGACCATTACTAATTGTTTTCTAATGTTAAATCTAAAATATTTTTACAACTATAAATAAAAAAAAATTATTTCAAACCTTCTCAAATAAAAAAAAATCAACGGTATTGGTTTTTAGTCATTAAATTTTTAGTGCTTTTTAGATACTGATTTTACCAAATTTTGACCACAATCTTATTACAAATTCTATATTCCTCCTAAAAATACAAAATTTTCAAATTAAATATTAAAAAGTTAAACTTAAAGAAGAGTGAAATATTATATAAAAAAAATAGTATGCCATAAACACCCTATTATTGCAACTTGAAGGGTGTGAATTATTTTTAAGAGAGTCAACACATTTCACATAATTTTCGGTGAAAGCATAAAAATATTACGATTTTATAACAAAAAAATGCATGGTAATGGATAAATCTAGGTTAAACAGTGTAAACAAAATTGTGTGTGACTGAAAACAGAAAAGATGTTAATAGCTAATGTATTCTTGCCAGCTGACAAGAGAGGTCACCACCATAAGTGAGAAAAAGTATAAGTAAATATTGAAGCACTTAGTTACTTGAAGTAACGCAAATATATTGACTTTGAGTGCTGAAAATTTAAATACGAATATCTTTGAGATGGTACAGGGTAACGTAAGCATATAGCTTAGTCCAAAATCGAACGATTTGCTTTCATTTCAAACAGTACATCATCAAAGAAAAAATAAAATTATAAAATTGAAATATTTTCTTAATTTAATTCAGAATAATTTAAAAAAAAAATAGTTTAATGGGTAATTTTTCTAAAATTTAAGATATTTTCAAACCATTCAGTTATAATAACAACTTCGATTCTTGCTCCCTGATATTGAATTATGTTAGTGGTAGTGCAGAATTGCGTAGATATGTGTATATAAAATACAAGGAGAGTGGTGTGATAGTAGACCATAATAATATATATTATAGAGGTATAGATTAGTAACATTGATTTAACAAGAAAGGAAGACAAAATAAATTGACTCAAAAGTTGAAACGAACATCGATAAAATTCTGTTAAAACTCTTAATTCGAAGTTGCTAAATATGAATCAAATCAAGAATCTCAGAAAAGTTTTTCAATAATTTGTTCAAAAAGAGGGGATTATTATGTAGAGTGTGTATTAGCTATCTAACATTTTTATTTTAAGTTTGCTTATTGTTAACAAAAAAGAAAGATTTTGTGAAAGAAATAAAACATTTTAATGTATACTTTTTACAATATCGCGGTTACTTAAAATTTGCATGGAGAGTTGGTAGTTACTCGTATTGACAATGTAAATTAGTGCTCAAGCAGGAAATGGAGATTGATGAGGGGAAAATCCAAAGTGTACATTTTCTATAATGGAATTAAATTTTTTATATCGTACTGATAAAATTGTGTACACAAAAGTATGTAAATTTAGCATCAATTTGCAAAATTTGCAAACGAACCAATTAAGTACACTTCCAGCCAGTTGGAACATTATTCTTGCTTGAATTTTGATGACGATGTAGCTTAAGAGAACTAAAATTAGATTTAAAGATAACATTTCTATATAATAAATTAAACTCGCACAAACTGTAACGTTTGGATGTTGCCGAAGTGTATATTTCTTGCCAAAGTGTATATTTACTATTAGTGTAAATTGCACAGTAGGAAGTTTACTTTTTACTAGTTTTTACTTTAGAGAAAGTGTTCAAATTATATAATATATACTATATAACTTTATATACTATTCATATTACATTTAAATACTTAAATAATACATAAAAATTAGCAGGTGGTAAATAATTAATAATAAATCATATCGGAACAGGGAAACATTTTCATTTGTTGCCTCCAGGTATTATTAATTATTAATAACTCCAATTTTTTTTTAACGCAGAGTTACTGTAGTGTTTCTGCGTGCATGATCGTTCCATAGTGTAGTGCTACAAAAAGCTGAATATACACACTTCAATACATGCATACATAATATTTTAAACAAACAAAAATCCAGAATAAAGTATTTACTGAAGGAATAAATAACGCTATATTGTCTAGTTTACTTTTGTATATATATACCTATATTATTGTTTGCAATGTTTATTCATGTAATTTGTTATTTATTGTCAATACTTTGTAAATATTTGCATTTATAATTTATTTATTTTTGTAATAAAAATGTATAAAGAGTATGACATTGCGCAGACGTCATGTTCCTGACATGCTGCGCTGAGATGGGTCGAAGTGCACATTATAGCATATAAAACACAGTGTGTGTATATTATGTAATATATATATTAGTTGAATATACAAAATAAATTGAGTTAAAAAATTGTAAGAATAAACGATATGCTTTAAATTTGCCGAATAAAAAATTTGATAGCAACTAGCTTTGAAAATGGATGGCGCTGAAGCGTTGTGCCTATACCAGGCCGCCGGTGGCAGCAGGCGGGTGGCTTCTGCCACTCGCTGCGAAGCCCCGGTGAGCAGGAGGGTCGCGACGATGATTGCTGAAGGGTCTGGGTTTGAGCCTACCTGGAACCTCTGTCGGTGCAGATCTTGGTAGTATCGTAGCAAATTTTATAAAGAGTCATACCACCAAATTTTTTTTTCCATTGCTTCTGTAATTATCCAGTATATTGAACAGTATTTGGACCACCACCTTCCCCTCCCGTGCAATGATAGAGACCCTCCGCTCCCCTCCTGAGTATCATGCATGTAAACATTAAAGCAAACAATTCTATAACTCTATAATAATATATCTTGTTTAAAATTAAGGAAGTCCTAGTAAATACTTTCTTCAAATCAAATGAATATATATACAAAAGACAAAGTTAAAGATCAAATATTCATTTCTTATATAAAATATTATAATATACATTAAAAACTGATATAACATTAATTACGAAGTAAAATGTAATAAATGTATCCATGAAAAATCATGTCACTCAAATTCTTAATTTGAATTGCGAATGAAGAAGTGCACAGAAACACTACCAAAATGAGATATCCAAACGATGGAGTAACTGAATATATAAAAGCCCGGAGCTATATACCAGATATGAGATTTATATTATATAGTGGTTCATATCTAATATCAAGCAAAGTGTTTCTACTCCTCTCTGTTTTGCAGCTTATATATTGGCATGACTTTTTGACTGACGAGAAATTGCTTTTTTGTGGCTTTAAAAACTGCTACAAAAATATATTTATCTATACTCTTGCGTTCTCTCTCTCTTTGTTATGTGTTCACCAAACTGTCGTAGAATCAATTTCCTCAATTTTTTTAGTAAAAACTGGTATAAACTGAAATTCAGGGTAAAAATGCTAAAACTTTTTTCTGAGAATTTGTGTATAAAAATACGTTTTCATAGTGAAAGTATAATTTAAATATATTTTTAGTATATATATATATATATATATATATATATATATATATATATATATATATATATATATATATATATATATATATATATATATTCATTTAGCGATATAAAATAAAATACTTAACATTTTAACGTGCTCATTTTAAGTTAAAAAAAATCTAAATATCTGTAAATCAAATATCCATGGGCAAATTTGATTTCAAGCAGCGTCAGGTTACATATATTCAAAATTCTTGAAAATTTATCAAAGAGAGTATTGTCAAAAAGGATTCTTTTGAAATTATGCAAGCACACTTGAATACAACTTTTGCTCTTATTACAAAGCTCTTTTAAGGGTATAAAATCTGTTTTGAACTGCCATTAGTTTAGTAGCAAGGTAAATGGAGTAACAAGTGACTTGAGAAAATTTTCCTTATAAATGTTGCGTTGTTCATATGGCACGCTCAAGTATGATGATGAAAAATATCAAATTATTTTTCTTTCATTTTACTTTTTTTCATTTTGTAAGTCTTCAAAGTTTATAACAATCAATAATGTACAGTCGTGGCTCCTAAAAACTTAGCATCGATGTATCGTTTGAATAATACATCACCGCTATTGCCGAGGAAAGTTTTACTAGATGAAGAAAGTTGTTAATCTCCTCCATGCTTGTCGGGTATGCAACCAGCTATATTACTACAATAGAGCCATACATAAATGTACCAAAATTTACATGCAAAAAGGTATAATACATGTTTTATTAACCCTAGCATTACAAAGGGTGAGGGAAGGATTCGACACGACTTACAAATTTTAAAATTAAAAAAATATTAAAATTAAATTAAAATTTGTAAAAGACAGCTCCAAAAAATCTGAGATAAAAAAAAAGACCGGTAATGCTATAGGAATATCAATCTTAATAAATACTTAAACGTAGAATTTATTGCATATTAATAACAAGGGGCTAAATTATAAGTCTGAAAGTGGATATGTTATTTCAACGTACCTGATTACGTAGCCGTTATTTTTTTACCTTCATAAAACAATAAATAATGTCATATTCTCGAGCATGTATTGAATTAATGTGTAATACTATATATATGGCGATACAAGAGGCAGTATGATGATATACCCCAAAGTAAGGGCATCTGCATCAGCAAGTGCAGCTATGTGTTAGCTCTGTATTAACATACAAGAAAATATGTGAATAATTACACGTGCAAGTGTGTCTGTAGGATAACCCCCACCCACACTATTGCACATTAACGCTTAGACTGTAGCTATAAATAGGATGTAATGTGAGCACAATTTTAACCTCACTGATCCGATGGTTCTGTCACTTTGATGGAGATATCTTGAAAGATTATTTTATAATGTGCTTTGTCGTATACTAAAAAATAATTTTAAAGAACATCATCAATATCGTTATTTTCTCCGCCGCATTTTATGTAAGTTATCAACAAAATTAATTACACAAACGTATATAGTCAAAATGGCCGAGTTTCATGAAGGAGTAACTCATAGAGAGGAGATATCCCAGTTTCTTATTAGATAATACGGTTAAGACTGACGCTAACCAAGGTTAATAAAAATTCTTTTTTCGTGCAACGCTTCCATTTTATAAACAGTTGGAGGTCCAAAAACTCTAGAGTCTATAGAATTGAGATGATTTGTAATTTAACTCAAACTAGGTATTAATAATTCAAATAAAATATAATTATAAAGGCTGATTTAAAAAGTGAAATTACATTTAAAAGAAGTGCGGGGATTAAAAATGAAACATAAAAGTTTTATTGAAAATCATTCAGCAGAAAATTGAACGAAGGAAAAGCTAAAATTGCACGTTTGATAATTTTAGAATTTAATTAAAATCACATAAGGTTTCTCTATCAAATTAATTATTTCATCATATTGTAGAAAATATTAATATAGCTTTGCTTTTTCTTTTAACGGAAGATGAATTTTCCACTCATATGGTTTTTTATACAAAATTAATGTGCACATTGAACGTAATAAATTAATTTTATTTCTTTCATTATTTTTAAGAATTCACAACAATGGCCAGGACGTGACAATATCCCTATCGGTCGTAACAAAACAATATAATTATCAATAACAATGATATAAAAAAGCACACAAATACATTTTTATGTCTCTAAAGTTCAATTACATTACAGTAAAACAAGCCTTAGATTACGCCTGAGATCACAGACTAGACGTCGCCAAGGCGTAGTAATCTTCATTTTTTAAAAATGTCCCACAACAAGGTTATTATAACTTATGTAATTTTTTAAAAATATTACATGCTTCTATAATATGTATAACTATTAGAAAAAAAGTATAAAAAAGTAAGTTTAATTTGATTTCAAAATCGCGTCGCCACCACTTCGACCACTTTGCACCTCTTCCAGACGAAAGCCTGGGGCCAGTGGGGCCGCATGGAGCCGCTGTTGTGACAACACGTCGACACCAAAAATGCTAAAAGCTTGAAAAAAAAGTGGTAAAATTAAAAAAATAAGCACCCTTACGCATTTAAAAGTAACATTCTGGATTTATTATAGCTTCTGGAGGCGTATATAGACGTATATTCCGATCCGTCTTTTATTTTAAAACGAACGCCTTTTTTCAGCTCAGCTGATCGGTTTAGTTCGATTCGGTTCGATTTAATTAATTAATCGATTTTGAGCTCCTGTGACATCACAATAACAAAAATCATGGCAGCATGCCTTTTTTGTTTTGGTTTTAAAGTTCGCTAAATTAATGAACATTAAACCATGATGTCAGTACTAATAACAGGTTAAAAGTCTATTAGATACTTGGGATGGCCGCTATAGGCAAGCGGATTGCCGCGCCCATGGCCGTGGCGTTCTCACAAACCGGCAAACTAAACTATAGGGATGTGGTGTTTTTTTCTAATCGAGCGCCTATCGTTAAAAAATGAAGGTCGTAACGCAAAACGGTACTATTTTCTGTTCAAAATGTCTTCCATGCGTAAACTAAGGTTGTGATACTGTATTTCTATTTAGGAAGAAAAAAATATAATAAAATAATTAAAGTAAAAATAATTAAGAAAAAAAAACCCTTTATAATATGTTTGTTCTTTTAGTTCTTCACTTAAGTTTATTATGAAATTTGATTGCGTAGTTTTTCATGGTCTAATACAACTCTAGACTATGTATACTGTTAAAGTAAAGAATGTAATTGGAAATTTTTTCATTCATAGTTGATATCCTAAATGTCATTTTTTATTTTTAAATAAAAAACAGCTTACTGTGTATTTGACAAATTGTAACTTTTTTTAATGTTTGCCACGAAGGAGAAAATGCAAGAAAGAAATGGACAACATACATGAAAAAAATTTATTGCAGAAATGAATAGAGGGTACCAAATTATGCCACTCTGAATTTTTTCAAAAATTTTTTGAGACCCAGAACTATTTTTAAATAATTATTGAAAGTCCTGTGATTTCAGTTGGCACTCCTGAATCCTTAATAAAAAGGATAGAGACTGGACGCCTATTGACGCCTCCAGGAGGCGTGGCCGCACTTTCAATAATTATTTAAAATTAGTTCTGGGTCTCAAAAAAATCTGAAAAATTCAGAGTAGCATAATTTGGTACTCCCTATTCATTTCTGCAATAAAAAATTTTCATACATGTATGTTGTCCATTAATGCCCAGCTGGTTCTGTTAATTAAACTAGTTTAATACTCATTAAGATTTAATGAAATGTTCAAATTTTAAAATAAATTAATCTCTAATAAGCCATATAATATAGCCTAATAATATATATAATACTTCTTATCACTGCTGGGACAATGAGCTTACAAAACATTTAAAAATTTAAAAAGTTTTTAATAAAATATTTTAAATATTATAACAAAACTTATAATACTAACGAGGCAAACGACCTGATCCTTCCGAAAACTCGCAATATTCGTTATATGGACTCACTAAAAGTTGGGTGACAATGGACAATTTGTATGACATTTTTTATTGCAGAAATGGATGCAGGAGGGTACCAAATTATGCTACTCTGAATTTTTTTAATATTTTTTTGAGAGCGAGAACTATTTTTAAAAAATTATTGAAGGTCAGTTTTATGACGTCACGAAGAGTCTGTCCTTAAGAAAAGGATAGACGCTAAACGCCCGTGACGTCATAAAACTGACCTTCAATAATTTTTTAAAAATAGTTCTCGCTCTCAAAACAATATGAAATAATTCAGAGTAGCATAATTTGGTACCCTCCATCCATTTCTGCAATAAAAAAATATCATGCAAATTTTCCATTCTATCTCTGCATATTTCTGTAACTAAGGGAACCATGAAAATCCCAGTAAAGATATACCGCAGTTGCTACAACTTTTTTTTAATGAATCAAAGGGTATATGGAATAGTGCTTTTTGTTAAACATTGTCACCCATTCTACTATAAAACAATAATTATATAATTCATATAATTATTTATTGCTCAATATTCATATTATTCATTTAAAAATTCAATTCCTAAAAATAAAAGTGTTTGAAATTAATTAAAATTTAATTAAATAATAAAAATGGTGCTGTCTCCTAGTATTTTTTGAGGTGTCAAATACTCGGGCAAGTTCTCTCGTTGCCTGGGGCGGGGCACCTCATTACACAGCAGCAAGGGCCACCACCGCATGACCGAGTTCAACTTTTGTGTCCAGCCTCACTCGCTCTTACTCGCTAAAACGTAAAAGAGAAAATAAAAAAAAAGCTTCTTTTGTGGTAATTTGAAATAAAAGGGAATTTTTTTTAAAGAACAGCTCTTTGAAGTATACTAGATCGAATACTGTAATTATTTCTTCAATTGTTTAAAGTTTGAGTCTTTGAAGTTGTTTTATATACTTTTCTTTTTTATAAAAAAAAAAGGTAAATAAATCGTAAATATCATGTTTATTATTCTAACGTCACTTTTGAATAATAATGATGAAATCCTCTATTTTTTTAAGTCTTTTTGTCAATAAAAAAGAAGACACAAGAGAGTAATATAAATTTTATGGTCCTTTATAAAAGTCAGAGACTGAAGTGGATGGTTCAAAGATTTTATTATTGTACACATTAAATGTCTGCTTTAAGTATATAGCTAAACAGAGTATCACGATTTTAATATTGTTCTCTTTATAGAAGTGTGTTTTGAATTGCAAATTTTGCATTCCATTTTATGTTCATGATAATCGGATATTAAAATTTAATGCTTTATTACAATGAAAAACGAAGATGACTTGAAATAAACCAACTATATATGTTGTGCTTTCCTTCAAATTTTTACCTTTTTTGTATTTAACATGTATATGTTGCATCGACCGGACGCGAATTCGCTTCGGATGCGATATTTTTGTTCCCAACGCGTTGGGATCAAATTTGCGATGATCCGAACGCCAATTTCGCTTCTTGGAATTTTCCAATGATCCCAACGCGTTGGGAACAAAAATTTCGCATCCGAAGCGAATTCGCGTCCGGTCGATGCCAACATATACATGTTAAATACAAAAAAAGGTAAAAATTTGAAGGAAAGCACAACATATATAGATGGTTTATTTCAAGTCATCTTCGTTTTTCATTGTAATAAAGCATTAAATTTTAATATCCGATTATCATGAACATAAAATGGAATGCAAAATTTGCAATTCAAAACACACTTGGGCACCAGGGCTAATCCTCTATTGTAGGGCTAATCCTCTATTGCAGGGGGTATAGTCACTCCCTTCCGGCTTATGGAGGCCCAATTCTGAATTCTGATTGGCTTAGAAATAACCCTTTTTGCTGAAACGCCTCCCTATTGGTTAAAAAGGGGTTATTTGCGTGTTGTTTACAATTTTCAACAATCCAATTTTTTTTTGTAACGGTCGTGAGTGACTTTACCCGGTTCAATAGAGGATTAGCCCTGTTGGGCACTTCAGCAAAATTCACAACGCGTAAAATTATTTGATCGCAACGCGTTGTGAACAATGTGAAAAACGTCCAACGCGTTCGGAACAAAATTAAGATGTTTCTTGATGATTTCCATGACGCGAAATTGATGGCGAGAAATTGAAACTCATTGAAATTTGAAATAGGAAGAGTATCGCGGTTCGCGGTGAACATGTATAAATTAAAAACGTAATACTTTCGTAATATGCTAATTAATTAATCAATTAATTACTTGAAACGTAAAAATGGAAGAACAAAAAAATAGGGACGTATTATGAATAAGAAAAAAGCACTTACCTTTCAAAAAAGCATACAAAATATAAAGCATATAAAAATAAAATATTATATTGCATAAAATTCAATATTGCCGTACAATTTTTTTACAGCAGTATAGAAAACACTTCTCTCTATAATTATTATTTTTACACTGCAACGAAGAAACATTTGTCCATATTTTTAGGCATAATGTCATTGTTGGCGCTCGTTAACCGTTTCAACTTCATAATTAACGGTCATTTTCCATTAAGTTAACATGTAAATCAACAACCGTCCCATGTTTTTCCTTTTACGCGACAGATATTACACAACAATACTTTGTTTACTAACAATTAACGAGCAGAAGACTAAAGGTGAAAACAGCCGCTACGCTTAGCACCGCCGATTTGGTGCTAAGAAAGTCAGTTGAAACACTCGCTCAAATGTTTCCGATCGTGTTTTTTTTGAACAGCTGATTGCCTTAGCACACGATTTCAATGCAATTGTTGAAAATTTTTGAATTTCGCGGTTAAAATAATTGACGAGCGCAATTATTTGTGCGCTTAGCACCTTAGCACCGAGCTTGGCACAGAGTTTAGCCTCTTCAAACTTCCGACCAATCAGAACGCGTAGAGTGGTCGGCTGTTTTCACCTTGATTGAGCTACATTACACATTAAATTAGATTAAATTTCCTTCAATTTGTAAAATGAAATGACGTGATTCATTATAAATTTGACATGAATTGGTAAATTTAATTTATTTATGTAATTGTCAATTTAAAAAAAAAAAAAAAGATAAAGGTGCTTTCACATATTCGAAAATCGCTACGGAGTTCCGTAGCAATGCCGTAAGCCTTTCACATATTCTTGTTCGTCTGCGGCAGCTGCGGCGGAAAATCATGTGAATGCCGCAGCAAAATCAAACTCATCTTGATTTTGCTACGGAGTTCCGTAGAACGTGCCGCAGAAGATCGCGAGGTGCTACGGAGCGCCGCAGCAAAATCAACACATTTGCTACGGAGTAGCTACGGAGCGTTTCCGTAGCGATTTTCGAATATGTGAAAGCACCTTAAGTGATATCCTTGTGAACTTTGGTACTCAATTGTTGACTATATATGGATACAGGTTATTACAAAGGTCAAGCATGTAAATTTAAGTCATTTCACTTCTATTTGTGTGCGGTGCTGTCGTGTTTGTTTATGCCTAAAAATATGGACAAATGTTTCTTCGTTGCAGTGTAAAAATAATAATTATTGAGAGAAGTGTTTTCTATACTGCTGTAAAAAAAATTGTACGATAATATTGAATTTTATGCAATATAATATTTTATATTTATATGCTTTATATTTTGTATGCTGTTTTGAAAGGTATGTGTTGTTTTCTTATTCATAATACGTCCCTATTTTTTTGTTCTTCCATTCTTACGTTTCAAGTAATTAATTGATTAATTAATTAGCATATTACGAAAGTATTACGTTGTTAATTTATTCATGTTCACCGCGAACCGCGATACTCATCCTATACGGGAATTTCATGTTTACATTTTGGGTAGCACGGAGATGCCCGAAGCCGCCCGAAGAGCTTCGGGATGTAGGCAGAAAACCCTAAAATCCTATGCTGTGCGTGTTAACGTAACTCACTACACCTCTTTTCTCATAACAGTTTCGGTCGCCAAATATTTTTTTTCATTAGCATTGGTTCTTCTTGTTACCATTTATGATAGAAAATTCTACGAGAAATGATATGAATCGTCAGGAGAAATGAATTTCAATACTAACTTTAACACGTATTTGCTATGCCGCTAACAATGTTTTGCCTACACAATTATGACGTCATATTGTTTTGTGACGTATGGTGAAAGACCCGTATTTCAAATTTCAGTGAGTGACTTTTTCGCCATCAATTTTGCGTCATGGAAATCATCAAAAAACATCTTAATTTTGTTCCGAACGCGTTGGACGTTTTTCACATTGTTCACAACGCGTTGGGATCATTCTCGTTTGTTCCGAACGCGTTGGGATCAAATAATTTTGATCCCAACGCGTTGTAAATTTTGCTGAAGTGCCCAACGCGTTGGGATCAAATTTACGATGATACGAATGCGAATTTTGCTTCTTGGAACAAAATTTTTGAGAACAAAAATTTCGCGTCCGAAGCGAATTCGCGTCCGGATGCCAACATATATATTATTACATTATATATATAATATTATATGTATATATTAACAACAAAAATACTGCATTTTCGTTTTAAAAAATCAAAATACAATATAGTACTTGAATGAAAATTATATTGGAGATATGAAATTTATTTTACATAAAAAAATTAATAATAAATATAAATTATAATTTTTTTAATAAATTAAAATTTTAAAATATATATCCACCTCACATTACAATAAACATACGAGAAAAAATATAGAAAACTATGTTAAAATAAAATTAAATTTAAGGAATTCTGGCACTGTGTAACATATGCGTCTATGCAGCTTTGCGGCAGAGAGTTTTGTGAACCGAGTTAGAATAGGCAAGCTGGTTACAAACCTTTTCCCGGGCCAACATTAAATAAATCAAATTATCGGGTCGAGATTTATCGTGGTACAGACGCAGCTGTTACTGCCGTTGTCACTTTGGAGGAGGACTGTATATAGCTGCGTGTACATAGATCTAAAATGCTATAAATATGTATGCTAAAATCGTCGCAAGCAATATTATAGCATGTTATAGTTTCATCTCATAATAAGGTGGATTTATATGAATGAAGGCTGCGATAAGACACGATTTTGATGCACAAGCTGTAAAATCTTAAGCCATAATACCAGCTAATTCACCAACACGTTGTGACAGCAATATCGCTCGTTTAATTTCGATCCTAATAATAATATAAAAAAAAATAAAAAAAATCCTCTTTTTCATCGCCAAATATGGCCGCCAATGGATGTTACAGCAAAAACACATTATTAGCGTCGCAGGCTGGAAAACGCTCATGTAAATCCACCTTAACATGGTGCAGAGACCATTAGAGACCTCCGTGCCTTATGGTCAAAAATTTGACAAATATTTTCAGAACTTCGTGAGGTCTAAGCATTGCCGCTTATAGTGTAGCGCATGCACTCTTAAATATTAGATACTGAATGGGTTTTCATTACTTTAAAAAAGTACTTAATTTAAGTACTTTCTCGAAATTGCACTGTGTTTGAAGTAATTAAAAAATTAATGTACTTATTTTAATTACAAAACAAATTTAGTACATTTTTTTTAAGTACTAAACAAATTAAGTACATTTTTTTTAAGTACAAAATAAATTCAGTACATTTTTTAATAAAAGTACTGAAATTGAAGTTCAATGAGTTGCCACAGTGGCGTAAAAAGCCGGAAGTTCAAAACATGTTGACCGACCACGAGACCGTGCAATCAGTGGCTGCTAGTAATTAGCGATTAATTATAGTAATCTTAACCGTTAGGGATGTTTTATATAGAGAATCTCAAATATGAATATACGTTTGTAATGTGGATTGTTTAGTTTCGATCGAAATCGATCAAATTTTGCGTGAACGGTAAGCTTTAAAATATGTGAAAAAATTTGTTCTTCTGCAGTCAATATTACTATGCATCATATAATATATAATTACTTGTTAACTAAATTTTGACTTTTGATGCATTGCCATTCAATTTTATAGAATTTTTTAATCGTAAGGTATTAATTAATAAATAATATAATAAAATATCACTGTTATTTTATCCTTGTGAGCTAAATCATTATATATTATTTTTTTCTGAACTATTATTTAATACATCTAATATGTAATAATACATACAGCAGGTAAAATAAAGACAATATGCATTTATGGACAAGCGTCAGATATAAATTCAAGAAATAATGCATTACGTTAGCGTTACATGTTCTTTCAGTACATTAATGAAGTCAGTACTTTTTTTTGGAAAAAAGATGTGATTAAATGGAGTCAATAAAAGTACATTTTTTGTACTGAAACTTCTTTTCAGTACTTTTTTTGTAAAATCTGAATTAAGTACTTTATCCAAGTACAAAATATGTAGTGATTAAACGGAGTCAAAAAAAGTACAAAAATTGTACTTGGACTAAGTATCTAAAAGTTTAGTGTGTGTATTGTTTATTATAACAGATGGTTCTCGCTCTGCTTATGAGCTACACAAGCGCCACCACCCCTAGACCCCGTGAAGTTCTTAAATTATGGTCAAATTTCTGGTCATTATTTTTCTCTGAACATCGTGTAACTAAAGCTTAAGATCCAAAATTACCCGCATTTTAAAACCATAAAGCTAGATTTACATGGTAGATTTGCAACCTGGAACGTGACGTGAAAATTGGGTACTTGATTTAATATCCACTAAATATATTTCTATAATTACTACTCACATGACACGTATATTTGTTTTTCCTAAAAGTGTATTAAAAAGTTATTGGAGATAATCCTATGCTTCATTTTTAACTAATATGTTTAAATGTTGTCATTTTTTCTAACCGTTCTGTCTTCAAATCGTTTTAATCTCAAGCATAAAATATGAGTTACTCACTGTCAGAACAGATTTATGTAATTCAAGCTAGTTATACATAATAACTTAAATTTCAAATGAAAAATTCAATTTTTTAACATATTGAAATAAATATTAAGTAGTTTTAAACTATAAACTTGTGATATATTTCAACATAATGATAGTATATTACATGTAATTATATAACAATTATAATGTTATATGAGATTAACTACAGATGTCTTTGAGTTCTAGTCAGCAAAGTAGAGAGATTTTTAAGTAAGAAGTCGAGAATGAGAACAGTACTTAATAGCTGTAATCATACATAAGTAGAACGTGTAATCATACATAAGTAGAACGGGTAATAAGCTGTAATGAGATCTTCTCTGAAGACTCGACCTTAAAACTCAACGTGCTAACGACATGGAAGAAAGCTCTCTGGAATACACTCAAATTAATATACCTCACACCGGAAGTGATTATAAGTTTTCTATTTGCCTATAAATATTTACACTCTAAAGAGAGAATTAAATTTAAATATGTTACAATTTAGTTCAACATTGCAGATTATAAATTAAATTAATTAAATCTGGTTAAATCATTTAATTAATTACACTATATTCAGTCTTACACAATGTCACATTAATATGATTTAACAGTAATCAGTTCAACTACAATAGATTTGCATTTAATGCATTGATTTTTATATACATTTTATTTTCATTTAATAGTATATTTTTATTGAAATTAAGATTATTGGAAGCATTTTTTTTAACATTACTATAAATGGGTTAGAAGAATTTTTTTTATAATTTTTAAATAAATTATAAATAAATTAGAAACATATTTACATTATAAATAAATTAATTTCTATGGCAGATGAGGACAATACAACTATGATAATCAAGTATACATGATATGTAAGTAATGTAATATGTGTATAAATTAATCATGTATATAAAGCCGGTCGGAGGTGCATGCCTCCATGCTATAGGTAGATACACACATTTGGGAATCGTAATTACTTTACATTAGCTTTTAGCATCGATGTTCTATTTTATGTTGTATATATTGAAAAGCCTTGAATATAATTATTATACAGTAATGAAGTTTATGTTTGTTGTTAAGGAAAATTTGTACAATATTATATCGACATTAATCGTAATTTTATAAATTTACTTAATATAATTTGCAACACTGTAGTATAATTCCTAGAATTTATATAATTTATAATTTAATTAATTTAACAATTTTTAAAAAAACTAATTTAATTTTCAATAGCCGCGATTTACGAATGAAAATAACAAGGTTTCTTACTAACCGTGGTTAATTAGTGAGGAATTTGGTTTTCTTTGTGTGTAAGTCGTGTCATTTTTTCTGAACTACAAAAATTAAAGTTTAGGTTCTTTGCTTGTACTTCTAATAATAGTGCATATTTATTATATTATTATACCTATATTCAGCAGTTCCTGAATGTTAATTAATAATTAATATAAACCGTCATCTTAGATTTGAACTCGGAAGATTAAAATTTAATTACTAATTAAAAGTATACATAAGATTACAGTCAAATTGAATGTTAAAAATGTCAATAATATTCTTGCAGTATTGCCCATACTGAAATTCTGAGTTTGACAATATCTTATTAATATTGATCATGAAATTGAATTTTAGAATATTACAAATTAACTACTTGTTTTTAAAATATATATAAAAAATTCTATAATTAGAATAACGAAAAAATTATTATTTAATTAAAATATAGAGAGATAATTTTTTAATTTAGAGTGAGTGACATAAAAAAAAATATCTTTATATTAAGTCATCAGCATGTGCTATATATAACAGAAGGAGTGAACTAGTAATTGAAGAAATTGAGTTAGGGAAGAGAGGCGCGCGATTGATTGGAGCGATCGTACAATGACAGGCAAAGGAGGAGCTCATTGCTCGCTTTGTTAACGCTTCGACACCTGCCGCTCTATCAGCGTACAGCTGATGACAAAAGTGATTTGAAAAGTAGCTAGCCATTTCGTCATTGAACAGAACTTTATATCCGAAAGTGTTTCCATGTGTGACCTTAATGGACTCATTTTAGGTCATTTTTTATCGTCCTTAATAATCAGTACAGTAAAATTTATTTAATATTCCCTTCTGAAGTAGCCGGAAGTGTGAAGTTTCCGATCTTTCTATTCATATTTCAGAGTTGGAATTTAACACAACATATATAGCTCAGTACTTGTAATACAAAACCCTTTGCAATGTTTCAAATCTAAATTACAAACAAAACAGCCACAAACTTCACACTTCCGGTTACTTCCGGCGGGAATATTAAATTAATTTGACTGTATTAGAAAATTAGAAGTTATGTTTTATTATTTTATATTTGTAATGATAATTCAAAATGGAAATTATTGTAAAAAGTATAATTATTATTGTGTTGTTAAAATATCTTATATAAAATTTGAAAAACTATAAAAGCTACATTATATTTACAATAGCAGGATAGAATTTTCAAAAATCCAAATTTCTGAGGGTTTATTTACAAATTATAATAAAATATTTTCATTTACGGGATGTTGAATTGGGAATTAATTGTGTAGGGAAAATGGATTTAATTAATGTGCCTTCACGTTCCAGCATTTGATAAAGTGAAAGTGAGAGAGCCGTGCAAAAACACAGTCAAAATGGCAAACTCTAACCTTTATCAATGGACCAAAGCAATTTCCAAATCTAGAAAAACTATTATTCTGTTATTGATAGCAGCGATATAGATTTAGGTAGAAATAAAGTAAATTTTTGCTTGAAATGACCACCCTTTCAAATACCAGCCATGATTGACGGTGACCAGTGAAAATGAGCCAACGTTATAATATACAGTATATTATATTTTATGCACCATGGCATGCTCTACTTTTTATTTTTATTTATATTTTATTTATTTTATATTTATATATATATTTTTCAAATTTGTATGTTCTGCGTTATAATAATTAAACACATTAGACAGTAAAAATTTAATTAAATACCATTACGTATATTATTATGTGACGATTAAATTCTTACATTAAATTTCAGTGACCTGTTAAGTAGAAAAGTTTTATGTTTTGATTATAATTATGTATTTTTATCTCAATTATATATTTTTATCTCTAAAAATGGTTATTTCATCTCAATTTTAAATAATCAAGTTAATTGTTCTTAATAATTATATTTTATAATGTATGATAGAATATTTTATAATATCGGTTATAAAATTTAATTAATGAAAAGTTTTTAAACAAAATTTGAAAAGGTTCACTTTCAACGCTTGACAAATTTTTTTATTCATTTTCATCTGTTCAATAAAAAAAAAAAAGAAACGATGAAAAGATATTTCAATGAAATGAAAATATATTATGCATAAATTTTTTTACATCTCTTTTCTATATCATTTTCATATATAATAATAATATATATACTACTACATAAAACCAAGAATACAAAGGATAAAAAAATCTTTATTTTTATTGAATCGTTCTACTTTAAGGATTTGTTGGATACTCTCCATTATAAAATATTTTCCAAGTCGACACCGCGACCCTACACCGAGCCGACGACAACTTCATATAAAGCCCCTCCATGACGACGAGGTTAAAGAAGATACGCTCATGTCTCCCAAAAGTGTCGTCACAGCTTGTTATTATTTCGTATTCTATGGACAAGTACCAACATGCATGAGAGATAAAATGCCTGAAGGCAGTGCAAAATAATATTTTCAAAATAAAAAATATATATATAATGAAAAAAATAATACGAGTATACATATAGAAATGTTGTGACTATGATGTTGAGTTCACAATAATAACAGGTAAATATATATGCTTGCATGAAAATATCTTGATAATATAAAATAATACTAAATATTCCAATTAACAAATTTTGAATATATTATATAAATTACTGCAATTTAAAAGGTGGATTAAAGGCGGATGGGTGACAACGGTGATACGACGCGATTTTGACGCAAAAACTGTGAAATCCTATGCGGCGAGCGGATTCGCCGGGTTGCGACGACGTTTATCGCGTCAAATTATGATGTTTTTTTTTTTAATCGCCAAAAATGGCTGTCGACGGATGTTACAGCAAGTGCACATTATTCGTAAGATCGCCATGTCACTCCGTCTTTTATTATACATGAGCAATTTTCAGCTTGCGACACTACTTGATTAATGCTCACTTGCATGCTAACATGCATTGGTGGTCATAGTTGATAATTAAAATAAAGCATCAAAATTTGATGAGCGATTTTGCTCGGCGAATTTACCTGCGGTATTTCACAGCTTGCATGCGTCAAAATCGCGTCACATCGCGTCGCACCATCGTTGCCGCTCATGAAAATTTATACCATTAGCTACAATACTTTTCTCCAACTTTACATAAAAATTCTTTCTAATTCAAGATAGTTAAGAAGTAAAGTTTTCACATTAAAAATTAATTAAAGATAACGCTAATAATTATAATTTTATTTTCTTATCTGCAAATTTTTACACCTGACATTTTCATTTGAATGAGGAAAGTGCGTGTTTGGCTTACCTCCGTGTTAACATCGTGGATCTAGAGATTGCTGTATCACGAGGGAGTTATAATACATTTGAATGTCAGGACCTCTGACTGGGGGAGATTCACTCAAGGACGTGCTCTTCAGAGACCAAGGGACATCTTTTTCAATTTCCTACCGTCACCTGATGGAGAATGTGCGCGGGTCTCACTCCATTGTAGTCACTGATCCACCAGATTCCTTCCTTTGGTAAAAAAAAAAAAAATTAAAAATAAGATTTCATGATCTCTTAATATATATGCCAGGATAGATCTATCGAAAAGTAATTATTTTAATTCACTGGTATATATATTTTTTTTTAAAAATACAACCTGATTTTTACTTGTGAACTATAAAATTATTTATCAAATACGGCTTAATAAAAAGTATCACTCACTTTATATTTAAAAGACATGATCGAATATAACAAACAATAGAGAGTGTATGAGCGATTTGGGTCAAATGAGGAAAAAATTCTAAAAATATATTTCCTAAATACAACATAAAAACCCCATTTTTTAAAGCAGCTTAAGCTAAAACACCAGATCTCAAATTTTAGTATTGTAGTATTAGTCTTTTTTAATTAAAAAATGTTCAACTTTGCAGTAATAATATTTACCTTTCTCGCTTCCTTCTCTCTGCCAAACACACAATACATAACTCTTTATTACTTTCTATACAACATGCGAGAATGGTACTCAAAAATGACTGCAACTAGTCACAAAAATGATCTCCACTCTTTGACGACAAAACGACAGCAACAGGCAGTAAAATGCAGCCGGAGCAAATCTGGTGTTTATGACGAAAGTGTTCGTCCTGCTTGCCACTAAAATATTTATTTTTTAATTTTTAGTAGCTCTTAAATAAAAGAAATACTTCTTTTTTATCATAAAAATAATTCATTATAACAAAAACCAAGTTTAACGAAATAATGAATGACATTATTATATATTTTAATATTTAGTTACATTTTTTTTTTTTTTTTATATTAAAAAAAAAGTTCAAAATTTAATTGTTACGTTTTTCACCTTCTTTGTTTCAAGAAGGAAACTTTTCCTCCAAGGACAACAGTTTTACGGACATGCGTAGCACTAACAATAGAACGTTTTTAGCACCTCCAAATGATGTGTGAAACGTACGTATACTGCTGCGTTCGAGCCGTAAAAGTTTAGATTAATTCACTCTGCTTTTTTATAGGCAGTTACAAAAATACTATCAATTCTAAAAGTGACCAACACCCTAAGCTGAGAGATAAAAAGTTTTGGGCATAAAAAACCTTGTAAAAGTAAATATATTTTCACAAAAAAAAATATAGTTTATATTATAAAAATAAAAGGTAATATTTTTTTACTGTAATTTATTTCATTTTTTTATTCACTCAACACTTTATTTATAATAAAATTAAAAGAAGTCATAAAAAATATTTTGTTAGTAAAATATTTTACTCATCATACAAAATTATCATTTTTATATATTTTTTTTGTAGGTTTGTGGTTTTTTATTTGACCTTATTTTTATAATGATTTTTAACATATAATGTATCATATATTATGTATTACATAACTATTACATTATTTCTATAATCACATACATATTACCCATGTGAACTAGTTGCAATACATTTAATTTGAAGTTTGAACACGTGATTATATCAATTCGCTCCGTTTACTTCTTCCTTTAGTATATAACTATTATGTTAATAATAAACTATAAAGGTTATTATTCTATGCTATAACGTAGCAAACTGATCTTTATGTTCGTCATGTGGTTGTATGCTATGAACATCATTATTAACCTACAGCTGTTAGCACACATATCACAAACTGTTTGACGAACAGCTGATGTTGTTAACAACAATACATGACGCTGTATATCTATATGTGCACTTTATTCCATTATAGCACATTCATATATATACTGTAGTACTGAGATATAGTATATCAAAGGAAACGATTGAATAAGCACGAATTCAAATGTTATTTAATAGATCATTATTTTGCTTTACAGCATAGATCACATCTATTGTTATAATACATAAATTACATAACAGGTACTTAATTTTACTTAAAATTAACATACAAAAAGAAAACACAAATATTTATAACAAACATTATAATAACAATATTCATTCAGACAATAATTTTACAAACGCATTTTAAAATAAAATGCATGTTGAATTTTCTTTGTTACTGTATAATAATTAGTATAATGAATGTGTTTTATTACGAACTATAGTATTCGTGTCTTTGTTGACAATATTGATTTATTGTTAGTATTGTTACTCGTGAATATTATTGAATTGTGCCGCCGAAATTACACTACAATAAAAAATTCTAATTATTGTATACAATATTGTATCATGTAATGCAAGCCTTATAGTCAATATATATATTTTTATATATAATATATATTACAAGTGAAAAATACATGGGTACAAGAGCAATTTGAGAAACAATTCATCACCTGGAATTGGATTAAAGCTTTAAAATCCATCTCAGTAACTTTGCGTCTAAAAGTCTTATTGTTCCCGGTCTCAGAAAAATCTGAAAAAATTCACAGTACTATATTTTTACCCCTTCTTTCGATTAAGCCACTAAAATTTCCACATTCTAATATCTCATTGTTGATTATGACAGATGACCTAACTTCAATTACATTATACGGTATACAGATACTGTTAAAGTAAATAGAAAAATCTATAAAGACCATAGATTTCTAACGAATAAAAGGTATACGTACATGTATAAATCAAATATTACAAACAAGATTGCAATATTTAAAATTACTTACAGTACTTTGAATTTATTTCAGTCTGGTGAACTTATTAGCATTTAAAATCAACAAAGAACTTTAAGTTGGTATTTTTTTTTCTAGCAGTTTCATCATGATCTGTTCAAAAAGGGAGTGGTATTTGGAATTTGGACATATATTGAGATTAGGATTAAGGATGAATTTCAGTAGATTGGTATCTCGCAATCGTACCGCCTGAATGCAACAAGACTTGCAGGGGACTTAGAACTTACCATCAATAGGTGGAATACAAATTTTGAAGTGAATCTGTCTTATCAATTTTGTGAAAAATGAGGTAGAAGTTTAACATTGACCTTATGGACGAAAACCGGAAATAGAGCTGTTGTAAGAAAACTGCAAGACTGAATTTGCTCAAACCATAAGCGATTACGTTTTAGAATATTATAGATTTTTTAAAATTTATTTCATTCGATTCGTTTGCAGGGAAATATTCCTTGATTCCAGCAGTAACTGAGATTAATCGTTAACATCTTCCTTCTCGGCAGCTCTTTCTTGTCTTGATTGACCCGTAACTCAGCGACACTCCACGGTCCACCAAGCAACTAAAGATTGCCTCTGAGAACGTACAAATAAAAGAATTGAAACTGCAAATAAAATAGAACTCCCACGTAATTTGGTAGTTAAAAAAAGTTAGTATTCAATTTTATCGTCTCTTTAATTATAATCAAATACTGAAATATCTATGCTAGAGATTACATTTTTTTACATTCTTTTTATAATATATTCTATCTTTACTGTAATAGTAATTATTTTACTAAAAAGTAATAAGAATTTTAACGTTAATAGAGTTTTATATTAGATTTGTAATTAACTTTTGAGTTTATTTTATAATCATTTTTACTAATTAATATCATAAAAATATAGTAGAATAATGATTAAAATTGTTGTTGAAATACAGCACAGAATATACAGTATAACTTTATATAAATATGATGAAAAATAACGCAAGGTATTACAGTCTTTTATTAACACTTCTTATAGTTCATAAACGTATTTATATTTAATGACAAAAAACTTAACATACTTAAGCATAGAAGTTGTTAGTATAATTATTATTTAAATTTTGTATAGCAAATTTCGGTACTAAATTTAATACTAAACATTTATAAGCTAAAATATATGCTACGCTCTTTCAGAATGAAATTTTAGCGTCAAAAAAATTGAACCATTTTAAATGAGTCACAACTCCAGCTATGATTATTGAAAATCGGTAATAAATCATCAGCAATAATTAATACTCCTAAAATTTGTATGGAGAGTACGGCTCATTAATTTCTGTATTGGATGAGTACACTTGTCACCTTAGAAAGTACCCTTACCAAGAGATGGTTCGATGCTATTGTCATCTTTTAACTGAGAGAAATTTTCCAAGGCATTGAGTGTACTGTAGTACACTGAAAATTAAATATAATTAATACCAGATGAGACAAGCATAAATCAACAGGACCAGAAGTCGATACTCGCAGAGAATATACAGTATATTAATCAGGGAAAAATATCTCGTGCGTCATCCACTATAATAATATAATCGTAGGGTGACCAGACGTACCGTTTTGACCGGTACAGTACCGTTTTAGAGTACCATGTACCGGTGTCCCCAAAAAGGCTCTCGGGACGCCTAAATGTACCGCTTTCGGACAAAATTTAAAAAGGGAACTTTTTTTTAATTTTTATCATTAAAAAAATAAAAAATTCATAGGAATGTGGTTGTGAATATTTACGAAATTGTACGGACGCAAATGATTTTGCAACTCCATGCCCCTTTTTCTCGATCGCATTCGCAAAACAGCATATTTCTTCCAAAATCGCGGAATATATATTATATATTTTGTATATACGCGCAAGCGGCGCAATAAGTATGCATATACTACGTGAAATGAAGTCACTACTTTTCGATTAAATTTTGAATAAAAAATATAAGTAAAAAACTTTACACAAAAATATAATCTCTTGATATTGATGATATTCACTTGATGGAAATTTCCAATAAAATATAAAATTGAAAAAATCATTCTTATGCATTGTGTCGTGGCTTAGACAAAAATTTCTGTCTCTTTTTTTTTTTTTTTTTTTTTTTCACAATAATCGCCGCGTGCATGGATGTTACGTAAATAAATGGAAAATAATATGAGGGAAAAACGCCACAAATATTATTCATACAATCAAGTAATTTTAGCTGTTATTAAGTCCAATTTGAATGCTATATAAATTAATTTAATTTAACTTCTTCAGCTATTTCACTCTAACAAGAGTTCACACTATTTACAAAATGAACAGTTCGATTAAAAGTAATTCAAATTAATTTCTTGCTTTATACTCAATTTTTTTTTTGTATATAATTTATCTCGTGACATTATATTAGTTTTATAAACAAACATATAATGCATTATTTAAGAAGTAACACGTACATTTAGAAATATTATGAATGGGGACGGAAAATTTGACAACGAAATTCAAAAAAAAAAAAAAAAAAAAAAAATCAATTTAAAATATTTAAATATATTTTTTTTATTGGAAAAGTATTCTTCGAAGTTATGCTTTTTGAGTATAAATTTCTTTTATTGCTTTTGCTTCTTTTTATTTTACATGCAACTTTACAACATAATAGGATCGTGGCCAGGCCAAGAAAAAAAAAGGTTAATTTTAGGAAATCAACTCACTGGCACATTTCTTGCATGGTGACTATAATAAATCTCTTTTTTTTTCTAATTCTATGAAAAATGTACATATAAAAAAAAGCAATTATTTATATATATTATTTAAAGTAGAGTGAGCGATTGCATTATTTATTATTTTATTTTCTTAAAATATTTTAACCTGCCCTGCTTTATTGAGAAATGAAAACCAAAAAATTTCATCTCAAATAGCTTCATCGCAAAAAAATCCCAAAGTTTGTTTTCCTGAGCCCTCTTAAAGTAAAGTGCGCGCTAGAAAAAAAAGTTGAGTTAGTATTTTCTAAAAATAGTTCAAGTAGTCCTCCATATCAAACCAAAATTCAAAAAATTCTATCTCAAATAGGTTTGCCAGAAAAAAATTCCAAAGTCAGAGTGAACGCGTCGCTTAACATGGGGCCTTACCTGACAAAACCCCTCGAATATCTCGAAAAAATACACCGTTAGGTGGTATGAAAAAAATATAGTGATGTTCTATGACCCAAGCTTTAACCAAAAACCGATTAAAAAAAATTTCTCTCGAATCCATTTTTCCGTAAAAAAATGAAGAAAATCTACCAAGTTAATTCCCATAAGATTTTTTATTATTTTTTTACGGAAAAATGGATTCGAGAGAAAATTTTTTTAATCGGTTTTTGGTTAAAGCTTGGGTCATAGAACATCACTATATTTTTTTCATACCACCTAACGGTGTATTTTTTCGAGATATTCGAGGGTTTTTGTCAGGTAAGGCCCCATGTTAAGCGACGCGTTCACTCTGACTTTGGAATTTTTTTCTGGCAAACCTATTTGAGATAGAATTTTTTGAATTTTGGTTTGATATGGAGGACTACTTGAACTATTTTTAGAAAATACAAACTCAACTTTTTTTTCTAGCGCGCACTTTACTTTAACCATGCAGCAGCCTTATGGAACAGAAAACAGCGTTTTACTCAAACTTCGTCTGAACTATGGTACCAATTAAAAAATACGTATAATCCATGACGAAAATTCTTTAATGGATTTTCAAATAAAATAAATTTTTTCGGAAAAAACGGCTTCATTAAAAAAAAAAAAAAACAATTCATTTGAAAATCTATTAAGAAAAAAAAAAGTAAAAAAGGGGGCGTGGCACCCAAAAAAAAAATCGGGGGTTTTGGTCCATCAAGCCTCTATCTTAGGGGCATGTACCGTTTTGGACATCAAGATATCTGGTCGCCCTATATAATCGCCACAAAAACATTACTCTATTCTCGAACGAAATGACCGATGGCGGCGCTGTCTGCAGAGTGATGACGTCACAAAATGGCGGACGTAATGCGGCTCGAAAGAAATATGGAGTATGAAAAGCAGGTTAATAATTTGATAATGTGCGATTAGAAGCTACGTAAAATTTGACGCACCAGCTGTCAAATTAAATTCAGGGGCTTTACAATATTATTGGAGCCAATCGCACCCCTTTCAGCCTTTTCAGGGGTGTTTTTTTCCCCCCATATTAGGAAATACGAAAAGTTTTTCCAATGAATATGACCGAGATGTAACAATTTGAAAATTTATAAGAATTTTATGGAGAAAATTTCATACAATAGGTAATTAATTTACACCTCGGAAATAATTAATTAATACAGATTCATTACCACACCCCCGTGGCACCACCTCTACCACGCACACCCCTGGAGTGCTACCCGGCCGTACCCCGTTATTCAGACCTAGCTAGCTATTAGTATTTTCCACTTTTTTTAATAAACGAGCTAAAATTATAAAAATTAATTTTCAATGGGTTATCAACCCTCCTGAACTAAGAAATAATTTTAGAATTTCTCCCCGACGCACCCTTGAGTGTTAGATAACTACCCCTAAAACCCATTTTCCTTAAAAATTGTGCTAAAATTATGAAATTAATTTTCAAGGAGTAATCGACACTCCTAAACTAGGAAATAATTTTAGATTTTCTTCCCGACGCACCCCTGAGGGTGGAGAACTACCCCTAAAATCCACTTTCCTTAAAAATTGTGCTAAAATTATGAAATTAATTTTCAAGGGGTAATCGACCTTCCTAAATTAGAAAAAAATATTATATTTTCTCCCTGATGCACCCCTGAGGGTGGAAACCTACCCCTAAAATCCACTTTCCTTAAAAATTGTGCTAAAATTATGAAATTAATTTTCAAGAGGTAATTGACCCTCCTGAACTCGGAAATAATTTTAAATTTTCTCCCCGACGCACTTCTGAGGGTGGAGAACTACCCCTAAAATCCACTTTCCTTAAAAATTGTGCTAAAATTTTGAAATTTATTTTCAAGGGGTAATCGACCCTACTGAAGTCGGAAATAATTTTAAATTTTCTCCCTGATGCACCCCTGAGGGTGGAGACCTACCCCTAAAATCCACTTTCCTTAAAAATTGTGTTAAAATTATGAAATTAGTTTTCAAGAGGTAAGTGACCCTCCTGAACTCGGAAATAATTTTAAATTTTCTCCCCGATGCACCCCTGAGGGTGGAGAACTACCCCTAAAATCCACTTTCCTTAAAAATTGTGCTAAAATAATAAATTAATTTTCAAGGGGTAATCGACCCTACTGAAGTCGGAAATAATTTTAAATTTTCTCCCTGACGCACCCCTGAGGGTGGAGACCTACCCCTAAAATCCACTTTCCTTAAAAATTGTGTTAAAATTATGAAATTAGTTTTCAAGAGGTAATTGACCCTCCTGAACTCGGAAATAAGACGTTGCATGGAATTGGTCACAACTCAGATGTTAGAGGCCATGCACCTACACACATAGCCTCGTTGAGCGGACCAACATGTGCCATCACGCCAATTAACGGTGCTGAACACATTGAGTGAAACCATCATCATACTGCAAGTGAAGAAGTGAGTCTGGGATACTTTTTCTCTGAAAAATTTCGATAAATCCCGAATAAAAATTTAAATCACAATTTCAACTCGATTATTAAGAAAGAAGGATATGGTGGGTAGCTGTTGACCCTCAGGGTTGCGTCGGGGAAAAAGTCTAAATTTATTTCCGAGTTTCAGAGGGGTTAATAAACACTTGAAAATTTAATTTTTTTATTTTAGCACAATTTTTAAGGAAAATGGATTTTAGGGGTAGGTTTCCACCCTCAGATGTACGTCGGGAAGAAAATCTAAAATTATTTCCGACTTCAGTAGGGTCGATTACCCCTTGAAAATTAATTTCATAATTTTAGCACAATTTTTAAGGAAAATTGATTTTCGGGGTAGTTCTCCACCCTCAGGGGTGCGTCGGGGAGAAAATCTAAAATTATTTCCGAGTTCAGGAAGGTCGATTACCCCTTGAAAATTAATTTCATAATTTTAGCACAATTTTTAAGGAAGATTGTTTTTCGGGGTAGTTCTCCACCCTCAGGGGTGCGTCGGGGAGAAAATCTAAAATTATTTCCGAGTTCAGTAGGGTCGATTGCCCCTTGAAAATTAATTTCGTAATTTTAGCACAATTTTAAAGAAAGATTGTTTGTCGGGGTAGTTCTCCACCCTCAGGGGTGTGTTGGGGAGAAAATCTAAAATTATTTCCGAGTTCAGTAGGGTCGATTGCCCCTTGAAAATTAATTTCATAATTTCAGCACAATTTTTAAGGAAAATTGTTTTTCGGGGTAGTTCTCCACCCTCAGGGGTGTGTCGGGGAGAAAATCTAAAATTATTTCCGAGTTCAGTAGGGTCGATTGCCCCTTGAAATTTAATTTCATAATTTTAGCACAATTTGTAAGGAAAATTGTTTTTCGGGGTAGTTCTCCACCCTCAGGGGTGCGTCGGGGAAAAAATCTAAAATTATTTCCGAGTTCAGTAGGGTCGATTGCCCCTTGAAAATTAATTTCATAATTTTAGCACAATTTGTAAGGAAAATTGTTTTTCGGGGTAGTTCTCCACCCTCAGGGGTGCGTCGGGGAGAAAATCTAAAATTATTTCCAAGTTTTTAGGAGGGTCGATTACACCTTGAAAATTAATTTCATGTTATCCCAATCAGTAAGAAAAGTTAACAATAATTTAATATCATATGGATCGACATATTATGCATATACCACGCGCCGCGCGCAAGACTCTATTTAAAGCAAATGACACGGTGTATGGTCACATTTATCTGTTATTTTATTTATTAAGACTAATATTTAACTATTTTATGATAATTAAAAATTTGCAAGTGGATAATATTATATAATCACGTAAATTAACTCAGGAATGGTATGTTGTTCCTATACTGTTATGAACAGCTAGCCGCATTCTAGTAGTTCTCACTTTTGGCCACTAGAGGGCTGAATTTGGTTGCGTTCGCGAATACAATAACGTAACACCTCCAGCGTTGTAAGCCTTTGTATTATCCTTGTAAAAGTATTAAAATATCAGGAGAGGAGAATTAACGTTAAAGGGGTTTACACATTCATATTGTCACCAAAAAGGGGTTAGAGGAAATATGAACATTTTATGCAACCTGTCGATAGGACATGAGAAAATGAATAGCATTGTTTAAAATTTAAAAACGATAAGTTAGTATTAACTATGACCGCTTTAATAATTACATACCTCATTGAAATGAAGAGAAATTGGGGGGCATTCACAAAGCATTTTAGCCTAATTTTGGCCTCGATTTTTATCCTGGGTTAAACATCAAGTACTAAACATGGTGCTAAAAATGTGGGATAAATCAGCTCTAAGCAGTGTTAAAAAGATACGTTAGCACCACATTTTTAGTACCATTAGCCCCTGGTTTAGCACCATGCTTAGTACTTTATTTAGGCTAAAGTGGAGTTAGCCTGTAGATGCGCCCCATTATTTGTTCCAGTGACTCAAGCCACACTGAAGTTCTGACGTCACGAGTTACTGACGTGTTGTTGTAATGTTGCAGGTGCTATCATCTTCGGCTCTGACCAGGAGGTGGCTGGAGTGATGCGGGCCGTGCGACGATGTAACGCCACCGGCAGCTTCTCTTGGATCGGATCGGACGGCTGGAGCGCGCGGTCCCTCGTCTCTGACGGCAACGAACTTGAAGTGGAGGGCACACTCTCTGTACAACCTCAGGCCAACCCTGTGAAGGGCTTCGAGGACTACTTTCTTGGTCTCTCGGTAGAGAACAACCGACGCAACCCTTGGTTTACAGGTCAGTACAAGTGACAATATCCAGCGATTTTTTTTTTTTTTATCTACTGTATGTTTTACAATTAAATAGTTACAGCTAAAATAGGAAAGTTGACATTACAATGAAGGAAATATTGAGAGCAGAGAGTACTAAAACACATAAAGTATAGTTCGGTAAACAATATATATATTCTAAAAAATATGTAATAAAACTATGCAATTTAAATAATTTTTTGTTCAAATAAGGGTTATAATGGAAATGTTATACACTTGAAATGATTAAAAATGTTATTCAAACCAGTTTTCCATGCTATAATTGGTACTTTTAAGTACTGAACTATAAGTAGTAGATGTTTTTCTTTCCTTCTATCCATTGTAGTTCATTCTTTTGACATGAACCTAACTTCTTTCCCTAAATCTTTTTAATAACGGCATATTTAATTTAAAAGTAAAACTGAAAGGATTACATTATATTAATATTTTACCTTTCTTTCAGACTGTAATGAAAATATGTAAGCTCTATAAAGTCTGGATAGACGTGATTAGTGTTACCTTTGACTTTAGAAACTTCTTAGTTCTGTAGAAGTTGTAGAAATTTATATCACTTTGTCGCTACAACACTTTCCAAAGTTACCTGTGAATGAAGTTCACTCTTTCTTGTAACTTATATACATTGTAAACTAGTTAGTTCCTCCCATTTTATCAGAATATAACTTTGAAAGTCACAATAAAAGCCAATCAGTCAAGAACAAAATGTGTAGAAACTCACGTAGAATTTAATTTATTTTTTGTTTCTTATCTTTTTTTATATTTCATATCTTAATTAAAATCTACGCATTCTCATATCGATTTTAAGACCAAATTATGCCATGAAGACAATATTGAGATGAGTAAGTGATTTGATAAAAATTATAAATTAATTAATTGCTGTCTTCGCGTTTGAAAAGCAGTAAATCCTGCATTTTCAAAATTTGTTTTGATATACATAATTGGAAAAAAAATATTTAATTAAATTTAAAAAAGCATTTATCGTGATTATTACAAATTATATAATAAAATTATTTATGTAAGAAAATTCATGTGGTAAATGCGTCGGAAAACAAGTCAAGATTTAACTGCTAGATCAAATATTGCTGTATTTCTATAACTAATAAAGCTAAAGATATGCAGAGATTTGATTTTGACAATAGTTGAAATAAAAATTCTATCTTAAATTCTCAATTTTAATGTTATTTCCAATAACACTAAACTTTGAAAGCTCTTTACTATGTTCTTCATCAGCGAGGAACATAATTTTTTACCAGCTAAAATAGAAACATAAATTATACCTGCGTTGAGTAAATAACAAACAGGTCATTCATGAAATCAATCAATAAAATTTCAATGGGAAAATCAACAGTGCGTTATTTGAAATGTTTTGTCGATAAAGTAAATTTAATATTTTGGTGAGTGCTGATAAATGATAAATCCAAGACAAATTAGTAATTTATTTTATAAAATGGCAGAATAGTAAGACTACCCGAGTTGAAATAAATTTCATCTTTTATTAGCTACTATATAAGCACTCTCTTCGTCTAATTCCCTCATATTTTGCACCATTTTAATGGAAAAAAAGAGGGGAAAAGACGAGATTACGTCTTCTTTCCTCTTATTCAGCATAAAATGTTAAAAATATTGTCTCCATTTCATCCTCACCTTGAGCGAGGAGGAAATAAGATGTGTTTTTGAGGTACAAATATTAGGTTTAGACGTGGAAAGGATGAGTTGAATTTTTCAACTAAGGTAGTATCAAGTACTATATAGTAAAATAATAGGCTTTAACAGCAAAATTTTGTTTCAATATTGTAAAATTAATTAAGTGTGTTTTTCTTTATATTAAAGCAACTTATTATATCACTACAAATTATACAAATTTATAATCTCAAGGGACTCGTAAAATTATAATTAAATTAACATGAAATTGCAAATAATTTCACCATATTTTAGTGACATATTAATAATTTACAAAGTACATCATATATTAGCATTAATTCAAATCATTTTATAATAATTATATAATATCACACTTAATTAAAATTAATTAACCAATAATATTGAATTTCTTAGAAACTTCTGTATCTTAAAGTAACTTTTCTAATTAAGCAATTTGACTAATAGTTACCTCCTATCGTTAAGTAATTTTATTTTATTAAACATTTCACCTTTCAAAGTATATAATAGCTTAATTTTAATAATTCTATTAAAAGCAGTATAATAAAACTATGTCATCTGCTATAATATTTATAATTTTCTTAAGTATCATTATTATCATATTATATCACTATATTAGCAATGTTGATAATAACTTAATTTAAACTCAAAAGCTTAAATGTGTGGAGTAGTTCTTACTCACAGATGGTTAGTAAGCAAGTAAAATTATATTACATTTTGTAGTGTAGCACGGGGATTGAGAGAGAGAGAGAGAGAGAGAGAGAGAGAGAGAGAGAGAGAGAGAGAGAGAGAGAGAGAGAGAGAGAGAGAACAGGAGAACAGGATGAAGATTTCACTAAAATCAGCAGCATCATTATTTTGCTCTAAGCCTTAAAATCTCATCTTGGAGCGGTAGAACTTTTGCTGATTGTTCGGCGATTAATGCGCAGAGATTAAAGACGAGTGAAAGTAAGGAGTACGAGAAAAAGGAATGAACTTATACCAACTGATTGTTTCTTGCTGATCCGACCATATTTGAGTTTTCACAGTTTCTACAAGGCGTTTTATATTATACTGTATATTATATATGATATAATATACTATCCATTCTTACTAATTTACATTAAATTTAATTCAATTAAATTAAATTTAACTCTTGATGTGATTATATATTTATTACATCTCAATCAACAGATTAACCAAGATTTAAAAAAGCAGTAACTTTGGATGAAAATGTTATAAAAAAATAATGTGAAATGCAAGGATATAAGAACGCGTGGAAAAGTTGAGGTAATTTATTATATTGATGTTGTGGTGGAAAAAAATCAATTAATAATAATCAATTATAATTAATGATGTTTAGATGTTAACGTTCATCTTAATACCTTTGAGGTTACTCATTGGAGTATTGGATATTAAGATTGATCTTAGGTGCTATTAAAGCCCTTATATAGAAAATTTGTGTCAGAGAGAATTCAATAAAATAAATTTCAAAGACCTGAGAATCTCTTAACCACGCAGGAAAAATTCGATGAAATGCAAGAAGCAGTTTTCACTTTTCACACAACATCTCATTTTAGACTAACAACGTAAGATGTTAAAATTTTACTTTAATATTAAGAAAATTTACACGTCACCTATTAAAATGGAAAGTTTAAAGATCCTTGCAAGTCTTGTTAATTTCAAGAGGAGATATGAATGAGATCATTGTGCTACCCGTCATTGTTATCGCTTTTTTTATTATACTGTATAAACATCATTAATTATATGTAGTTTAGTATGTGGACTGCCATGTTTTTTCATAAATTTGCATATCATCCCTCAGTTTACATTATAAAAATTTCTTACCTTTACTCCCGCCGTGAGATTTGCATTTCTAGTATAGGCTAAAATGGCGACTGAGATTCACTGAGAAAAATCATGTAAAAAATAAATGAATTATATGTTAATTTAACACTTATTTCTTCATGAATCATTTCCATTCAAAGCAATTTTTTTTAAACAAATTTCTTTACTATTTTCGTTCTTTTTTTCTCTGAATAAACAAAAAAGTTTGAAATGATTTAATTAAAAAAATATGTAAGGTTTTAAATTGAATAATTGACAAATTTTAATGGGTTTTTAAGGCTAAAAAAATTTTAACAAATAAGAAATTAAACGCAAACAAACAAAACAAATTTAAAGCTTTTAGTTTTATTATATTTGAATATTTTTTTATATGGCAGCCTTTTAATTCATCCATCTAAATACATTATGTAAAACATATTAAGTAGTACTGCACACAACTTGGTAGACAAATAATGAAATTAAATTTTAAATGTATTTTTATGGAAAACCCATTAGTTTCAGATACAAAAAAAAAAACTTCACATCAAACTCCCTACTAACGCACACACGTAAATCAATACAAATTTAATATTGATTATTTATAAAAACTATATATATTTATTTTTTTATTTACCCAAGTACATATACAAAAAAAAAATATATATATGACAAACAATTTAGGTGAAAAGGATACAATACACGGCTCAAGCAGCACCATAACACAGAGTATGTTGTATTATATCCAATTATTTATAAAAACAAAAACCAGACAAAAAAATGCATAAAATAATAAAATTGAAGTTAATAAAATAGTATAGTATAAATATATTATCTTTATTGTTACTTTGTAAAGCACATTGCATATAATGCAATTATTTGCTAAAAAATATTTATTCAGTATTTATGTGTTTATGTTGGCTTCCTAATAGTCCAGGAGTGAAATGCAAAAGTATATGGAGAAGGTGGAAAAAATTAGTTGCTAACGGAAACTTCGCCCATATGTTCCTATGACCTATATCAACCCACAAAAAAAAGTCCCGTCAAGTCACCCCTGGCCTTCATGGTGAAACCCGGGTTTGTCCCGGATTTCAAAAAACATTTTTTATCTCAACAACTACTTGTCGCACATGAATGCAAAAGGTATCATAGCAAAGCTTAGCAACTGCACAACACAGAAAAAAATACTTTTACTTGCCTAATTGATTTCATCATGCCAATAATTAGCAATTAATGAGTTTAAATCGATCAATCAAGATTTTGAAAGTAAACTACGCCGAAAATATGCAATATACCCGTTTTGAGTTTATTAGTAATAATTGTGTTCATTTAATAACGAACCGAAATCTTTTTATTTTACATCTCTAGCACTGATAGATCGTGAGATAGTAGGAAGAGAAGCGCGAAAAACAGGGGTGGGCGGGCATCATTACAATGGGTATAGCAGGTATACCGCCGCCTCCCTCCATACAAAATGCAGTGCAGCGCCGCCGCGCTCGTCCATATTCGAGTTTCACTCATCCCCTGCTGTACTCTAGACAACACAATCGTAAATATACCTAAATCATAAATATGTAATTCTGAGGTGTGAAGGAGAGGGGGAGGGGAGGTAATTATATCTTATAGGCTGCAGTACGTATTATTAGTCATATTTATGATCAGTATAGGCAGCTTGTATCACTGTAACCACTCTTTTGTCGAATTATGTTAACTTGTGATTTATTTCCTGTTTATTTATGTCATGACAGTATTTTTTTAAGTAACTCTTTATTTTCTTAACATATATTAATTAAGGTTATAATATATATTAAATTTTATTCAAACAGTTTTTCACATATTTTGTAGTGATAAAATTACGTCACCGCTTGTATTACTTTTTTTTTAAATAAAATGTATCATGGTACTTATAAGTCAATGATTTTAAAGGAGCATCTATCAATTAGCATTTTATTAAATACATGGAAGTAAAATTATTATTATAAATATGTGCAATATGTGTTTCACAATGTTATAATACGTGGTAATTTGGTGTACAGTATATTATCAACTAATAAGTAATACTACACTATACCATATACAAGAGCATGTTTATAATATTTCAATATGACAGCAATTTTATTTTATTTACTTTTTATTATTTCATTTTTTATAAAGGTATAATGTAATACAAAATCATCCCATTTCAAATACATATTTGAAAAGCATATGGTTTGCTTTCAGTAAATTTCATTAGCTCCACACTGTCCGGGTAATGATAGTCCTGCCAAAATATTTAAGAAGTCCAGATATTAGAAATAATAGATGGCTTAGTCTTGCATATCTATATGAGAAAAAGGAATAACGTTACAGGTACGTGATACGTGCATGTTAATATTTTCATTACATTACAATATATGAGACAACAAGTGTGCAGAATTAGTTACTTACCGTTAGTCATACAAAACATGGTTTGAAATTACCAATATCCTCCCGATTTACATTAATATATTTATAGCAATTATATATACAAAAATGTTGTAAACTATAGTAAATTTTATTAAATTAATAGTTTCAATAATTTAGTATATTAATAAAGTATGCAATTAATGACACGACAACAGAAAATAAGGAAATAATAATACTCGAGTGCAGTTTTTTCCTATTATGTCTATTTTCATTATACCGCCTATTGTATTATTTTATTATCATGATCATTTTCAAATAAGTGTAATGCTTTTTTTAGTTAATTTCCCTATTAACAAAGAATTGTCTTGCGATACTTAAAAATACAAGTTGTGTTATTATATACTATATAATTATATCATTACCCTAATTATATTTACGTATTATTACACATCACTGTTATAAATTTAATTTGAGGTGTGAATTTGTTTATAATATATTTATAAACATGATGTGATATATCACAATATCAAGTAGCAGTGAGATCACGTCGGATCTCACTCCCCAGAATTAGGTATATATTTAATTTAAGATTGTGTTGTCTAGAGTACAGGGGATGAGTGAAACTCGAATATGAACAACGAGCGCGGCGGCGCTGCACTGCATTTTGTATGGAGGGAGGCGGCGGTATACCTGCTATACCCATTGTAATGATGCCCGCCCACCCCTGTTTTTCGCGCTTCTCTTCCTACTATCTCACGATCTATCAGTGCTAGAGATGTAAAATAAAAAGATTTCGGTTCGTTATTAAATGAACACAATTATTACTAATAAACTCAAAACGGGTATATTGCATATTTTCGGCGTAGTTTACTTTCAAAATCTTGATTGATCGATTTAAACTCATTAATTGCTAATTATTGGCATGATGAAATCAATTAGGCAAGTTAAAGTATTTTTTTCTGTGTTGTGCAGTTGCTAAGCTTTGCCATGATACCTTTTGCATTCATGTGCGACAAGTAGTTGTTAAGATAAAAAATGTTTTTTGAAATCCGGGACAAACCCAGGTTTCACCATGAAGGCCAGGGGTGACTTGACGGGACTTTTTTTTGTGGGTTGATATAGGTCATAGGAACATATGGGCGAAGTTTCCGTTAGCAACTAATTTTTTCCACCTAATTTCAAATCAATCCTGGACTATAAGCCGAATTCGGACAATCTTCGAAAAGGGAGACCAAAACTAATTTATTATTTGCGGATTGCGGATACAAAATTATTATTATATATTATTATCAATTATTAAAACGGGAATAAACAAATAATATTTCACTTTTTGGTCACTTTTCATTCGTTTAACTAAAATTATAAGATTTGGTAACGTCGTAATTTAATTATATAGCTTTGTAGATATTAAGAAACTAACGGGATCTATTGCTTACTTCTTATTTAAAGCCGGTATTACACGATACAATTTTTCCTTGCAAGAAAAATCTCCATTTGTTTGTATAGAGATAAAATTTTCTTGCTAGGAAAAATTGTAACTGAAATTGTATCGAGTAATATAGACTTAAAGATTCTGAATCCTTTAATACTTCATTAATATTGAATTTATTTTATACATTTATAAATGATTTTGTAATAATAATTATTTATCTTTATGAACTAAAACTATAATAAAACAAAAATTAAAGTTTAACCGTAGCATAAATCATGAATATTTAACAGCTGTGTATAGCCGCGTCTAAATCCCTAATCTATCATATCTAGTTTTACTTAAACTAAACGTATAAAAAAGTGACCAAAAGCCAAGGTGAAATCTGGTTTTGGTTTTCATGATTTGGCCACAACTAGTTTTTGCGGTTACATTTTATTTGTTTGACCAAAAGCCGACGAGCTTTGCCTCAACTACTTTTTTTTTTCTTTGCGATTTGACCAGAACTAGTTTTGATCAAATTTAAATTGTCAAAAAACGCAATATTTGTAAGCTTCTGGTTTTGGTCCAAATGCGAAAAAAACAATAAAAAAAAAGTTTTGCTCACTTCTTTTTAATTAATATTGTGCAAATTCAGCTTTGGATATATTATAGTAAAATTTTATTGCACTTTTAACATTACATTGAATTTAATTTAAATGATAATAATTTAATTGATTATACTGTATGCATGGGTTTTGTTATATTAAAACGTAATTATTCCATCTTGGAACGCTGGGAAGAAATTCCTCCTTGATTCGCTCACACTTTAATTTGAAGGGCAAAAAAAAAATGCAAATTTTCAATTTTAGTACCTTCCTAAAGAGAGAATCTAAAATAAAAAATGCAGCAAAGTAGAACGAAGTGCGTGACACGCCCCCAAAATAAGCAGGGGTAACGTTCTGAAAGAGTGCTTTATAATTTACACATTAGTAACCAAGTGTTTAAATCATAAATCATATTTCATAATGCACTAGATGAAAAATTTATTAGTAAAGCACTGAAAATTTTTCTTTTTAATGCGTTGCTAATAAACAAACTGAGCCTCATTTAAAACACAAAGTGTATCGTATAACTTCATACTGTCAAATTGTGCCACGTATTTAGAAAATACTAAAGCAGAATTTAAAAAGGGGTCGTAACCTTATTTGCAAACAACAACATAAATAAGACTTATTTTAATTCATTTCTAACAGCTTTATTATCACAGATGTATACTGTGTTATTTAATATATATATACTGTTAAATACTTTTTATTACACTATATTTTAATTTTACGATGAAATTATGTACATACAGTAAAAATATTAAAAAATAATATTTTATTATAAACGTTATAAAATATTTGAGCAAATGAACATTAACATATTTATCTACAAACTAAACTATTATTATACTCGTATTTCATGCATTTTAAATATTTTTTTCTCTATTAATATCTTAAGTGATATGATCAATGCAAGTTTATTCTAATATTCAGAGAGCTAGCAATCAAAACTAACTTGTAAGCAATTAAATTTAAATTTAAAACTCCTATATATTTATTAAAATAAAAAATAGCATATATTATATAACATGGTTGGAGATTTATGATGGTAATTTTAAACGACTAAAAAAACTATTTTTTTTTTAATGCAGTACTAGCAATTATATGAAAAATAATGCAATAAATAGCAGGGCAGTAAAATAAATATTATTTTTAATATGTAACAAATGTAAATAAAAGAAAATCACTGGTAGATTTTTCAACATTTAGTGACCTAGAAATTTATTAATACGCATGATTACTATTTAAATGTGGAATTTGTAATTGCGTGCATTATTAAATTGGATGCTTTTGGGGAAAAATCTAGCTCGAACACAATTCCACTAAATTAAGTATATTTTTCGTAATTCTTCATAATAAAGATTATAAAGAGAGTCCCTAGAGCCTAATTAAATATAGCAGTATAATGAATAATTAATTTTTTAAATTATTAAAACGTAATATTACCCGTCTGTGGTCTGTGCTATATTATATTATACTTATATATATGCATCAGATAAAAGGAAGTAAAAAGGATAAGATCAATTTTAGAGTACTTCTACTATTCTGTAAGTTCTTTTTAAGTTATATTTTAAAATGAAAAATCGTGCTCTACATATATATTGCTGACAATAAGATCATATACATTTCAAGTCATGAAACAAAGAACATGTCTTACTCGTATAGATGCATAGATATGTGTCCCTAGGGTAAAGTCTTTTAATGGTGCCCTGTGCGGCAAGTAGAATAAGAGAGATGTAAAGATGAGAAGGCATGACTGTCGAAGCACGTGGTACTACGTGCCTTGATTTGCCAATCAATCAATTTACCACTACTGCTTGTTGAGAGCTTGACAGCTGGTTCCAACAAACTCAACATACTTATAAAGTGTAGACAGAGCATCTTATTTTTATCAAGCCATTGACACGTAAAAACAACAATGTGATCTCAAATTAATAATTTTCAGCTTTTTTTTCAAAATATAGCACGTTATTATGTCGAGTTTGTTTTCTTCATAAATGTTTTTTTAAAGTAAAGTTTTTTCATAATTTTATTCTTCAAAGTTTACTGCTTTTAAATATACATTTCATAGTTAAGTTCCATATGACATTTTTTTTCCATTTGTGATATATTAGATTATATTTGCTTATAAACAAGCAAGATATGGAAGAATCAAATACAAAGTTTTGTGATTGAAACTTGTAGCAAAATAGAGTAAAAATTTTTACAGTTGTATAATGAACTAACGAATTATAACTTTATTTCATTTTTTTTATCATTGGTAATAATTATGATAATGTATTTCATTCAAAAATGTTACTTTCAACTTACAAAATAAAATTATTGAAAATATTATAATAATCATATTTATTTATAAAAACAAAACATATAGTATTTTTGTATAAATAAAAAGATGTAAATATTATATTGTTATAATTTGAAAATATATCCATGCGTACAGTATGTACACCAATAGTCAAAGATATATCTATATATCTCTCCCATTCATTCATAATATTTAATTTTCAAATGACTATACCTACCTATAATGATACCTAAATAACCGACACCAAAATGAAATAAAGTAAGACGATGTTTTGAAATGTCAAACTGTAATGATACTCATTACGGTGGATGTACTCTCTATATAATACGTGCTAGTGACGCCACTGAAGTTCATTTAATTTATTTTGTCTGCATCGTCAAGCCTCACTCTGGTGGCAAATGTCACAAAAACGTGACATCATAGTGACGTGTCTACAAAATGATTGTCATTGTATGTCAGCTATAATATTTCATTTCCATTTGTATACCATACAAAATACTTCATGTATTTATAAATCCGTTTGTCATACAATAATATTACACTTGAATTTATTATTCAATCATTTTATTGTACAGTTATGTCAATAATATTGGGACACTTCGCATGATGAAGTATTTAAGTGAGCACCATCAGTCCACTCAGCTTAATGTGGCAACATTGTTAGAGTTCAGATAACGTGACTCACAGTCAAGAACTATATACTGGGAGGACGGCCTAACTTTAACCAGAGAAAAGGTAAATCTTTATCTTTTCTCTGCTTTAACGCACCGCCATTTCCTCAACCAGTGACGTCACGACCTTGACTTTTCTAGCGCATTTGATTGGCTAGTTGCTTCTTCTTCTTCTTGATTCGATTTTGAGTATATCCGTAATTATAACAGAATGCACCCAGAACTACGTTGTATTGTTCTTGTAATTAACTAATTAAAGTTAGGAGGGGCTTGTAAAGGATTATGGATGAACAATGGGTAGGATTTTTGATTATGGGATGAGGTATGCAAGATGGGAAGGTGATGATGGGAATGCCAACATGCAAGGTATGTGGAGGTGATGTTGGGTCAAGTACGATTATGGGGCGTGGGGTGCAAAAATTTAGGTTGATGATGCAGGCGCCAACATGAACAAGATGGAACAGGAATTTGAAGCATCACGTGACAGTCCTGTAGCCGACCGTGAGCAGGGTCAAAGTAGTGATTGTGGGGATGCTGCGGTGAGGCGAAATGATATTTTATGAATCAAATTGGCTGAGGAGAAGGTTTAAGAAATCAAGACGATTAATGAAAAGTAGGATAGGAATAGTTACCAGGATGAGGACAGACAATTTGAGCGGAGCTTCCTGACGGTCGTGCTAGCAGCGGCGGCCATTTCGGTGAAACTCGATTGGCTATAGTTGCTGAGCCGAGCCGGCCGAGCGCGCGTTATAATTAGAGTTTCCAAACTCTACCGAGTATCGTGGTTTCTCAATTCGACGTTCTAGGCCGTCCTCCAGTATATAGTCGTTGACTCACAGTTGCCTTTTTCACATCTTTCGAGTCTACCTGGAGTAGGCAACGTTGCCGGTCAGAACGCTACTCTCTGACTCTTATGCAAGCCAAAAGTGTTCCAGTTTTAGTAGCCATAACTGTACAATACCACTTTACTATTTCTATATATTTGTGGGTGGTACCACGCAGTCTATGGAGGTGTGGTTAACTTGAACCTTTTAAAGAATGCCTAGACTGGGTGCTGTTCTTTTACCTCTCCTAAAATTAAAAAACTGCATGTGTTCTTCTCTTGGAATTTCATCTTCAAGCAATAAACCAAAAATTGAATATTGGTCTATTAATTAAAGAAAATGCCATGCAGCCAGTTCAACAAACCAAACAGGGATAAAGTTAATAGTGTTCTTAGGTATAATAGGCGTGATGTTACTCTTGAAAACTAAAACTTACTTACTAATTTAGTAATTATAATAATTTGAGAACAGACAATATTATATACTGTATAAAAACTTGTAAACTATTTTATCCCCATCAAAATTGTTTTCAACTTCATATACTTAAGTTTTCATACGGTGCTTGATTTTAATAACTAAATTTAAAGTTTCTATAAAGCTTTGTATGTGCTGAAGCTGTTAAACGTAATTTTGCAAACAAGTATTTTTTCGTGCGGTTTTTGTTTGAAATTGACTTGAATATAAAATTCATTATTTTCTTGTACAAATGCTTTAAAAAAAATTAAATATTATGGGTCGGCGTAAGACTGTTCACAGTCTGGGCTAGGAAACGCATTATTTGTATACCATTTTGCATACTTACTTGTTTTTTATTTTATTCTTACAATTTCAAAAGAGGCCAAAAGAGAGAATAGTATTTCAAATTTTCAATTTATATGAATGATGAAAACATTCAAATTAAAATCATTAACTCATTAAAATTAATTCGATAGTACATCAGATATTATTAAAAAATATAAAAATGAAGCCTATGCTATAAGATGCATAGCTTAAAATACTACTGTTTTGTAAATGGCGATATTCATCATCTGAAGTTGATTAATAATACGTAAGGAGGTCAATACGATGAATAAAATATAATAATGTGAACCCAAAAAAAGATTGATGACATGTTATTTTGACTTCATTTTTATCCGCACCTCCTATATATAGTTTTGATTGTTGCGATAGCAAACACATTGTGCGAGAAACGACATTTGGTCGATACTTGATTAATGATTCAGACCTTGTCACAACATTTATTGTATTGCATGTTCCTTTGTAAGATTATAAGCACCTATTATGACGTAGCATCATATTTATTTTAACATTGAAATGGTCCAACAATTTTTATTTAATATAGAGATTTAAAATTGTGCCATATTTTGAAAAAAAAATAGTAAAAATTTGTGCAAAAATAAAGAAATATTTCATTGCAAACAAACAAAAATGTTTATTTCTTTAAAAGCAAATTAATAATGCCAATTAATTATTAAAAAGGATTAAGGGATTAATTTTCCAAGTGAGTAATTTTTCATTTCCTTTTACAAACCTCAGGTCTGTGCCAGAAATTTGAAATTTGTTATTTAAATTATAACCTTCTTAGTTTTAAAAGTTTTCAAAAATCCATTACAATTAATTAATATAATCGAACAAGTTGAAATTCAATTTAGTATAAAAAAAATGAATTTATTTAGAATTTGAAACAATGATATAAACTTCTTTCTAATTTTTTTGTTCTAGTAAATTTCATTTTAAAAATTCTTTTTATAAATTTGTAAGCAAATGTTATATATACAATATATTTAGTTTTAATTTTTTAATTTAAAATCCTTTGAAAAACAAGTCAACTGCTCCATATAATAAATCCATCAATCCTGTATTATACGTAATGCTTGAAAGGTAGTCTCTTTTTTATAAACAACTCTTTAAATTAATTAAAATAAAATCAGACTTTTTAATTAATCTCAGTAATGAAAAGAAAATATTTTTTTAAAAAATAATTCAAGGACTTATAAAAAAGTAACGATTTTTCATCAATGTTATTTTGATTGATAATGGACGCGAGGTTCTAAATAACCAGGTTTCTCACTAATAACTGCGGTTAACATCAGCCTAAATTAATGACACTTTAGCTGAGGCATCTGCTGGTTATATTTTTGGATAACCTCCCGTTGTGAATAGTGCTCAATATTAATTAATATTATTTCTAACATAATGTAAAATACACAACAAGTGCAATTTAGTCCAACAAAAAATAGTATCCCCGTATTGTCTGTTATTTAAAAGTACCTTAAAGGGACATGGGACAATGCAATCATGAATGCTTAAAAAGTTTCTGTAAGATATGTTAATGCCAGAAATGAGTAAATTTCTTTTTTCGGAACATCCCCTAAATTTATAAAAATTAATTAAATATAGAGAGCCGCAGGTCAATTGCATAGGCAACATCACACCGAGTATACGGCTGGGCAGGAGGAAGGGGGAGTGAGTTACATGCTGGAGAAGAGAGGCAGCAGTGTTGCCGCCAGGCGATGAACGTGACGTCACGTTCCTCCGGTCGCGCTATTCATAGGGCGCTTACCCTGGGGCACTCGCCATCGTGCGGCATGTATTCATACTCAGTTGATGGGTAACGTTTGAATTAAAAAATACTTATTTTTAGGGTCCCCTGTCCCTTTAATAATTCATGAAACATTACAATAGAAATTTAAAACTTAAAATTCTGAATTTAAAGTAATGTAATATATTAAATGTTAAATAAAAATCTCCTTTAATGATATTTATTGAAAAAATGAAGATAAAAATCTGTTCTTTCTCATGTACCTCATATATATAACTTGCAACCACAGCATGCGTCAATGAAATTTGCTCATCCTCCAATTTTGATAATAAATATGACAGGAAATTTGACGAGCCAGTAAATTCGACACTGTCTCATTTGTATCCATTGTGCGAGGCTTTAGAACTGCCTTGAATATGGTGGTATCAATAGCTCATCAGCCCTCACCGGTAATCAGAAGCAGACAGGAAATTCGAGAGAAAAATAATCAAGCAAACTGAATCATGATAAAAATAAACATTATAAGTTGAGTTGGAAGGTTGAAAAAGCTTTAAATTACCACTGTTTAAATTTATTTTTTATACTTTTAATAAACTCAAAAAACTGTTTTCGATTGCCATTGAAACATAAATTAATACTTAATAGTGTGATGATTAAATCAATTTTGCAACTTTATAAACATTCTTAATTAAGTGAACATCTACAAGTTATGAAGGGTCAAATAGATAAAAAAAAAATATCTTACCTCAAAGTTTATCAACTTCAACCAGAAATTTTTTTATAAACAACCTATATAGTAACATAAAAGCTAAAATTTCAATGTAAAAAAAAACTTAAATCTTAAATTGAATTATTTTTAAGAATCTCTCAATCACATTGCAAAAAAATATATATTCCCCCCTCTCCTTTTCAAATAACATGCCATTTAACGTAGACAACGCAAACATTTTGATGCTTTGGAAATCATCTACCGCGGTATATTGCAATTGTTATATATATAACATCCGTGCCATATTACATATTTTAATAATAAATAAAATAAGTTTGAAAAGAATTTTATAAAAAGCAGCAAGAAATATTGTTCACTCAATAGTGAGTTGGGAAAAGAAAATACGACACCTATTGAAAATATCATATATGAAAAGAATTGCTTGCTAGTTTCAAAAATACAACCAAGTTATTATTTGTGTCACTGCATATGTCATTGTTGATCAAATAGAATATGCTGGAAAAGAACGGCTATTTTTTTATATTTTTATGGTGAGAGAGAGAGAGAGAGAGAGAGAGAGAGAGAGAGAGAGAGAGAGAGAGAGAGAGAGAGAGAGAGAGAGAGAGAGAGAGAGAGAGAGAGAGAGAGAGGGAGGGAGAGAGGGAGAGAGGGAGAGAGAGAGAGAGAGAGAGAGAGAGAGAGAGAGAGAGAGAGAGAGAAGGGGGTGGAGTCTGGCAGTGACGTGCGGGTTGCGGCCTGTTGCTGTGAGCAGGGGCACATTGTGGTGACGCCAAGACGCGACTCGTGCGACGAAGAGGTTTTACTTGAGACGGAAATTACTCAACCATGCATCAAACCCAGGACTTGTTTATGTTTTATTTCATTTTTGCAAAATATATTATTCCTGTTTTTTAAGCATGAAATATTTTATTTAAAAAAAGTAAATATAATAAAATTTATAATAATAAAAGATGATTAAGAATTTTCTAGCATGGAAAAATTTTTAATGCAAAATATAAATACATAAAAAAGTATTATGTGAGTGAGAAAAACTATTATTTTCATTTCATTTTCCATCATTTATTGAGAAAATAACATAATTTATTGTTTAAATTAATGCGGAAAGAGAAGTAAAAACATATCCTTCATCCGTTCTTCAATGTAAATAATTCGTGATGGGAAAACCTAATTTTAGCTCAAAAACTTTTTACTTAAAATCACTTTTACGCATATATGTAGAGAATTTTGTTGTACCATTAAAAATTAAAGCTACTAAAAGTTTATAAAAGCAATGGTTTCCTAGTATTTCTTACAATTTGTATTTTTAATGCTTCCATATATATATATATATATATATATATATATATCAGGGGCGGCTCGTACTATAGTACTGCGGTACTGCAGCCCCCCCAGAAATTTTGGGAACAAACACACAATTAGAAATATCAAATAATCCTATAATCTTTCTGCACTTTCCAGCAAATTTTTATCAGTTCTAACATTTAAAATCATGAAATTTTTGCCGCTGCCGCGTAAATTTATTCCCTCAGCGCTGCCCAGCGGAAGGTACTGCCACTACTAGCAGTAGCCCAAAGCAGTGTTCCCACCCTCATTCTCCTCCTCTTCAACTCCCACTCAAGCCGTGTGATTTTGGAGCGATCGGGGACTGTGCGATCGGCAGTACCCGCAAGCTCATTGGTTCAACAGAACCAATGAGCTTGTGGTATTTGACATGCGGGAATAATTTTGAACAACACTTCGAAGACCTTTCCTGTAATATGGTTTCATTGAGCAGATTGACAAAATTTTAATTACATTCATCAGTGAATATACTAACAAAGATTGACTAAATATATTGAAGCATCTGAGGAATGAAGACCAGCACTTTTATTTTACTTTAATAAAAATATGACTGTCCCAAAAGAACCAACACTTTTGTCTTTTGAAAATTAAGTGGTGCATGCATGTAAACAATCGTGAGATCTCACGTTCGAACAACGACAACAACAGGTTTCTTACTAACCACGCAGTTAGCGCCAGTCTAACTCGATATGGCACTAAACGTCGATCGAATTAATTAAGTGAGAAATCTGGATAACTTAATTCGTTCGTGAATCGCGCCCATGTATTTTATTATAAATTATAAGTTTACCAGGAACAAGTCGATATATTATACATGGGAGCTATTTATTTATTAATTATTCACAACAGCATTTTATACCATTAATGTGAAAATTCAAACATAAAAATAAAACAATAAAACAAAAACAAGTTGTAAAAGTGTACGAGTATACAAAATATAAGAAAACGTCGTTAACTATACTGCTCCAGGATGAGAAAAATATATAGCTTATTTTCCCGGGTTTGCGTGTACCGGCAGTACATTATTTAGCAGCAAATATGCGATAGTAATCAAAGAAATATTGCATGGCTAAAAAAAAATATAAAACAATAATAAAAAAATTGGGATCTTTGATCTGTTATACCGCTCGAGAGGGATTCTAGGAATTTTCGGTGTAAGACATTTCGGTGTAAGGAATGTTCGGTGTATTAAGCGTTCGGTGTATATTGACAACATGTACTGACTATTGATATATATAGCATAAGTTCTTCTAGTTCTTCTAATTCTGACCTCAAATAGAAAAAGTATTAATAAATTGAAAAACAATTACATTATTTTATATTTAACAGTTTTATTAACGTTGCACCAAATTTTCCTTACGCTGAAAATTCCTTGCACCGAATCTTCCTTTCACCAAGATCTCTTTACACCGAACGCTTACACCGAACATTCCTTACACCGAAATGTCTTACACCGAAAATGCCGGATACCTGATAGGCGATGTAGAGGAGAACATTTTATTATTTTTTTTTCGTAATTTTCATGGCTGAGATTTTTTTAGCATTAGGTCAGCTGATCCGTGTTATCTCTACCTTAACAGGATTACGATTATTTTTTTCTCAATTAAATAAATACTAATAATATTGAAATAATGTTTAATAATGCAATTTTTTCTTATATAAATTTCATTTTTTATTTTTTTATTAAATTTTGTCTTTAAAAATTTATATTAGATTCTGGTTGTTGCCTAATTTTGTACATATTGTATATACCATGATCGATTTATTTGATGTTCATTATATACATTGCGTAAAAATTATACCAGACATTCAGGTTTCATATTAACAATGCAGTTTGATTGACACTATTATTTAAAAAAAAGGGCTTAAAACAATATTTATTTTTATATAAATATATGTTTCTTACCACGTGAAAGGACTTATGAATTAAAAAAAATAATTAAAAATTGGATATTATATTAAGTTTGAAACATTCAATCACGATTTCAAAAGGGCTCGCATATTAAGTGCATGTCATAACAAATTATAAATAAAATGCATGCATTTTTTGATTTTAGATAATTTCTGCTTCGTTGTTGAGAGCATTATTATATGATTTTGTCATAATTTTACCCTAAGAAAGGGGCGTGTCCTTAAAAAAAATCGCGCCTGCGGCGGGCCATTGGGGGGGCTCCGCCCCCCAACCCCCCCCATGGTGTTCTGCGGGTCCCATGTCAGGCAGCACCCCCACGGAAAAGGGGCACGAGCCGCCCCTGATATATATATATATATATATATATATATATATATATATATATATATATATAATGGGCTATACACAAATTATTTAAAATATTAAATTGTGCGTAAGGTACAGAGCAGGAAAATAAAATACATGTTTATTTTTTACTCACAATAAATTATCAGAAGAACTGTTGTTACTTTTCAAATACACGATGTCTAATACATGAATTCACTAAAAAATAAATATTTAATTTTGAAAACCTTTGAAAAGGGAATTTTACACATAGATATTTCACATAGATTTTCGCTTTTGATTTTCATTCAGCTGTTTCGTTTTCTCATTGTTTCAAATTACAAAAAATATATTGAAAATAAAATTTGTTTTTAAGGTAGAGATAATATGTATCAGCTGGACCAATGCTAAAAAAATCCCATTCATAAAAATTATGAAAAAAATTTAAAATGTTCTCCTCTACATCCCCTATCAGTAGGTAAAATATCAGGTATACAAAAACGAGCTAGTTTTCGAGTAATTAATTTTTAAAGTTCTCTAATTTAACATGGAAAAATGGAACTTCCATGTTAAATCAGTCAACTTTAAAAATTAATAACTCGAAAACTAGCTCGTTTTTGTATACCTGATATTTTACCTACTGATAGGGGATGTTGAGGAGAACATTTTAAATTTTTTTCATAATTTTTATGAATGGGATTTTTTTAGCATTGGGCCAGCTGATACATATTATCTCTACCTTAATTTATTTACTGCATCTCACGTCAGTTAAACAGGCTAATATTGCCACAGTCAATAGTGTGTCATATTTTTCTTAGCTATACACGCTAAATTTCTAGACACTTTATCTGTATTTTATATCTAGAGTATATATAGATTCTACAAAATCAATAGAGAGTCTGTACTTAAAAATGTGAGAATTACAGGAACTAAGGTTGAATCATTTAATGAATTTTATTAAATCTTTATTATATAAAGTGAAAAAAAAAAGTTCATAAATTCCATATTTACGAATGTATGTTTTATGTAAAAGAGTACAAAACATCGACTCTAACCTCAGGGTGTCTTGCGTGGTGTTGCAGAGTTCTGGGAGGCCCATTTTCACTGCCGCTACCCGAACTCGTCCCGCACGCCTTACAACCAAAACTACGCGCGGGCCTGCACGGGACGCGAACTCCTGACGAGGCACAACACGGCCTTCGAGGGACAACTGCAGTTCGTCAGTGATGCCGTCATGGCCTTCGCTCACGCCTTCAGGTATGTTGGAGTGAAGTTCATACCACCTTGAATTTTGAACCCATACCACCTTAATCAAAACAAAATGGAATATAATCTTACTATATTCTACAAGACACTTGAAAAACTAATGAAACTTTAGAGCTTGGTGTATCCCATTCCAGAAAAATGTCAATCTGTGACTCATGTAAAGACCCTCCGAGACCCCCAACTTTACGATTATATCCTAAATGACATTTTTCCTATTTCCTATTTTTCCTATTTTTCATTACTAACTTAGCTAAAAAAAATCATAAAGTGTACATTTGCAGTCTTTGTTAATCTCTACACCTTGTGGGTATACGATTATTCACAAGAGGGTGTATGTACCCGTTGTTCGTCTATAAATTCATTATCAAATTTAATATTAACATAATTTAATTAAATTTAGAACTATTTGTATTCCCACAAGGACTACAATGTTGCATAGGGACATGTTATAATTATTTTAGAGGGAAGGAGACCACATTTGTGACTTAGAGGCTAAGTAATTCCTGCATTAATGCTATGAATAAACACTGGGAAATTATCAAGCTTTTTTTTTCTTATAGTCTGTTCGGTTCTTCTCGTTTGTCTTCCAATACAATATTAATGGGAGGGTCACGTGACGTCAGATCAACTGAAATCCGGGTACACTATAATATATAACGTTATGTTAAAAAATGGGTCCCTCAAAATTACAGAATAAAAATGATGATATGGTAAATTATTTAATTAATAACTAAAACAATTTTGTAATGGAGTATCGACCTCATTTTTTTTTATTGCAGAAATGGATGGAGTGTGCAAAGCTATGCTGCCCTGATTTTTTTCAGATTTTTTAGAGCCCGAGAACTATTTTTAAAAAAATTATTGGAAGTCCTTTTTGTGACGTCACGAGGCGGCAAGTCCTGTTTTTTTTTTGTTTTTTTTTTTTTCTAAAGGAGCGGCGCCTCGTGACGTTACAAAAAGAGCTTTCAATAATTTTTTAAAAATAGTTCCCGGGCTCTAAAAAATCTGAAAAAAATCAGGGTATCATAACTTTGCACCTTCTATCCATTTCTGCAATAAAAAAAATCGAGGTCGATACTCCATTACAATTGGTACAAAAAAGTGGATTTAAAAATGTATTTCCTTTGCTACTGTTTCAATTATTTTCAAAATACAAACAAACACAATACTAAATTATGGGTGAGACAAAATGTTTTACACTTAAAATTTTATATTATGTTACAATGTTAATTATTTAACTATTTTTCTGGTATTTTCCCATACACTATGTTATCTATGTAATTATCTTCACTCGAATAGTGTAAAACAAATAACAATGCGTTCAGCTATAATGAATTGATAGTTTGTGTGATGTGTGCCAAGCACTTGAAAACTCCATCCATCGCTCTCTTGACATTTCTCTTTGTAAATATTAGTTATTGTTTAATGGTGTCAACACCATATTCCATTCACAGAATATTCCATTCACAGAATACCCCCCTCTATTAATGAGTTAATTTTACTACGCTGAAACGTCTGTCGTCGATTTCGCGCGCCAGCGCCGCCTTTGCCGGGGCCCTTAAAAATAGGGGGACCCACTTTTCATGTAGACCACTTCGGGGGGTACCTCTGAGCCGATTTTGAGCGTCCCGGAATTTTTTTCCGGGCCAGGAAAATTACCCAAAAGTGCAAACTCGCGATGTGTCAAAGAGGTGGTGGAGAAAAGGTGAGGTATGGGTCCCCCCATAAAAAAATCGGGATTTCCGAATCTCCAAAAAAATTTTGAAAAATGTCAAAAAATTTCGGGTTTTTCGCGATTTTTCGGAGAAAAATTGCCTTAAAAACCTCGAAAGTTTCGAAATGTTTGATTTTGACCTCAGAAATGAAAAATAGACAAAATTTCACATAAAACTAGCATACTGAAAAATTCCGCAAAATTAGGGGCCGTTTCGGCCCCGCGTCCCGGAAAAGGGTCTTTCCGGGACCCATTTATCTATTGGAACGGTGCGCGCTAGCGCACCGGTTCAATGAGACGAAATGGGCCTAACAATCATGTGACCCGGGTCCATTCAAAAAAATTCGAAAAGAGTCATTATTTTGGGGGGCGCAAAATTTTGAATTTTCAGCATAGAGAAATGCGGGTTAAAAGGGGTCACTTTCGGACCCCACAGCTCAAAAACTTACAGAGATAGCTCGATTCTGAAAGAAAAACGCTAGCTGGGTTTGTTCCGGACTACAAAACTGCTATCTTGAAAATTTCGAATTTTGAGTTTCGATTTTCAAAATCCCGGTTTTCCGGGACACGTACTCAAAAATCGGGCAAACCAGTAACTTTTGATACACCGAGACCAAGAAAAAGTTGTTCACCATGGTTTTTTACACCTTCTATCAAATTTTCAAAACGATCGAATCATTTTTCGCGAAGTTATGGCGCCCGAAAATCGAATTTTATATTCGCCTCATTTCCCCATAAGGATTAACCCGGGAAATTTCACCCGAAAATGAAATTTTCGAATCTTGGGTTTTTAAATTTTTTTCTAAAGCAGTTTTTCACGAGAAATCCGAATATGGCCTCAGAATTGAGCTGCAACGAAAATCAAAATTAGGAAAAAATATTGAAATTTTTCAAAACCTGACTTTTTCCGAAAAAAAATTAATAACTCAAAAAGTTGGAATTTCAGCGTTTTTTCGTGGGCACCGTTGAAAAGCCAGTAAAATTTGGCTCTAGAAAAATGAAATTTAAGAAACATGGGACCCATACAAAAAATCACAGAAAATCGCAAAGTTGAGAAATTTTGTGATTTTCGTCATTTTCCAGGTAGAGCAAATTTCCGGGTTTTTCTTTTTTCCGTAACTTTTTTTCTTTTGATTTCTGGGCAAAACGGTGACGGCTCCCCGCTCCAGGCTTCGCCTGTCCCAGACCTACTTTTTGACGAGCTTTCCAGCGGCGGGCTCAAAAATAAGATCCGACTTATGGTTCGTGACTTATGGCACGTTTTTGGAAATGCACTTTTCCTCGGCATCCCGGAAAAAAAATCCGGGACGCCGAATTTTGGGAACCATTTTTTCTGGACCCAAATTTTGTGCTCTTTCCATTAGTGCCATAAGATTTGCCATAAGTCCCATAGGAGCCGAGATAATGGAGGGGGAAGGTAAAGACAATTTATTTTTATGGCTATTATTTGGTTTATGTATTATATCATCGTAATAGCATTACATTTACATATTTCTCGATGCGCCCGCTGCCATACCATGAAATCTTATGGAACTAGCGTTGCCAAACTTTGACATAACATGCATGGGATGTGCCTGCACCTGTCCTGCTATGTTTCAGCCTTCCATTGATTGATGTAACAACAAATTAAGGGACGATCTTTGATCCGAGCGCTAAATAGCATTATATTTATTGATTTCTGGATGCGCCCGCTGCCATAACATGAAATCTTATGGGACTAGCGTTGCCAAACTTTGGTATAACATGCATGGGTTGTGCCTGCACCTGTCCAGCTATGTTTTAAGCTTCCATCAATCATCTTTCGACACTTTTAAGCGAGGATATTTGATCCGAGCGCCATTTGAGTTCACTTTAGCATGCTAAAACTACCCTCCATCCGTCTTCAATTTTCAGCGAGGCTGCGGTACCAGCCGAGCTCCATTGAATATGACCTATGAGTGCTGGCTAACCTTCATCTAGCCAAGAATTTTAAAACATTTGCCAGAATGAAGCAATTTCTATATGCTAAGATGTAATTTTTATATATTATGCATGCAATTTCCTATGTGAAATGCATATAAATATGAAACTATTGCCGCCACGGCTTTACAAATTTAAAGTATGATAATAGGCCTGTTCGTAAACCCTGCTCGGTGTACACTTTCTGCACCCAATCGACCTTATGTACATGCGATATAAGGTCGATTGGGCGTAGAAAGTGTACACCGAGCAGGGTTTACGAACAGGCCTAATGTTATGATGTGGGCATGTAATAGCCTCTATTTGACAACCTTTAAGCCCATAAGCACGCCTCCATCACGTTTCTTTCTATGGAAATTACTGTACTTTTATAGCATTTAGATGAGATGCGGCGCCGGCCCTGGAGGGGGCATGAAACATCACAGGATGATGAAAATTGCCATGAACCTTCGTTTTAATGTTCTCTAACATAAAAATGTCCATTTGCGAAAATCGGATGAAAATTGACCGTTTTTCGCGGGAATTTCGAATTTTTTTGAAAATTCCATGATGTATACCATGCAAAAATATAGGAAAATGGTCAAAAAAATAAAATTTTGAGATGAGCATCATTTCCCACTATATTGACCTCGCTGAGTCTGAATTTTCAAGAATTTTTAGTCTCCGACAAAAATTGGAGCCAGGGGGGCCAAAACACCTATTTTCCTTCATTATACATATAATATACTATGTGAAATGCATATAAATATGAAACTATCGCTGCCACGGCTTCACAAATTTAAAGTATGATAATGTTACGATGTGGGCATGTAATAGCCTCTATTTGACAACTTTTAAGCCCATAAACACGCCTCCATCACGTTTCTTTCTATGGAAACCACTGTACTTTCATAGCATTTAGATGAGATGCGGCGCCGGCTTTCGAGAAGGCATGAAACATCACAGGGTGATGAAAACCACCATGAACCTTCGTTTTAATGTCCTCTAACATAAAAATGTCGATTTGCGAAAATCGGATAAAAATTGACCGTTTTTCGCGGGAAATTCGAATTTTTTAGCACATTTCATGATGTATACTATGCAATAATATAGCAAAATCGACAAAAAAATAAAAATTTGAGATGAGCTTCATTTCCCACTATATCGACCACGCTGAGTTCGAATTTTCAAGAATTTTTACTCTCGGACCAAAACTCGAGCCAGGGGGGCAAAAACACCATTTGGTTTTATTGTCAATATAATTGCCGTGATTTTATGCGTCTTTTTATAATAAAAGGAATGTGTAAACGGGCTGACTTGAGTGGTGTGACCCGTCCCATGTAAAATTAACCCAGGAACTTGAATTTGAGCAAATAAAAGACCGGAAGTGGACAGGAGAGGCGGGAAATTCAAATTTTGGTCAACATTTCATATATATTATGTTTTTATGGTGTTATCAGTGTCGTTTGAGTAAACCGTTGCGGACGAACTCTGGACTGTTGATTGTCGGCTCCATGGCAACCGATTGTTATGTTTGTTGGGCGACCGGTAAATTCAAATATTTTTAAATTCTCGCCGGCCGCAGTTTACGTTCTTCGACGTTTTACTCAACTTTTTGACATTTTAAGGTAAAGATGAATATTGTGAATTTTTTAATGACTTCAAACTTTATTGCACATTGATATTTTATAATTTAAACCAGTGACCGCTACCAGGTTTCTCTGATATGCCCCTTTCGCTTTTCGGTTTCCCGGTTTCATCCGATTAAAGAGGAGTCAGCGAGTTGAGTGCGCAGTGCATGACGGGAATGACGTCACGCACTATATATGTGCATACGAAAAAGTTACGTCGGCTCCTCAAAAGCTGCGCAGTAGAAATTTATGCAAGTTGCGCAATACGAGCATCTGCTGAAGTTATATAGTGTTGTTGATCCCGTTGATCCAGTCAGCTGTTAACCCGTAGACCGCAACATTTGAAATGAAAATTTGTCTCGGATTTTGGTATTGTATCAGAATTTTCTCAAAATTTTTATGAAGGGCTAATAAAGGTTATGACACTTTCTGATTCACCATAATATGTTCTATCTTAGAATATTTTTTAAACACATTTTACGGGAGATTGCGAAAGAAATTAAAGTTCGAATAAAAAAGAAGCCACGTTTTTCGAGCGTTAGCATGGAGTAGATGGACGAAGTCATCGACTTTTAGACCCAAATGCTCAGAATTTTTACGAAGGACGGTCTCAACTGATTTCAGATGCTTATTTATGGTGCTCCAAAGTAACTTTTTACATGCAAGAGAATGAGCTTTACCATCGGTCAATTTTTCGCTCACTCTACTTTAAAAAGCTTTCTTTCCTACCCAACAAGGCAACAGACGGGTGTACCCTCTTGGCGTGGCTGTGCCTTGGGACAGCGTGCGGCCGCAACATAACCTCATCTGTTTCCTTTAAGTGGGAGCGCACATCCACCCGCGAGACCGCACTCTGCCGAGTATTTCGTTGCGGACCGACTCTCCACTGTTGATTCGCGGCTCCATGGCAACCGGTTGTTTTGATTGTTGTGTGACCGGTAAATTCAAATATTTTCAAATTCTCGCCGGCCGCCGTTGACGTTCTTCGCCGTTTTACTCTACTTTTCATCATTTCAAGGTAAAGATGAATATTGTGTATTTTTTATTGACTTCCAAATTTATTGAACATTGATATTTTATACTTTAAACCAGTGACCGCTACCAGGTTCCTTTGATAAGCCCCTTTCGGTTTCCCGGTTTCATCCGATTAAAAAGCTTTCTTTCATACCCAACAAGGCCACAGACGTGTGTACCCTCAGGGCGTGGCTGTGCCTTGGGACAGCGTGCGGCCGCAACACAACCTCATATGTTTCCTTTAAGTGGGAGCGCTCAGCCACCCGCGAGACCGCACTCTGCCGAGTATTTTTTTGCGGACGAACTCTCGACTGTTGATTCTCGGCTCCATGGCAACCGATTGTTTTGTTTGTTGTGTGACGGGTAAATTCAAATATTTTTAAATTCTCGCTGGCCGCCGTTGACGTTCATCGACGTTTTACTCAACTTTTTGACATTTTAAGGTAAACATGAACGTTTTGTATTTTTTTATTGACTTCAAACTTTATTGAGCATTGATATTTTATATTTTAAATCAGTGACCGCTACCAGGTTCCTCTGATAAGCCCCTTTCGCTTTTCGGTTTCCCGGTTTCATCCGATTAAAAAGCTTTCTTTCCTACCCAACAAGGCCACAGACGGGTGAACCCTCAGGGTGTGGCTGTTCCTTGGGACAGCGTGCGGCCGCAACACAACCTCATATGGTTCCTTTAAGTGGGAGCGCACAGCCACCCGCGAGACCACACTCTGCCGAGTATTTCGTTGCGGACGAACTCTCGACTGTTCATTCTCGGCTCCATGGCAACCGGTTGTTTAGTTTGTTGGGCGACCGGTAAATTCAAACATTTTTAAATTCTCGCCGGCCGCCGTTGACGTTCTTCGACGTTTTACTCAACTTTTCATCATTTCAAGGTAAAGACCAATATTGTGTATTTTTTGTTGACTTCAAACTTTATTGAGCATTGATATTTTATATTTTAAACCAGTGACCGCTACCAGGTTCCTCTGATAAGCCCCTTTCGCTTTTCAGTTTCCCGGTTTCATCCGATTAAAAAGCTTTCTTTCCTACCCAACAAGGCCACAGACGGGTGTACCCTCAGGGCGTGGCTGTGCCTTGGGACAGCGTGCGGCCGCAACACAACCTCATATGGTTCCTTTAAGTGGGAGCGCACAGCCACCCGCGAGACCGCACTCTGCCGAGTAGTTTTTTTGCGGACGAACTCTCGACTGTTGATTGTCGGCTCCATGGCAACCGGTTGTTTAGTTTGTTGGGCGACCGGTAAATTCAAACATTTTTAAATTCTCGCCGGCCGCCGTTGACGTTCTTCGACGTTTTACTCAACTTTTCATCATTTCAAGGTAAAGACCAATATTGTGTATTTTTTGTTGACTTCAAACTTTATTGAGCATTGATATTTTATATTTTAAATCAGTGACCGCTACCAGGTTCCTCTGATAAGCCCCTTTCGCTTTTCGGTTTCCCGGTTTCATCCGATTAAAAAGCTTTCTTTCCTACCCAACAAGGCCACAGACGGGTGTACCCTCAGGGCGTGGCTGTGCCTTGGGACAGCGTGCGGCCGCAACACAACCACATATGTTTCCTTTAAGTGGGAGCGCACATCCACCCGCGAGACCGCACTCTGCCGAGTATTTCGTTGCGGACGAACTCTGGACTGTTGATTGTCGGCTCCATGGCAACCGATTGTTATGTTTGTTGAGCGACCGGTAAATTCAAATATTTTCAAATTCTCGCCGGCGACCGTTGACGTTCTTCGACGTTTTACTCAACATTTCATCATTTTAAGGTAAAGATGAATATTATGTATTTTTTATTGACTTCAAACTTTATTGAACATTGATATTTTATAATTTAAACCAGCGACCGCTACCAGGTTCCTCTGATAAGCCCCTTTCGCTTTTCGGTTTCCCGGTTTCATCCGATTAAAAAGCTTTCTTTCCTACCCAACAAGGCCACAGACGGGTGTACCCTCGGGGCGTGGCTGTGCCTTGGGACAGCGTGCGGCCGCAACATAACCTCATATGTTTCCTTTAAGTGGGAGCGCACAGCCACCCGCGAGACCGCACTCTGCGAGTAGTTTTTTTGCGGACGAACTCTCGACTGTTGATTCTCAGTTCCATGGCAACCGGTTGTTTTGATTGTTGGGCGACCGGTAAATTCAAATGTTTTCAAATTCTCGCCGGCGACCGTTGACGTTCTTCGACGTTCTACTCAACTTTTCATCATTTCAAGGTAACTTTGACCCATAACATTTCAACATACACCCTACCCCACCTAAAATCACCTCAGGAACACGATTTTGAGGGTTTTTAAGACCTATTCTCAATACCTACGCCGCGAAATTCAAATTTTTGAGCTCATCACCCAACACCAACACCATTGTCCAATACCCGTCGTCTTATTAAAATTGTCTTTCGTCTTTGCTCTTTGCTGTCTGTCAATTCGTGTTTGGTGAAAAATATAAGCACCGACACCAATTGCATTACCGAACACCAAGCACCGAGCACCACCGTTAGTATGGCCCCCGATTGTTAAGACAACTTGCAAGTTGTCCCCACCCCGCTTGTTGTTATACTTAGAGTGTTTTATAATTAATTATAATTTAATGCTAACGTTTTTAAATCAATACGTTTTATAATAAATATGATATTAATCGCATGCGAGAAGACTTGTACAAGTAATTGAATTAATTATTTCATTTGGAAATGTGTCACAATATTATATTATAGGGTGGAAACAAATTAAACGTATTCATCAAAATAATAATACATCAAATATTTCATTTTGTAAAACTTGTTTTAGTGAAAATTTCTGTGAAATACTTGATAAAAAAAATACATTTCAATTATATTAATGCTTTTTAGCTTACCAGATTTTCATTATAAAATAAATTCAATTGGGTTCTGATTGATTTTTTTTTTATTAATATGGATGACAAGAATGTAATTTCCCTCTCACATAAAAAAACAATGCGATTAATAACAAGAGACGACATAACAAATCCAATCATTCTATTTATAAGAAGCATTTTATAGGAATCTTCTTATTTTATATACAATAAAATTATTATGTATATATTTCTTTTTTATATAAGAATAAAGGCAATATTTCCACTTCATCAATTTTGATTAAAATGGAGAAAAAACTCTTTGTTTTACAACATGCGGAATGAAATTAAATAATATGTATAATAAAATATTTTAATAGAATTTGACTGGCTTCAATGCCCTCGATACCATCTAGAGAGAGAGAGAGAGAGAGAGAGAGAGAGAGAGAGAGAGAGAGAGAGAGAGAGAGAGAGAGAGAGAGAGAGAGAGAGAGGAGAGAGAGAGAGGAGAGAGAGATGAGAGAGAGAGAGAGAGAGAGAGAGGAGAGAGAGAGAGAGAGAGAGAGAGGAGAGAGGAGAACAGTATCCATTATAAAATCATAGGAGTGGTTTCAATAATGCGATTAATCATTATACACTGCTTCAACATATTATATTCATTTTATGATTTGAATATAATTACATTTATGTATTGAAACGTACTCTATATACATTTAATAATAATAATAAAAAAAAATTGACTACACTTGACTCGGCACTAAATAAATATAAAATCAATTATTGCACATAAAATAATTAAGTCTCGTCAAAATATAAGCTCAAATGTGGTGCAAGTTAATATATACAATTTGAAAACAGATATGATATATAGAGGGAACCTTTTACTCTTTTAAGGATGACTTAATTAAATCATTGTATTGATTTGGACAACCTGCAGCATGATTTCTTTATTGCATATATTGTATAGATGTATAGAGGACTTAAAGTTATGTATTGTCGATTTTTATCAGATTTTTTAAAACTCTGCAACACACACAAAATCGAGGGAAAAGAGGCTGTAACGTCATATGCAATGTCTTTCCATATACTTGCATGTTAAATATTTGCATGACATCACAGTGTCTTTCTCTTCGAGGAGGGTTAAAAAAATTGAACAATAATTCAAAGTCCTGTATCCAAATTTTCAATAAAAATTTCATGCAGGTTGCACATTATTGAGAAGAGGATACATTTTTTATATCATCTTCTTTAGAAGCTTGACACTGAGAATTCACGATTGGGACGAAATTTGACAAAACATTCACTAAATTTATATATTCAAATAACGGTATCTAATACGTATTCGTTGACGACGAATAATGTTATTCTTATGAGGCAGCGTTAACGGATCCGTATTAAATACCTTAATGTGAATGTAGTGATTGTCTTTTTGACAATTTCATCATTAAAAATTAATATTTATTCCAATGATATAAAATTCTATTGAATGGGGACTGTTTTAGTGTAAATTAATTAATAAACACTTGATAATTAGTCTGTTGATAGTAATATTTTGTTATAATCAAGCGTTAGATTCACTTCAATCTTGTGGAGTGTGCTGGAGGAACATTTTCTGTTGCAGGGACATGCACCGCGACTTATGCCACGGTCGAGCTGGTTTGTGTGATGCCATGAAGCCCACCAAGGGAACGGAGCTGCTGAGGTACCTGCGAAAAGTCGACTTTGAAGGTATGTCAAACTCAATTTATCGTGTATTTCAATCAAATCAATTTCCCCTTCAATTTAGATACCCTTTTTTTCAATTTCGTTTCCAAATTTGATCAGGTAGAGCTCTTAAAAATTTCAGATACAAAAATAACTTGATAAAATAATAATTTTAGAATGTGATGAAAAAGAATCTAAAGCAGGCAATTTTCTATACCCTCTTCTACCATACTGTGTTGACATTATTCAGCTTTATAAATATTATATACTTTTTTAAAATTGGAAAATAATTGGTATAATATAGTATAATTTAATTATTGTTTCTAAAAATATCTATATAGGTTTATAATTTTAAAAAGTAAAAAAATACATTTAAACTTTTAAAATCTGCCAGCCATGCATCCAGATTGCGATTGTGTTTAAATTTTATACACAAAATTAGTTAAATTTTGTATTTTTTAATTCTCCAGAGTGATTCAAAGTTTACAAAATTAGTTGTTTAGTCATAAGTTTCATAGAATTTCTCTTTATAAGAAAACTGAGCCCTCACACAAAAAAGTGGAGTTAAGCTCTCTTGTAAAGAAATTTTGTATAATACGCTAATTGCGTTTGTTGCAATAAACAGACAAAATTATATCGTATAATATCATGCAGCTTTATTCTAGCAAGTAATATTATTATGTTTGGAAATGTACGACTTACGTTCAAAATCTCAATCAAGATTACATATAGTTAACTTGAAATAAAATATGTACAGTACACTCCTCGCTTCTGAAAAGTTCCCTTCTGGAGCCTTGTTAATCACCGTGCCCTGTGTTATCCTTACGGGAAATGGTGATTACAAACTGCAGTAGGAAACTTTTCAGAGTCGAGGATTGTACCTTAAGTGTCATCTGAAGCTTTTATCTTTCTAAACTTTGATTTCCATTTTGAATATTTGTCAACGAAATTCAATTTGAATTCACATTTAGTTTCAAAATAATTTTATATTTCACAATAAAGCAGTAATAAATGATGTTATCTTTAAAAATCTATATTTTGAGGAAGGAAATTGGATAGACAAACTAATAATTAATCATTTTAAATTACTGTTTATATCCGATTGTATATCATTTATAAATTTCCACATTACGTCCGTGCCCATTGTTCTCCATATACTTTTAAGTAGTCATATAAAATTTATAAAATCAAATTGATTTTACGCAAATAATATTTTATCAAATATATTATTATTTTTTTTTTGTATTATTCAACTTCAATTATGTAACGAGAAAATTGGATTTAACTAATAATACCAGTAATATTCTCAATTTTATTTTAAAACACGATCTTTTATTTACTATAAATAACTTGATTGTATGGATGTAAATTTATCAACAAATGTTTTTTTTTTTTTTTTTTTTTTTTTTTTCCCTTAACAGTTTATTCATTTGGTTTAGATTGTTTCGATGCGTGAAGGTATATAATGAGAGCTTATACAAACATTAAGCTTCATTGTCTACAGAACAAATAGCAATTTCATTAAATCGATTTAAACCATTGAACAATGCTTTTTATACCACAAAATACACAATACATTACGCTGATTATAATATATTTGAAATAAAAACAGAGAAAATATATTATCCTTAATAATTAGGTTTACAATTTTTAAAAAAGAATGAATGATTTTTTTGTTGTGTAAACAACAATATGCTTTATAAATTAATATAAAAAGTAAAAAACAAAAAACAAAAATTATTAGGACGAAAGCCTCCCGGCCGCTTTTAAGGTAATACTAGCTCACGGCAAAGCTCAGAAAGCGGCGTGTACTGTGTGTTTATAGCAGTAATGATACCGGCAATTATTTTTCCTACCTTTGCTATACAAATTTTCTGTGTGCATAAACTCTGAAAGTAAACTAATACAATCATATCGTTTGTATCATAATGAGTCAAAAATCAATTCAAGAATTTTATCACTTTTTATACTGTAAATCTCTTCTGTTCACTAAAATTTTTTAAATATTATATTATAATATTTTTAAACAGAAATCTAGCAGAAAATTTACTATTTTTATTAGTCCAATTTATTCAGTACATACTGTATATGTACAGATGCATGTACTGGATGTATTGTATAGTATAATAAATGAGAATCTGTTCTATAAATAAATCCTTGGAATAAGATTTATTTCAAAAGCAGGGATAGGAGTAGTGATATACAATGGGTGCGATTCACGAAGCAGTTAGCCAAGTTTCTTAACCATGTTTAAATATACCTGTTTTACGTGTTAAATCACCTAGTTAAACGTGGTTAAGCTAAACGTGGTTAGAAACCTGGCTAACTGCTTCGTAAATCGCACCCAATGTTTACTGAAAATAAAAATACTGCCAATTATTTTTATTAGAAAAAATAAGTTATAAGAATTTTAAAGAAACTTTTTAAAATCAGGAGATATTTTAGTTGGAAGACTTTTCAGATTTATAGAATTTCACATGAGAACCTCCTTTATATTTACAAAACCTTGCAAACTCCACTAGAACCTGAATATTAATTTCAAGTGTGTCTGTTTTTGTCCAGGTTTGAGCGGGGACAAGTTCAGATTTGACCGCCAGGGGGATGGTCCTGCACGCTACAACATCATACATTTCAAGCAAGTTAGTGCTGGAATGTTCCGCTGGGTGCGCGTTGGAGAGTACTGGGAAGGAGAGTTGCGGCTCAACATGACAGGTACTGTACACGTCACATAAATTAGCGCCGGCGCCGTTGCGGTCACGTCCAAGCTCACATTAAAAAAAATACGATTTTTTTTATTATTTAAGTGATATATTGTTGTTGCATACTTTGATTTGTGGTCGTATTTAATAAAAATAATTGGTATAAAATATTATCTTCTGTTTTTTCCACTAATCCCAAGGGGTAATTATTTTTAAAAATTTAAATTATAATATATGTTTAACAAGATTACAATATGTATATAATATGTACTCACAAAATATATTATTCTTCTTTAAATTTAATGTATGGTTGTTTTGTGTTTTGTGTTTTTATTTTGTTTTTTTTTTTTTTTTTATGTGTGAAAACTGAAAACAGCGAAAGCTTGAGTTATAAATAAACTAGTACATATATAGAAGGTTCGTGAAAAAGTTGATGTCATTCTTTTTCACCGTTCACTTTATCAAAATATTTTATTAATTCAGTATATGTTGCATAGGAAGTTGCAACTATTGTAAATAATACAATAATAAAGTTTCAATTATATATTATTTATATCACAAACAAAAGTTGTAACAAAGAATCACTTAAATAATTGTACTTTTTACAATGGAATGAATTTACTTATAAATAACACATTTATTTTAAGATGTTTTCAAATAGTGCAATATGTAATTTTATATTTTTAACATTATATTTTATGAACTTCAAAAAATAATCAAATCATGGCTGGTTTTGAATAAAACAATAAAATTAGTTTTTCTTTAACTCTAAACTTGATTAAGCAGAGATTTAATCTTCTTATCTTTTTCTGTAATTATTTTAGCAGTAGAGATATCGGCAGATATACGCATCTTTTTGTAGAACAGCTCCCGTGAGTCCCGTGATCTTAAAAAAAAAATGCACCTAGTAGGGAATGTTTACAGGGATCCAGTTCAAACTGGGACATCCCCAGTCTTCAGAGTCCGTGATCTTAGAGAAAATTGGACTGAGTAGAGAATGTTTACAGAGATCCAGTTCAAACTGGGACAACCCCAGCCTTCAGAGTCCGTGATCTTAGAGAAAATTGGACTGAGTAGAGAATGTTTACAGAGATCCAGTTCAAACTGGGACACCCCAAGCCTCCAGAGTCCGTGATCTTAGAGAAAATTGGACTGAGTAGAGAATGTTTACAGAGATCCAGTTCAAACTGGGACATCCCCAGCCACCAGAGTCCGTATGTTCGCTGCCGTGCGAGCTGGGTCAGGCCAAGAAGTACGTGGAGGGAGAAAGTTGCTGCTGGCACTGCTTCAACTGCACGCAGTATCAGGTACGTACCTGTCAGTACCTGGTCACTTGGGGTACCTGGCTGCAACACTTGGACTCACTCAGTGTAAGTCATTGAAAATATTTCTAATTTGCATTTTTACCACGTATCCCAAAGGCAAATGATTCTCTGATTTGTAAAATGTTACTAAGTATAATGCTCTAAATGCAAGAATCATTCAGATTTTCATATAAAATTTCTAGTCTCCAAAAAAAAAAAATTAAACATAAAAAAAAACACGATCTTATACTTCTTGTTCATAGCCATGCCTATATAGAAAATAAATCATATAATTTATTTAACTCCCATGATATAATGTCATTTTTTTTTTTTTTTTTTAGTGAGAGATATTTAATTTAGAAAATGAAACATGCAATTTATAAAGAAAGTCTCACAAAAAAAATTGTCATTGTATTACACACTAAAATCATTGTTATTAAATTTTTAATGGCATGATATTTTTGAAATATTACACAACTTTACAATTTTTCGACACTCGTTTTAAGTTATATTAGCTATGCAATTTGTTTTGCATGCATGACATTTTCGTGTAAAGAAATTAATTAAATTTTCAAACGTCAACTAACAGCGAATTTTAAGTTAAAATGTTGAGTATGATATTTTTAACGCAGAATTTAACACATAATAATTATAAAATAATAAATTAAAGAGCAGTAGCAGGAACATTATTTAAAATGAATAAAATTATGCATTTTCTAAATTCTTTACAGAACTGTTAAACTAAAATTTATTTCTTTAGAGAAAATAAAAAAATATGTTGATTTATTATGTTAATTAATTTTTTGTTAAATCTGTTAGAAACAATGAATATTTTTCAAGCATTTTGTTTTTATACAGCTTGGGACAAAATAAATTTAATGTCACTGAATTTAATATATTAAAACACCAATAAATTTCAATTTTATTTAATGTAATTGTATATTTTGTTTACAAAAAAAAACATGTATATAAAAAATAATATATTACAATCAATGTTACATACACTTATAGCATAAAATCCAAAGATATAAATATTAAATTTATTTCTTACTTAATTGTATAAATAATTATTTTGTCCCTGTGCAATACACTCAAATTAATTTGGAATTCCCATAACCGGAAGTAACCGGAAGTGTAAGGTTTCTGTTCTTCCAATTCGTATTTGAAATCTAAAATTTTGCAGAAAGGTGTGTTATTAAATTACTGACTTATTTACAAAAAAAAATAATAATAAAAAAATACATGAAGACCGGAAACCTCTCACTTCCGGCTACTTCCGGCGGTTGGAATCTCAAATATATTTGACTGTACGTTAACAGTCTTTCATCCAAATGCAGTTTTCTTAGTTTCCTCAGTCAAAATTTTGAAATTCTTTTTTCTCCTTCAATCCAAATATCACAATTTATTTTTGTTGAGATTACTAAGACATGCCATGTGGCCTAGAGATGGTGATATCGTCATATAATGTAATGAGTTATAATGTCAAATATCGGTCAAAATCAAATTCATGAATTGTTTATCGCACAAAAAATTTCAAATAATATTATATAGAGAATTAAATGTATACGTAGAGTTTATATTATAAATTTTATAGAATATCGATAGATGACAAGTTAATAATTATTATTAATTAGTACCATGTGGATAGTAAATGAACCGTTACAATGTAGTTTAAGTTAAAGTACTCCCTGTAAAATACAGTTTGTTGATTTGATATCAATGGATATTTTTTGGTGTGATTCATGAAGGAGTTGTTATACATAAAGTTATCAAATTTTTCAGTAACCACGGTTAATCTCATTGATTTAGACTGACACTAAACGTGGCTCGTAAGAGAACTGGGTATCTTCCTTCGTGAATACCACCCAATATTTAGTTAAAAGTTCTTCCTGCCTCACCGTCAGTCACTGCATTGATTTGTTGTAGAAATATAAAATAAACATAATATATATACTGTTCAAATAATTATCTCTTTGACAGTATTTAAAATCATCTAATTGACTAATGTAAGTTAAATATTAAATAAAATATCGTACATCAAACAGTATGCAAATTAATTGTAATTTAGTACTTAACATCTTTAAATTAGTATTTAGTCTATAGGGACAAAAATTGTGTGCACTTTAATTTTAATTAATTCAATGTTATCATCAACTCACTACAAATTAAATATTAATACATATTTATACAAGATGAAAAATTCTTTGACGTATATTTTGTGTTTAGCCTTATTTGAAATTATATACACTCTTGTATGTATTGGTTTATAAAAGAGTGCATTTCAGTTACAAATTAAGCTGGCCAGCTTTTAGTTGATCCAATTACACCACTGAGTACCTTTGACATAGTAAACTCATTAATTGGTTCATGCTCTCCTCTCGTATAATCAGCCTTACTAATCTATATTGATATCAATGTTAAATTCCATTATACAATTTCACTCATGAATGTAATATCACCATTATAATGACTAATGAACAATTATTTTCTATTTTAGACAGCTATACAGTAAAATTGTATAATAACATGTTTTATATGAAAATTAAATATAAAGCATTTTGTATTATTAACACGCACACAAATTTACTGATTTTATTTTACTGCTTTTATTTTCAAAGTTACATTTGGATTTGATTAATAATTGAATTACTTATTATAACCCTTATTTTTTATCAATAACTGTCCATGCCATGCAGCCAACAATAATTTTTTTTATCTTTTTAACTAAACCCTAGTATAGAAAACTGGCCACATTTAAGTGACTGAATTGAATTTTAACTCCCGGCTCATCGTAGACCATATAATATAACATAATATCATCTGTATGATAATTTTTTTTCATTTTTCTGACCTAAAAAGTAATTTGAAAGCTAATTTCGTATTGAAGTAAATAGTTATTTTCCTCAAATAATACATAACTTCACACAATAATTTCTTAAGATTGGAGAAACATGTATTTTAATTAATTTATATAATACTATTTTGTGCCAGGCTGCACATACATAGTTATGATATAAATCTGTTCTAAATCCAGAGTCTTCTGCGCGCAATGTTTCTAACAAAACATTGTTCACAGGGCTATTACTCTATTGAACCGGGTATAGTCACTCCCTTCCGGCTTATGGAGGCCCAATTCTGAATTCTGATTGGCTTAGAAATAACCCGTTTTGCTGAAACGCCTTCCTATTGGTTAAAAAGGGGTTATTTTCTTGTTGTTTACAAATTTCAACAATCCAATTTTTTTTGTAACGGTCGTGAGTGACTTTACCCGGTTCAATAGAGTAATAGCCCTGATTGTTCAATGTCTGTCGCGTGGTGTAATTTTCGATTGTTGAACGCGAGAAAGGAAAATTGTAAACAAACTCCGCTGTTTACAATTTTTTGCCGGTGGCGGCGCCACCAGCGAGCGGTAATTATCAAGGAAAGCATTATGAATAACATGAAAAACTAATAGAAATAATTAGAAAATTGAAGACATGTTTTCAAAAATCAAGTGAAATGGAAAGAAACATGCGCGGCAATTTTATAGAAAAAATTAAGAATTTTTAACGGTTTTTTATCATTGAAACGGTCGAAGAAATGTGGAGCGATAACCATGGTGTAAGTAATGTATATCATTTCTGTGTTCCCAAGGGCTTGTAAGCTCTAAAATCTTTTAGCTAGCAGTTCTGGCAGGACTTGGCTGCGCCCTTACCAGCCGCACCAGTGTCCATTTGTTGATTTATTTAAAAATAAAAAGCAATAAAATAGGATTTTAAAATTGTACCTTTGAATTTCTTATATCCTGAAGATATAGCAGTAATTCGATAATTTACAAGTTTCTATGCTTTTAGACTTTAATGCTGGAGTGACTGGAGTCCCATCTAACATCTATGATTGCATAGAATCACATTAAAGGCAATGAAACGCCAACCTCAGTCTGCGTCGTCTTTTCTATGTACTAAAAATAAGATAAAGTACCGTTATATTTACTAATAATTAATTTTTTACATTACCTGGATCAATGTAGTACGAAATAATGATATTTTTTTATACTTTTGATGTGATATTTTGGAAGTTATCGTTACATTTAGGCGTCAACTCGCGAATTTCCTATGTTAAACAATGGCGCATAGTCAACAAAAACCGCTCGCTAGTGGCGCCTCTGGTCACTCTGGCGGGCGCAAAATGGAACTAAAGCGTCACGCAATAATCGGGCCACGCGACAGACATTGAACAATGTTTTGTTAGAAACATTGCGCGCAGAAGACTCTGTCTAAATCACAGAGCTCTATATAAGCTAAATTTAGAATCTCCCTTCTAAAATTTTACATATTATTTGCATTATCTTATACGAGCCATGTTTTGGTAATTCCTTGATCCAAGTGAAGCCGGAAATAGCAGCAAATTGCCTCTGCTAATCTGGGCAACCATGTCTTAGTAAAAGTACCCCCCCCCCCCTCCTTCTCTTGAGCCCGTCGAGTTGGACATTAATTATACATGAAGAATAGAACTTTGCGACGAACTATTAACGACTTTCTCATAACTGAAGGAATGTAAATTAAGTTACTATAACGCGGGGATAATTTGAATTTCAAAATAAGTGTATGATTTAATACAGACAAATTAAGAATAATTTAATAATCATTATATGTATATATTTTAATTTCAAATTTTTATTAGCTTAAAATAAACAAAAGTAGTTTGTGAAATACGAAGTTTGAAAAAAAAATGCATAAAATACATACTTGAACAGTGTTACCCCTAACTTTTCACTCGTAAGCTGCTATACCGAAGGAAACGTCTATGAAATGTAGAAATATACTATAAAAAATATAAACATAATTACTATTTTCAGATTTTTTCGGTGTAATAAGTAAAAGTACACTTCGTGGTCTTTGCTTTTTATACCGTTTATTTATTTATTTTAGACATAGTTGACGGAGCTTTAAATATTTTGGTATTGACTGTTCTATTATATTCCCATAAACAACACATTTCATAATCTCTTAATCTGGAGTTGCAACTCCTGTAAATCAATTGGGATAACGTTTAGATTTTCTCGAGCTGTATTCTGACTAACTCAAACAATGTTGAAACATTGTTACTATAGTTGTTATCGATTTGACAGTCCTGACATTTTTCCTGATTTTGTACAAAATACTCCCAAAAGAAAATATTCATAATCATTATGTTATATTTATTCTAATTTTAAAATAATCAGCAACTTTTGATTAATGTTATTGTATAATTAGACTTGCTGACTTTACTTATAAAAAGTATTCATGAACAAAAATTCCAATAAAATCAATATTATTATAAAACTTTCTAGCTTATAAACTAAAATATAAATTCAGCTGAGACTAAATGCACCCCCCACCATATTGTTACTCGGGACTAACTGTTGCTCATGTCCGCAGATCCGGCACCCCGAGGACGAGACACAGTGCTGGTTGTGTCCTCAAGGCACGCTCCCGGACATCCGCCACACTCGCTGCGTGGACATCCCTGAGGTTTATCTTCGTCCGGACAGTGGTTGGGCCATTGGCGCCATGGCGTTTTCGGCCACGGGTATTGCGGTGACGGCTCTGGTGGCGGGCGTGTTCGTGCGGCACCACGACACCCCAGTGGTGCGCGCCTCGGGCAGAGAGCTCAGTTACATCCTCCTGCTGGGAATATTCTTCTGCTACGCCATGACCTTCGTGCTGGTGCTCAAACCGAGTGACGTCATCTGTGGACTGCAAAGGTAAATATAGAGAGGATCTACATTGATTATACCTTGAAAAATTGTCAGATATTTTTGAAACCATCATAAAATTTAAGTGAAAGACAATAAACAAAAAGTAAAATATTTTCCATATTTTTATGACAGTAAATATTTATATGACTACCAAAGCACAAGCGTGTATCATTATTATAATATTTTAAGAATGTTAAGAAAGTTCAAAAATGTCAAAAAATAAATGACATAGTGGTCTTTTATTGACTCTAATTTTATGATAGTTGTTTATATAGTTTTACTTTTTGATATACTATTTTTACCACATAGTATTATAATGATAGAAATTAAAGTCAATTTTAGTTATAGAAAAAGTAACAAATTGAAAATGGTATTGACGTTGTGAGACAATAAAGTCACTAAAGTTAAATCATTTTCTTTCAAAAAGTTGAGTGCAAAGTCCTTAACTAAGTCACCACAATGTTGATACGTTGTCGTAAAACTTACAGCTGGAAAGCGACACAAAGAAAAAGATAATCGTGTCAGCTGTACCATATTGGAAATCGAAGTCCTTTGTACTTTATGATATTACGAGTCTGCAACGAGACATCATGCTGCCAGTAGCAACGCTGCTTGAGGGGATAGGAAAATAATAAAAATATTGAAATATACGTAAAAAAAAAAAAGCTTGCGTTGTTTTCATAAATTAAATATTTATTGAAATATTATTGACATTTTGTGGTAACATACAAAAATATATAAAAGAAAGCTAATGGATACTAATAGTGGATTTACTAAAAAGTGTGTTTAAAAAAAAAATAAAGTGGCACAATTCATTGACTTAACTAATAATTAAGTTTAATTGAGTCACCATGCAAGCTTGAAATTTTACTTGGGTAAAATACTACTAACGATGATGATTACATGGGTGATTTCAACTTGTAATTAAAAAAAAAGTTTCAATGCTAAATTTGTATTTAAATAAATGCATTGTAATCTGATCTTTTAATTTTAACTCTTAATGGGATGAAACATGAAACATTATAGAACATGGAATTTCAACTTGCATGTATATGTTAAAATATTTATCTAACACGTTTTAAAATCATTAAACTTAACAGCTAAACCAAGCTGTGTAAATTCTGTTGAACACATCAATATATTGTCATATACTCATACAGACATAAAATTAATTACATTACTAACAGTAAGCCACGCACACAATAGCTTCGTGCGGTCTGTGTGGGTATCTGGACGTGTTTGCTAACCGTGCTAACGTGTCACCGCAGGTTCGGGGCAGGTTTCTCGTTCACGGTGGTGTATGCCGCGCTACTGACCAAGACCAACCGCATCTCGCGGATCTTTAACGCGGGTCGCCGCACTGCCAAACGTCCCAGTTTCATCTCCCCTCGGTCACAGCTCATCATCTGCTCTGGACTTACTGGATTTCAGGTATGTTTTGTACACCTTTATGTCTCCCTTGTATTGCTTAAGTAATTAATTACTCTTGCAAAACAAAACTTTTTTTTTTTTTTTTACAAGGATACACCCCTAAGAGCTTACAGCTCGTGGCGGGGTAATGGGTAGGAATAAAGTAGGAAACGGATGATGGCCACGGCCTGTTACGCGTTCCAGCATTCGCTGAGGTGAAACTGAGGGAACCGTGGAAAACCTCAGTCAGGACGGACACCTCTACTTTTTATCAATGGACGAAAGCGATGTCCAAAGCCTGGGCAACCACACACAAGTGCATCACTGCACTGGGTGGAAAGCAAGACAAATTTACCCCATGGAGGGAGCAGCGTAATTTTTACTTGAAACGGTCACATTTACGATTTAACTTTCGTACAGTTCATTTAATGTAATTTAAGTGCACGCAGAAAAGTCCCAACACACCTACATGTGTAAAGACGGGTTGTACACTTTTTGCTTAAAAATCCCACGTAAAAAGTGTTAGATCTTAAGCAAAAAGTGTTAGAATTTACGCATTGTGTGTTGCGTTTTCAAAATGTGTAAGAACTAACACAAAGGTATTAAAAGTTAAGATTTCAATGAGTAGTAGTCTACACATTAAGTGTGTAAGATGTATGGGTACGCCCAAGGTGTGTAAGATTTTAAGATGAAAGTGTGTAAAAAGTCAGTATACAAGAGTGTAACGAGAGAGGTAAAACTATGTTCTTAAAACTCAACACCTTTGGTGAGTAAAAGTTAAGCAACAAAACTGTTTAAAAAGATGTTTTACACACCAAGCTAGGTAACTTCCTACACATGCATCTTAAACAACAACACACGAAATGTGTTAAGATGGACTTAAGAATAAAACGTATTAGAATCAACACATTGGTGCTTAAAATCTTACACACCTTCTTTTAAAATCCTACACATGCAACTTAAGCAGCAACACACGAAATGTGTTAAGCTGGTTTTTAGAATAAAACGTATAAGAATCAACACAGTAGTGCTTAAAACCTTACACACTTTGTTTCAGTTTAAAGTCCTACACAGTTACACAGTTACACATCTGCGCAAAGGATGCGCGCAGCGTCATCAGAGACAGGAATTTGCGACCGTTAGATCTGAAGTTCTTTGCTGTGTGTTTGCTCGCTTGTGTGTTAGTTCATCAATATCTGGATTTGATGAGGTTTTCGTTTCGTGATAGTTTAAATTTTGTAATATATTACTTGTGAAAGTAAGTGCATGTTGTAATCGAGTTTTAGATAATGCGACAATAGTGTGTGAAGTGTGCGAGTGTGTAGCAGTGTATTGAAACTGTAGATTTGATTAAACGTTCGTTTAGGCGGGCAAGAAGCCGGGGAGTCGCCATGGCATAACATTGTGTGCACTGAAAACCCAATAAAACCTCGAGTATTTGAGTGTAATATGTGCAAGAATGCTTTCAGCATCAATTTATGTGCCGTTGTATTAATGAGTGTTTCAAGAAATATTGTCTAAAATATATTAATATATATGTACACCTACAAATGGTTATTAAAGTACGTACGAAATTTGTCTTTCTATTAAACTATAGAACTGCATAAAAAGTTTTTGTTTAATATAATCTACTTTTTTGTTACTTGCATCATCATTTTTTTTACTCATGTGATATCTGTGTTCTTAAGTAATAAAAAAAAAATGCATTAATAAAAAAAAATGTAAATTTTAATTATATTTTATCCATGAAACCACCTTTTTTTAAGCAAATACACAATTATCATAGTATAATTTATTATAACTATTTTTTAATTTTAGGATACTTAAGAGGATAGAAGCTGTTTTAAAAAATACGGAAGAAAATCATAAATATAAGAGGAATAAATAATAATTCGAATAATAATTAGGCAGCCAAAAATTAGGAGATGTATTTTAATTTATAATATTCAATATGCTATCGTACACTATCGTATACGTATCGTATTAACTTGTCTTCGAAAAGTTAAGAGACATGGCTATAGTATAATACTATTATAATATATATAAAATCATAAAATCCTACACTGCAGGTGCGTAGAAAGCTACGCACAAAAGCTTAGAAAACTAAACACTAGGTGCGTAGAAAGCTACACATAAAAAGCTTAGCAGCCTACACTCTTGGGGCGTAGAATCTTACACCAAGTGTGTAACATTTTAAGCAGTTCTGTGTAGAACTTTACGCTCAAGGGGTGTTGGATCTTACGCTCAAAAATTTAGAATCCAACACACTAAATGTGTAAAAATTTAAACATCTTGATGTGTTGAACTCTAAACTCCCGTGTGTGTAAGATTTAAGGATTTTTCCTTTGAGGTACAAAAACAACACAGTAAATGTGTTGCTTTTTAGGATATTTGCTTTAAATATTTTCTGAGTGTGGGTACTTTTTATTTATTTTCAATACATTATACTCAAATTTAAAGAATTTGACGTTTGCATTTTTTTTTTTTTTTTTTTTTTTTAAGGATTCCATTTAACTTTCAAGATGTCATATGGTTAGTTGCGTTGTTTAGTATAAAGTCTTAAGAATTCAATTGTTAGTGCTATGGTAGGATTAGAGAGAATGTGAATAAAGGGCGAACACTTCACAACTCGAGTTAAGTATTTACTCTGATGATGAGACGAACCCTCTCCGACAACCCAAATAAATTTAATCTGCCAAGAGTGCAGTTGAATTTACTTATAAACTTCAGACAATGAATAGACCAAAATGTCCATCGTCATGTTTTAGTATAATTAATTTAAACCCAGATTACTTTGAATACTTAAGTTTAACAAACAAATTTATACTGAGTACCACCTTACTAAGGATTTTGGTCTGAGATTGTACAGTTATGGGCAGAAGTATACATACATTATGATATAAAACAGAACATTTATGTAGATTTTAAATTTATAATTAAGGTATAGAGAATCAAATTAACTTGAATGTTCTATTAATAACTTCCTAAGCACTACACAATTTTATAAAAATTAGTACAATTATGGAGATTTCAATTTTCATTTTCTAAAATTTTGTTATGAATCATATTAAAATTTATGTTATCGTTTTCGGCGTTTCTGTTTTTATATTATTAAAAATGAGTACAAAGGCTGTAACTGCTAATTATTTTGATACAATTTGATGTTATGAATAGCTTATATCTTTTCACATTTAAAACTTTAAAAAGTTTGATATTTTTAATAAGCCTGTTAGGGATATTAAAATTAACAAATATGAATCAATAGCAAAAAACAAGAAACAAAAGTTTCTTTTATTTTTATGCTTATTAATTTTCTTTTATTAAAAGTAAACATTATATTTGTCAAAGAAAAGTTTTTGTCTAGACTAAGCTTATTACAGCAAAATTTATTTGTGACAAATATAATAAAACAGAAATATATCAATATCATTAAATATTTTCTTTTTATATTTATTTTCATTTTAATAATTATATTACTTTTAATGAGTTATATAAGTAATCGATAACTTATAATTAATGCTATTTATTGTTTCCAGGTTCTGATTAATGGAGTATGGATGGTCGTTTCTCAACCCAGAGCAATTCATCATTATCCGACAAGAGATGATAATCTATTAGTGTGTTCATCAAATATAAATGCATCATATATGATAGCATTTAGTTATCCCATTGTATTAATTATAATTTGTACAATATATGCAATATTAACACGTAAAATACCAGAAGCATTTAATGAATCAAAATATATAGGTTTCACTATGTATACAACTTGTGTTATATGGTTAGCATTTGTACCAATATATTTCAGTACTGCTAATAATATTGCAATTCGGATAACTAGTATGAGTGTAACCATTTCAATGAGTGCTACAGTTACGTTAGCGTGTTTATTTACACCAAAGTTGTATATTATTTTGGTTCGACCAGAACGAAACGTACGACAAAGTATGATGCCAGTTCGATACTCTGCTATCAGAGGACCTCGACAACAGAGCATCAGTGGACCTACAGGTGGCACCAGTACCCTGGCACCAGGTGGAAACAACCTTCTTGGACCACCAAGCATAACTCACGGCATTGACTCCGGCACTCAGAGTGATGGTGAGCTAGATGTGATACAAAGAACTGTCAGTGGAAATTGGTTCTATCACGTTGTTGTGGATCAAAGTCATTTGTGTAAATTCTTCATTAAAATTTAACGTAATAGAAAAAATTTGATCCGCAGCCACGATGCTACAGTATGTAAACTATACTAGCCGAAAGGTTTTTAAAAGTGTAATATGAAATAGATCGAAATAGATAGACTGCTATGATCAGATCAAATAACTCAATCCGAGGCAGCTCTGTACCCATTTTAGTCATAAAAACGAGTTGTTAAAGATTTCAATTTCATAAGGGCATTGTTGTGAAAGGTTCATTAATTTTAAATTCAACGAGAATTGTCATTGTTTTTTCTTGTTTCTTATTTTTAAGTAAGTAAAATATGTATAGCTACAATTCTATTGCATGTTATGAGTTATGACCAATAGATTTGGATCTATTTCATATTATATACTGATTATACATATAAAATATTACATTGTATACTGATTTTAATTATATTTATTCCCTTTTCTTTTCAAATTTCAATCAAATTGAGCCTACCTCTCATTTTTTATGATGTGAGCCGACTCGTCACTCCAGAGAATCCCTTTAATATATGCAACTGTTTGAGCAGTGAAGCATAGCGGGTTGCATACTCTTAGCCTTCTGCAGGCGCTAGACGCCATGGCCGCTCGTTGGTTGCTTTATTTTTGTTTTTATTCTATAAATTAAAGTTATTTGTTCATATATAAGTATATATATATTAAATAAATTATAATTATATTTACTCTAGCACACGTGGTGAATATAATTATAATATGTCCCCATGTCAGTAAAATACAGTCCTTCAGCTCGCTTACTCAATGCAAGTTTGAACCTGCATTAAAATCGAATTCAATGTGCATGCTGGATTAAATGTTATTGACCTCAAAATATTTATTATTTTGCACACAGTGTAACATACAAAAGAATACCACTGGAAGAACATGGTTTCTGATACTTGTTAGGATATTTAATTTCAGACTCTTACAGAGAGAACGAAGAGCACTGTATTAAGGATTTATTTTACATAAAAATAGGCTTCACAGACTCCGTCTCTTCCAGTAGGAATCTTACGTTTATTAAATTGTATTATTTTGCGGCATTTTATAAAAGTATAGATATAAGTTAATTCATAATTTTTGTTGTTACAGCAATGCTGGACCTTAATGAGAAATCACGCCACACTGCAAGTGTGGTGAACCGAGGAACTCAGACAATGAACGGTGAGGCATCAGCTGCAGTTCGTCACGTAACTCTTAACAACTCACATGGTACCACCCTAGTAGGAAATGGACCCCTGATATCCTCAGCAGCAACGCATGCACTCCCATCGGAGAACTGTGATCTTACGTTGTAGCAGTACGCTAAGGCCATCTCTCGGCCACTTCAAGAAACAGATCTTTAGCATATGACCGACCAAAACATCACTATATGTTGCGACTACGTAGTATATGTATGATTAACTAGACAATTTAGACTATAATTATATACATACCAAGTGTTCTTAAATATGGTGTAGTGTGAAGAGTGACACATATAGAAAACAACATGAAGAAATTTTACTAATGTATACATACACGCACAATCTTATATATTAATAATAAAAAAGTGCTTAAATTGTTAGTAAAAATCAATGAACAATACAATAATTATAGGCAAGATTAAAGTGATAGAGCCACACTAAGATCTTTGTCTATGTAGGCACTTTTTGTTAATCATCAATAAGTATATAAATAAATATATAATATATACAGGGTACACACATCTGTTATTTTTATCTTGTCTTATATTTTAGTGAACATTAAATTTATTTGCTGTATAAAGACCTTAAATTTATTGAAAGTATATTCGAAATATTCGTGCAATAATTGTGATGTCTTTATAATCAGAACTCAAGTAATGAGCAGTTTTCATATTTCTAATTTTTGATTAATTGAATATCAACAATATTAACCAACATGCTGTGGTGTTTCAGTTTTATATAGTAGCTATAAATTTTGAAAAACAGTCATAAATCCTTTATCCCTTTATGATGTATGGTAAATAGAAGTTACGATTAAAAATATTTATTTTGTTTATTTATTTCGCCATAGAACATAAAGATATAATTACACTGGGTGAGGATATCAACAAAACACTAATAACACTATATTACAGCAGTAGCTGATATCCTTAAATATTATACTTAGCAACAACACTATAGCAAAACCTGCTTAATCCCAATACAAATTAAACCAAACAGTTTTTGTTACTATAATATTGTTTTACAAAAATTGAAAATTTTAATTTTGCTGTGTATAAAGTTTGCAAGTGAAACCATCAGAACGACTAACAAAATGAACAAATTGGAAAAATGCTTTATTTCAACCGGAAAAACACAAGAGAACGATAAGATTTCAATTTCATTTTTCATAAATATCAAGCATAAGGCTTTAATTTCACTTTAGTTGAACTTTGTTTGCATTTAATAAAGTGTAGGGAATTTTAAATAGTATGTTTGTGTACCTTTTTTTATATTGTAAAAACATATATTAAATACAGGATAATAAAAACAATTAGTCACAATCTCTTTATATAGCACCAAGAATGTCCCAAAAACAATGTATTACCATAAAACATTTAAAAATATAAATTGTAAATACATAATATTTTTCATGTTGATAATAATAATGTTTGTAAAAAAAAAATGTACATTATTTAATTTTGTAAATAACTCTAAAAAAAATATTTTAAGCTTCTTATGAAAAAAAAATATTTAATATTAAATTTTTATTAATAAACATATCTTATAATTTTTAATGTTATTACTCCAAATGTTAGAACTCTACAAACAAAACTATATTTCTAGTCAAATGTTAGTATTATATTGTAATTGTTTGATGTATATAATATATATGTTCTTCTATTAAATGTATGTTATTTAAAACATAATAATAGATGCATCAGAAAATGTTCACTTTTAAAATAGTAAGAAAAAAAAATATAATAAAAAGCTTGCATTTAGCTTATGTAGGTGCATCGAAGTTGGTATTAAAACTGTTCATCTTGTTTGTAAACTTGTAAAAAAAAAAAAAAATCGCAAAAAAAAATTGCGATCTACTCCCCTCTGATGCTGTGATACATGTTAATTATAATTACTTCAAATTATAAATTGATAATTAGTAATTTTTCTACAAAAAAATAAATTTTAATTATAAAAGTATTATATAGATATTATTAATGTTTAAGAATGCGTAATATACGGATTGATACTTTTGCGTCAAAAATAACTACCAATAATTTATTATAAATTTGATTTGATTGATTCCAGAATATAAAAAGAGTATACTCTAAATGTAAAATAAAGAAAACAATAAAGATGATGATAAAAATATTTAAGACGCAAAAATATCAACTTATATTATTATTATATATAGTAAGCTATTAATATATAATATACACTTTGGTTTAGCTTTAATATATTATAAATTCTATCTGTAGTAATGTTTAAATGTTATTTAAATATAAAAAAAAGTGTTTCCAATGGCCAAAGTATAAATAATATATTATGATAAATACATAAAACAAACAGGGAATTATTGTATTATATAGTTAAAATATATATAGAACTTATTTTATTTCCAAGTTAAAAAAAAAGCAGTTTTTAAATGTTGTTAAATGTATTATTATTATATTAAATATAAAGATAAATTATGTTAAATGTTAAGTAATGTACTTAGAGATGTAGTGTTCTTTCAGTCCTATAGAGGTCAGCACTCTTGAGCCCTGGCGCTGGTTTCTATGATGGTGTAAGGACCCTACGTCATCAACTTCTATAATGGACAACCTAAATGAAAAACTTTTATTTCAGAAAAGTCCGCGAACTATTTTTTAAAAAATATTGAAAGTGCGGCCACACCCCCTGAAGGCATTTAGGTCCTATTCTTTTATCAAGGACCAAACGCCTCCAGGAAGCATAACCACAATTTCAATTTTTTTATAAAAATAATTCCCGGACTCAGCAAAAAATAAACAAATACCACAATTTGGTACCTCCCTTTCATTTCTGTAATAAAAATATTCCAAGTAGGTTGTCTATTAATTTATATACATAAAACAAATACTATACAATATCATGAAAATAGAAATAAACATTTCAAAAAGAAATGTTCTTTTTTTTTTTTTTTTTTTTTTTTTGCCGTTGTAAGATCTAACACTGGGTTGAATTGTTCAATAATCGGTGACTGTGTTTTTTTGTATGATCGTTCGTTATTAATATCTATTAAAAAAATGTCACACCCAAAGATGCTGTATGCTCAATAAAAAGTGAATTTACTAACAGTTATAACAATGTTACATGTAAAAGAAAAAATGTATATTAAAATTAATATATAAATACAAAAAGGTATGAAGAAAAAGATATGACTATTTTGGACGGAAAATGGCTATACTGTACTGAAATTATAAACAAATACTATATAATATACAGTAAAAATATTAAAATAATTATATGAAATAAATAAAATAATAATTTATGGAAATGGTTTCTTATTTCTATTAAATCCCGAGCTTATTTATATCTTTCAACATTTTAGAATGCATGCTGTAAAGCGCTAGGGGGTTCACAATTAGTGGGTGAGCTTCCCTATTAGCGGGGGATACCTCCTAGAGTTGCATGTTCTCCTAATACAAAGCTTTGAAAATTCGCCTCTCGTTTCTTCCCTATTAGTGGGGGAATTGAATATTAGGTGATCATAAGAACCCAAGAGGTATCCCCCGCTAATAGGGAAGATCACCTACTAATAGGGAACAAAAACATACGCTAGAGGCTTTCCAATTAGCGGGGGATACCTCCTAGAGTTGCATGTTCTCCTAATACAAAGCTTTCAATATTCGCCTCTCGTTTCCTTCCCTATTAGCAGGTGAGCTTCCCTGAAATGAGGGGGATTAAGTATCAGGTGACCATAAGAACCCAAGAGGTCTCCCCCGCTAATAGGGAAGATCACCTACTAATAGGGAACGAAAACAAATAGCTAGGGCAGCGGTTTTCAAACTATGAGACGCGTCCTAAAATTGAGACAGTAAGGAATTTCGTTTGGGACTTCATGAAAATTGGGTAATGGCAGCCAAGGGTTATAGGCTTAAATATTTATTAGTAAAATAGGAAAGCAATATATCATGGGAATGAAAAAAATGGGACGTGATTGCTGAATTGCACATTATCTGGGACTCGGGTCAAAAAGTTTGAAAACCGCTGCTGTAAAGTATTACAAAAAACGTCGCTTCGCTTGATTTATGTAGTTAAATACTTGTACTTGCACTGAAGGATGGAAACAATGTATTTAATCAGTAAATGTATTTAATCAGTAAATGTATTAAAATTATAACATTACATTATTATAATTGTTATTTTTTTAATATTTTTTTAATTGGGATAAATTACATTGTTGGGAACAGGGAAAAAATGGTAACAAACAACATATTAATTACCCAAATTAATGAATGTTTGAAGGCTATATATGGAGCCTATACACATTGCGTGAACATTTCTCCACATCAGAAAAACTGTTTCGTCCAAATATTATATAATATAAAATATGTGTTACTAGGGTGTATGCATGAGCGAAAGCCTTTCCTGACCGCCCTCCGTCAATCGTCTATATAGATTGTTAGGTTCTAATCCTGAGTTATAGACAGAGGTTATAGACCTACGGAAAAGTTATTAAAAAAAATGCATGTAAATGTCCTGACCAGATCATCTCGCCGGTATACAGGCTCGGACTGGCCATAAGAGTTGGTGAGCGATTGCTCAGTAGGCCCCCCCGGTTGGAGGCCCCCAAAATGTTAAAAGTAGGCCCCCCTAGGGTAAAGTAGGCCCTCCCTACATCGCGAAGCGATGTAAGATTTCATGTAGACAGTGTTCTGAAGATGTAGAGTAAAACAAGAGGCTTAAATCACATTACAAAGAACTGACTAGCTATTATATTTAATAGGTATTACTATTATATATTCATAATAATCAATTATTTCTTATACATTTCAATTTATTTACTATGAATTTTCAACTTTGAAGTGCCAGAAATTTTTAAAACAAAAAGGCATCAATTACATAATAACTTTCATGAAAAAATATAAAGGTCCTCGGCACAGTTGGAGGCCCCCCAAAAATATGAAAGGTAGGCCCTCTAATGAGGACCTATAACCTTTATTATTTTTAATAAGCACATTTCTATTCTATTCTATTATTTTTAAGGGGCCTCCAATCGTGCCGAGGGTCCTTAAATTTATTTAAAAAAATATTGTGTAATTCTCCCTCATATGACCAAGAAGGCCTTTTATACATCGCGATCGGAAAAGATGTGAGAAAAACGAAGGAAAATAATTTTGGAAAAATAATGTAGAGTAATTAAATCAAGATGTAAAGCCCTGCATGAAGGCCCCTTGGTCCTGCACTAATATAAGTCAAATTTAATATTAACATATTCTGTTGCGGTATATATGTTTTATTTTATTTTTTAATACGTAACACATCATCTTTTTATAATTATATTTATGTCAAATATTATAGTGATAAAAATAAGCCAGAACGGTCCGGAACGTCAATCCGGAAAGGTGCATGTATTATTGAATCAAAAACTCATAAATTTTATTTTCAAAAATATGTCTAAATTATAGATTAAATTTTGCAATTTTTTTTTTTTACAAAAACTTCCGCTAGCTTCGTTTTCGTAATTCGTAGTCTTCTTCATATATAAGACTAAAAGATGTATAGCACTTGCTTATTTTTTTTCTATACATTTTTTTTTTATCTATTCATGCATGATTTAATGCTCAAATCACTTCTGCATATCCGGCCCAGAATGCAGTACAACTACTTTTTTTAGGAAATGGGGGGAAAAAAAAAGAGTCTAATTTTGACCTGAAAATAAAAATTGGAGAGATTTTAACATACCGCAATATAATTTGTAATGAATTCGGTCATTTAATTTTCGAGCACGGTTAAGCAACTACACATAATACATGACTCTGAAGTCACTGAAATATATAAAAAAAATAAACGGATGAAAATACGTGCATTGCGATAAAAAGGTTTGATTTTCCCAATTTAATCAAATTTTAATTAAATAAGAAGTAAGAAATGTATCTGCTCCCTGAAAAAACATTTTTCCGGAAAAACAAACATTCCATCCAAAGTAACAAAATATTCGTCAACTTTTGCTGGCAATATATTTTTTATTAAAAGCTTGATTGATTTTTAATTAATTTTTTTTATCGTTTAACTGTTCAACGCTGGCTAAAACTATACACAATTATTTTAAAATTGATGAAGCTTTGAATAAAAAATGTATCCCCAGCAAATATTTTTGTTGGCAAATATTATTTTGCGTTGGATGCAATGATTTTTTTTCCAGAAAAAAGTTTCCCTATGGAAAAGATACACTTCTCACTTTTTTATTTCATTCAAAATTAATTTTTCAAATTAGGACAATTTAACCATTTTTATCGCAATGTTAAATATTTTCATTCGTTTATTTTAAATATTTCAGTGTCATAACATGTTTTGTTAATTTTATATGAATTTTTAAGTGCCATGCACGTACGCAAATCGGGAAAGTCATGAAAATCCATTGAAAGAATCCTAGGTTGTTCTGTCAAAAAAATCACAGAAATTTAAATTTTTGTTTCAAAAACATGAAAATTTTACTACTAAAAATTAAGAAATAAATTTGCTGTGTGTCAGTATTTTTTTTTTTTTTTTTTACAATATTCTGGGCTTATTGAAACCTGCAGAGCTACAATTTAACACTCCAAAGTTAGGTGACTCAATTAACTTGTGAATCCAAGAGTAGTAATCCTTATTGAAAATCAAATTTTGAAAACATTTTTTTTACATATTCGGGTACATTACTAAAATTTTATTTTGGTATAATTTTATGTTCCACAATAATTTGATAAGGTTATTTTCCTAATTGTGCAATTTTTTTTTACCCAAAGTCACACAGAAAAATGTTCCAATAAGGTTACAATTGGGACTTTATACTTGCAAAACTCCACAATTAAAAAAAAAAAAAAAAAATAGGTAAAAGAAAAAAATATATAGTAAATATGACTCGCGTTATCAGTGTTATCACCAAAAAAGGTTTCAAATAATTTCTCCTTAGACTCCAAAATTTCACAAAAAATAATATAAAATCTCGCGATGTTTAGACATTTTTGTATTAACAAAGATAAGCGAGCCACGCCCCTTTTTTGAAAAAAATCACGCCTGCGGCGGGCTGCTTGGGGGGCTCCGCCCCCCAAACCCCCCGATGGTGTGAGGCCCCCGCCTTTCATTGCTCAGTAGGCCTTTTGACCCCAGTCCGACCCTGCCGGTATAGTTTAGGCAAATTGGTCTGCAGCAGTTTATAATATAAGGGTATGGTATGCTCATATATATAATATGGCATAATGCAGTATATCGTCCTCATCCGCAATAATGCCATGAGCTAATTGCTACCAAGATGCAATAATGAGCATCTGCTAAATCGGGGGAGCGAATTAAGAGCTATATATAAAACGGTATAAAATAAACCTCATTGTTGCGTTCATCTGAAATAGCAGATATTATTGCACACGAGATCATTAGCAGATAGCTTTTTATTGCGGACGAAGGACGATATACACCCTGCTTCATTTTGATGTTTTGATTTTGCGTTAATGTGAGCTGTAATACCATTCTATTAATGTATTTGTGCTTCTGTTTATGTTGAAGGGTTTAAATTTGTTCGTGCTTATTTTTGTTTGTTTTTGTTTTTATCTTTTGTTAATGTTATTAATGTATTGTTTTGTATTGTTATTTTTAAAAAATATAGGTAATTTTGTTTAAGCTTACTAATTACTATATGTGTTGAATAATTGTATGTAACTCAGTTCCAACCGATAGGGCTTCATTTAGGGCCTTGGTTGGACTGTATTTGTACACAATTTAGTAATAAAAAATTAAAAAAAAAAAAAAAGTTACCTAACGTTATGCTCAACATGCAAGAGGTTCACTCTCAAAGTCAAAGATAAAGGTAGTCTAAATTACCCCGTGGAGTCAGAGTTAATTACCACGGAGTAAGAGTTATTTGCAGTGCAAGCTATACTTTTAATTTGCACTTCTGCAGTTTACCTTAGCTTGTATATACGTACAGTTTACCTATGCGCAAAAAGGAAAAAAAATGAGTACTGATCATAAAAGGATTGAATAATGAAATAACGCAATTAAACCTCAACAAAACAGTCTGACAATACAGACTGTTTTGCAATACACGTTTCGTGTAAAATTATTCCAGTAATTAAGAAATCAATTATAAGATAAATATTGATAATTATTGCAGTTATAAATTAATATACTGAATTAGGAGATATCAACGCACGGTGCACGGCAGGAGATTTCAATGCGTGAGCCAAAAAAAAAAAAAAAAAAAAAGGGAGATATTTTTTTAACATAAACAAGGTAACGAATAAAAATTGTAAGTAATTAATTGTGGAGTTAATTTAAGTCATCAATTGATAGATTAAATTTGCTGGTAAAATCCGTAAAAGAGGGAAAACTGAAATTAAAACAATTGAAAACAATACATAATTGCATAAAATTATAATATATTCGAAATTTATAAAAAAAAAAGTGAAATTAACCTATTTCCGAATTAATACGATATTACGATAGGTAACAAAAGTAATGAAAAATTAAATAAAAATATTGAATTTATTCACCACCTAGCGGCAAATACTTGAAGCTTTTAGTACTGTACATAGCTGACACCTGATGGCAGATATGGTAACTACAACAAAGTAGTGAAATTGTTAGAAAAAATTAAATAATACCGTCAGCTCTACACAGCCTGGTTTACGACGGCCTTCTTTTCTTTCTTACGTACCGGAAATGTTTCATACACAGGAAATTCCAGCAAATGTTAATAAGAGACTTCAGAAATAATGCAGCACAATATTTTTACATGTCAATAAATTATGTATGATCCATTCTTCATTCTAAGAAAAAATAAGTAGTAGAGTAACAAAAATCAATAGCTTTTAATTGTTATAATTGTATAATTATAATCTTATTTTTTAAAAATACTTTAAACAATTAATTAAAATGTTCCAATTTTTACAGCTTTTAAGCTTATTATGACACTTGTTAATTAATATTCATTTGTAAACTGTCTTATATATATGTTAATTGGTTTATAATTTATATTATATATATAATATAATTATGTATATTTTTGTTATTACTGTTTTAACATATTAGTCTGTAGGCTAGAAAAAAATATGAAACAAATTAGTTCATGTTGTTGTAAAAATCAATTAATATGTAACCACTACTATTATTATGTATTTAAATAGCGAAAGCTAAATAAAGATTATTTCATTTCATTCAAGTTCAAGTGTGATCAATAAATAATTTTAAATGCGTTAATATAGCTTATTCATATATTAGAGAATCCGTTTGACCAAATAAATTTATAATAAATTATAAATATATTATATATATATATATATATATATATATATATATATATATATATATATATATATATATATATATATATATATAAAGAAAAATATTAGAACCAACATGATTCACTTGTAATTATATATATTTACAATTTCAGACTGCCCAAAGATAATAGGAAAAAAAATTAATTAAAAGAAAATAAATCAATATTTCAATCAATAACTTTCTAATTTGGATTTTAGAAGAACAAAAAATAATTTTTAATCTCGATCTATAACTTCTGTTTCTCAGCATTAAATTACAAGTGAGTGATATATTTTATATTTAAAGCAAAAGCATATAAATTATGAAATTACATTATACTATATACGAATATGGAGCTATTTATAATATATTTTTACTCTATAACCTAAAAGCCTGTATTACACGATACAATTTCTGCATACAATTTTCCTTTATATTATATAAGAAAATTTCATCTCAATATATATAAACAAATGGAATGGGAGTTTTCTTATTTAAGAAAAAAAAAATTTCAATAATTAGAAAATTTGTATCAAAAGTAATTCCGGCTTAAGAAGAGTATAATAATTATGTAGAACACAATTTGAAATTTATGTTAAGGAAAAATAAAAAATGATGCATATTTTTAGCCACTTATATGTTATGAGACGCAAGGTTGGCTTTATACAGGTTAAGTCACCGATTGGACCATTGTTAAAGGGCTTAGCCAATCACGTTCAAGTATTTTTGGCCACATCGTGCCGCGAAATTTTGAATGCGCCCATCATGCAATGCTATTTTTGAAATTTCGCGGTGCAATGGGGTCTGAAAATTTACCAAAATTGACGTACGAAATGCGTGCGTGTCTTAACCTGTATAAAGGAACGTTGATGAGACGTACTGTCACCTCGAGGCAAAGAAAATACTGTCAATCACATTTTTCTTTCCCACAAAATGCAGCGCTAACGGTAAAACTTGCAGGTAAAAACCAATTACATTGAAGACCGCTAAGGACTGTCAGCTCACCTGGTTGAACCTTCTTAGACCTCTCCTAGGACATAGAAAGGGTTAACATGCATGGTGAAAGAAATATTTGGTACAGTATGATACTGTATATATAATATAGCAACATTTCAGGAGAAAGAATTTTGTATTTTTAATGAGCAATTTTTAAAGCAATTAATTTAATGTGATGCAGAATAATTCATATTATTCCATTGCATCTAGAATAGAATAATTTCTTTATTATAGGCGATGTTTGGCTCAGACTGAGCCATTCTTACACATTACCTCTATACAGATACGTACATAACAAACATATTCATGGAATAATATGTCACAGTAAATAATAATTAAAATAAAATTACACAAATATTGTAAACCATACAAAAATTTATAGATAAAAGGTGGTAAACATAAACTAGAGATTGAGTGATAAGCGAGCGATAACTAATATTATATATATATATGAAATTTAACAATTAATTGTTTAATTAAACTTTTAATTAACGTTTATTATTAGACTGAAGATCAGTGAATCAATTGTGCATTGTGTGCACATTATTTTCAATGCATGCGTTCCTCCATGATCGCATTTTTATTTACAATATTTTTATAATAATTTTGTGCCTAATTATATAATTTATTTTACCGTCACAGTAAATTTAATACGTTAAAATGTAAATATAATCATTAATTAATAATTATTCTCATAGCTTTAGCTGCAACATTTTTACTTTTTAAAATTAATACCAAACATTTTAATAACCCTTACTTGAAATATTAAAGGGCTATTAATTTGCAACGTTTATAATTGTCACTTTTCTAAGTTATAGTAATCTCCTAATCTGCATGCTAAAAATCAAATAGTGCCTTCTTCTCTAACTGCATGCAATGCGATAAGTTCTTAATATTCTGTTTGTTTTTATAAGCAGTGCCAAGGACTTTACAGGACGTATTGCTTTAGTTCCTAAAACTTCACTATAAAACGGGGTCTATTTAAACGAAACACGCCGGTCATCGTTGGTGAAAGTATGTACTAAAATTTCTTCAAGTCGGTGATATATTTTTTTGGGTCTCTGGTCTTTTTAATATCATTATTTTTTTTTCTCCCTTTAAATTTTCAAACTTTGCGCGTTGACCTCGCGAAGGCAGCGCCAGGCCACGGTTGTGGTAATTGTGAACATGAGGAATCCGCGTGCCAAGGTCGCGAGTTCTCCAACGTCGTCCCGTGACCTCCGAGCGGAGCGCGCACGCCGCCTCCACCGCACGCCGCTTGAAGGCAAAGTGGCACACGAGGAGGAGGAGTGGCTTACCGTGCGCTCCAGACGTGCCACGAGGCGTCTCGACCATAGTTCACAGTTACCAATGCTCCTAGACTTCCTAGAGTAGCACTCTTGACATTGCTGTGCTTATATAGTTTACAATTTTATCTATTGCTTTAGCTTTTTGCAGATTCCAGCAAAGTTCTCAGCAGTGATTATAATAAATATAAATATGAAATCTTACATTTTTTTAATACGACTATCAAAAGGCAAGAAAAAGCTCGCAGCTTCATGTGAACTTTAATTCAAATTCATGGTGATATTTAACACCCTAACTCCTGCAGCATGAATTATTTTATATTATGTATACAAAAGCTACAAAAATTACTAACCAAATCATTACAACGTGTAAGAAATAAATTTAATATTTTCCTTTGTCTCAGAGGAGAGGGAGGGGGGCAATTTTTTTAAATTTAATATGACATGTTCAGTACAGACATTATTTTAATAATTTATATCATTAAGCTTGACCTTACAAGGCCGGCTCTCCCAATTCTTTCTTTTCGCCCCCGAGTCCTGCATTCATTGAAGTCTCCGGCTATGGGTATCCAAGAAATAAATGTGAAGAAATTTTGTTGGTTGAAAATTAAAATAGGATTCTTCGTTGGTAATGTGACGTCATTTTATTATCTCTGTGGCTCTTTGCATTACTCCAAAAATGGACATCTTTAATATGCTAATGATTTTGATCAAAAGCTGATCATTAAGGTTCAATATTCAATAGTTTCAAGTTCGTTTATAGATATTAAACAAAGAACAAAGATGCAAAAATTAATAACATTCAATCATTTATCATTTTTGCTGCAAAATGTTGCAATTATAGCTGCATTGTTTTTTAACGAAAGAAAGCATCAGCAGTAAGGTATTGTTCAGAAGTTATTTTATTTAAATTTAAATGCATTATATAATTGAAACACGCTTCCTTTTTTACAAATTGTTGTAAAAAAAGAACTAAAACTACAAAGATTTATTCACTGGGAATAGACAATAATGGTTGCATTTTTTTATTTGATAATTAGAAAATATACATAAAATTATGCTTTTCTGAAATTTTTCAGATTTTTATGAGTGCGGGAACTAATTTTTAAAAAATATTTAAAATATCTGAATTAGGGTGGTACATCTGATGGAACAACCGTGACGTCATCAATAGCCAATCACAGCAACCGTGATGTCATCAATAGCCAATCACAGCATGACAAATGACGTCACGGTTGTCACATCAGGTGTACCACCCTAATTTAGAGATTTTAAATATTTTTTTAAAATTAGTTCCCGCACTCCAAAAAATCTGAAAAAATTCAGAAAAGCATAATTTTAGGTATACTTTCTAATTATGAAACAAAAAATGCAACAATTATTGTCTATTCATTACTATTAATAAAAATCACTTAATTTTTTTTGCAGTATTAATTAATTAATCAATTATAATTTTAATTTTATTATTATTGTGAAGCTTCATCATGGAATGGGTACTGTTTATTTATTATAACAACAAATATTATAATATGCTAAAGACATTTATATTCAATTTTAAATTACAATCAAAGAATATCAATATTCAAGAACGCAGAACTCGCAATGCATAATTATGTTATTCAATCTAAACTTATTTGGTGCGTTAACAGCAAAAAAACGCCTTCTTAATTAAATTCAACAGAAAAGTTCACAAGTACAGCAAGCTGTGTTTGTTCAGTGTATGTAGTACATGCAGTACCACCGCGCACATTGCAGCGCTCGCTCAGCTAATCTCGCCGGCGGCTTGAGAAAGGTCACCGCAGGCAAGGTCGCGACCTGCTCTGAATTTAGCGACGAGAAGCGCGGACAGAGCGGCGATGTGCGAGCGATACCTGCAAGGAAAAAAATACACGATCAGAATAGTCACAGATACGACGATGAGCCTGGTTTTGTTAATTAGAAATTACTATAGTTTTATATGTAATTATTTTATAAATTTAGAATTTAAGAAGCATTTATTACTATGAGTATGAAGATCACTGAATAATTATTGTATTTTTCTTCATTTCCCGTAATGGAATTCAAGGAAACATAATTTTAAAGTAAAGATACAAAATTTTTACGACAAAACATTGTATATATTAATTGCCCGATCAAGTAATAGGCAAATAAATAAAGCTATTTTGATATAATACTAATAGATTACCCCCTTTCCCCAATTTTTCTAAAAAAATCTCAAAATTTAAAAATGGAAATCACGCTTTAAAAAAAAAAATGAAAACCTTCCAAACAATAAATTTGACGCCTATATGATACACAGCATGCTACCGTGTATATTATATCTAAAATTATACAGCTATATGTATTATATGTAGTATAATATTGGTTCTACTATAATATACGTTTCTCCTCTCTCTCTCTCTCTCTCTCTCTCTCTCTCTCTCTCTCTCTCTCTCTCTCTCTCTCTCTCTCTCTCTCTCTCTCTCTCTCTCTCTCTCTCTCTCTCTCTCTCTCTCTCTCTCTCTCTCTCTCTCTCTCTCTCTCTCTCTATGTACTTTATTATATTATTTTCTTCTTTACTGAAAATAATATTTATGGATAACAATTTTGTCTACATTGTTTTTGCTATCATTTTATACCTGCTTCCTCCCTGATGGAACTTTGATTGGATTTTGTTACGTCATTATTACTTCCATGATCTGACAGAGTTGATTGTTATATAATAATAATTGCAAGTATCATAGTACATTTTATAATAGTAAGAAGTTCAGCTAGTGATCTACAACAAAATGAAGTCGGCCTTTAAGTTCTAATTTTCTTATTTTTTGTTTCCGAACTTTCATTTTATACATTCATTCAGTCATGACTAAATCATATTGTATTAAAATTTATTTTATAAGTTAAAATATTTTATAAATTATTGAAATTCAATAAAAAAGTGTTTGGAAAAACAAAACAAAAAACTATTTACAATATTTATTTAAAAAAAAATGAATAAGCATTTTGTTTCTATATACGCAAAAAATAGTTTTTACTGCTCTATAATTTTTTTTAAGGTAATTACATGATTAATTAGAAAAGAGACTTGCAGCATTGTCATCTTAACATTATTTGAAATAATCGAAGTTCAATAATGAGTTTTCTACTGTTTCGCTTCCACCCAGGTGCGGATCCAGGGGGATCCCGAAATTTTGGATTTAACATGGTCAATATAGGCATTTCCCCCACTCCATATTCTTTTTTTTAACATTGGCCTTATGGAGCCAGCCCCTCCCGAATTTTTTTTTCTGGATCCGCGCCTGCTGCACCCGCGTGCTGCTAAATATATAAAATGAATCTCCATGAAATAATGATATTTACAGACTGCAGAATTAATGTTATCTATAATGGGGAATTCTCCTACATTTATTTTAATTTTTTTTTCAGACGCTCTATGCTTTGAAATTAAATGTCCCAAAACAAAAAAAATCCAATCTTCAAAATTGGAGACAAGGGAATTTTTTAAAAATCTTCCTTCTTTTGAATTTAGCGCCAAAACGTGACGTAGAAACTGTGTAGAAGGCGAAATTTTCCTGCAATAAATTTATATTTTCGATTATCACTCGTAAAATAAACTGATATTGGAGACAAAACTATTGATACTAGGGTAGAAAAACCCGCTGATTTCGATCGTGTTACTAAAATTTATAGCCAATCACTCCTTGACGCTCAAATTATGATATCAGGCAGTTGTTGTGTGTTAACTAGGGAGTTTCTACGTCACAATTTTCAGGTTTGCGCGCGGTTTGCATACTTTGCCCCTATTCTAATAATCCCTTCAGAGTCCCCAAATTTGAGTTTAAAAAGTTGAAACTTAAGTCAAACTTATTTTTAATATGTACTCTATCATAATATAGTAGTTAAATTAAAATTTGAGTTTTAAGAGAATTCCCCATTATAATGATGCTATTATGTAAACCTCAGGACAGCATTAACTTTACCTCTATAACCTGGTTTACTGATGAAGTAGTTAAATGAGATGCAGATTTACAATTTTGGGATAACAGAACATCCAGTGTAGCAATCCTAAAAAGTTGAAGAACATGACCACGTTTCCATGAACAACTGACAATAGCCACAAACAGAGCAGCGGTAAAGTTCATGGCTCGAAATGAGTACCACTGGACAGCATGAACTTACCCCTGCTTTGCTTGTGGGAGTTATTACACAGTTACATATTTCATATTTTATAGCACCGTGATTGTGGATTTGAACATTTTTGGAGTGGTATCAGTCAGAGATAACGTTCAATTGTCCCTTTAGGTGTCCATAAGAGAGAGATCTAAGCTGATTTTTTTATTTTTTATTTGCTTTGTTATACTACTATTTTATGTTAACTCTACATTTTATGTATAATTATTATTACATTTCATTTTATTATTACTAATTTATTTTAATTAATAAATAATTAATAATATTAGTTTCAGAAAACTTCATTCGAAACTTAATTGCGGTGCACGAGAAGTTGCATACTTTACAGTTACAATCTTAATAATTCGTCAGCTCGCATGCAGCGTACTTGGGACATATCATTTAATTCCCATGGAAATGTTTTGCGTACTTCAAAAATCCCTGCGTTCAGGTCTCCAAACTTTTTTTTTTTTTTTTCTTTTTCTTTTGAAGTTAAATTCTTGCAAAGAAGATGCTCTGGAATTATTCCGTAAAACTTTTCTATCTTCTTGGTAAAAGATAATGAACTTTTCTTTCTTTAAAAGTTTTATTTCATTTGAGTTTCATTTAGCTGGAGATATTGCACCTCAAAATTTTGTATTACCGTAAGTCTTACTTGCGCTTGTGATATTAAGGGTAATGTGAGTTTGATGTAGCCGCCATACGAATAATTCGTATCAAGACAGCAGCGCCGTACCATTGCGGTGAAATGTAGAAGCTTTTATAAAGATAGAAAAAAGTAACAAAAAAAAAAGAAATTTATATAAAAATTTACTTTTCTCTTTTGCTTTGCTACAATTTTCTCTGTGTTTTTAATCAGCAAAAACAATTATTATAAATTTCTTAGATTTTAGAAAAGTACAAAACAAGAACAAAACAAAATTTGGTGTTATACTAGAATTACACTTACAACTTCTTCATGCATTAATTCTATATCAGAAGAAAGAATTAAGATTAAACATATATTGATAAGAATTTATGAATTGTACTGATAAGATTAAAATAAAAATAATAAAACTGATTTTAATTTTATATAAATTTAATTATACAAGTTTAATGTTTGTTGATGAAAATTGTGGACATTTTTATAATGGGCAATTCGAGCAACTTTGTTTGATGTATTGAACTAACTAGGCTTTAAACTTGGTACGTAGATTCGCGCCAGTCAGCTCTTTGGCATTTTGAGTTCCCGTCGTCGTCGCTCTCTCGCTCCCTCGTTTGCGTTATCGCCTCCTCGTAGCTCGCTCCTCTCGCAGCTGCACGGGGCCGAGTCGAGCAAAGTGGAACCCAACTCAGTACGGGCAGGCTGGTATAACAGTGGCCGCCGCGCTGTTTTCCTCATACCGCGCACTACCAACCCCGTACAACGCTGCAACCCGCTTTACCATCACGTAGATTCTTAATAAGCGCAATCTAATTAAACTTAAAACTAAAATAAATAAATTATAATGGAAAATATAATGCATAAATCTAATTTTTTTAGATTAACATTATTTTATATAGGGGATATTACAGCTTGATTTAGAAGGGTTTTTTTATAGTTGGTATTTCTATTATAAGGTAACATCGATTCTTTTCATTGCATGGTGGCGCCTTCTTCGGAGGAGAGGATGAAATCATTTTTATTTTTTCCCCCCTTCTCTATTGCTGCCCTTACTTGATACTCGGGACTGGAGCAGAGCCAGATCACTTCAATTTTTCAAGAAATATGACAACGTAACTTTTTTTTTTTTTTTCCTGTTATATTTCTTCTTCTTTTTTTTTTCTTTTTTTAGTTTGTCCCTATCTCACTTTTGTCAGATAGAAAATAAAGCTCTTCTAAACATGCAACAAGTGACAAAAATTATATGTAATATATATTATTTTCTTTAATACATTATTAAGGATATAAAGATTTATAATTGAATTTTATGAATAATAAAACAATTCATCATATTTTTATAATTTATTGATTCTTTTGGAGAACGTTACTGGCGGGGAAACAGTTCTCCAGAAGTTCCCGGGCACCGTGCTCTCATTTTCCCATGATCTGAACGTGGATCTCTCGCACTCCAGACAGTGGTGGCACCCGTCCTCGGTGGACGTTCTAGGGGAGGCTCTAGTGCTGTTGTGGGTCTACAAAGTTCTCTCGGTGCTCTGTGCTAGTGCGACGAGGTGCAGTAGCAGCAAGCACAGTACGAGGGGAAACACATACAGATGAAGGGGAATGAAGCTGCAACCTGGTTGGTTCGTTACTTTACGAGTTCGATCAATGGCAACCAACCCCATTGCTAGAATCCCGCCAGAAAAACAAGCGAGAGAGAGAGAGAGAACGCTGCGCTGCGCGTCACCGGCAACCAAGGGTAACAAAAAAGAGTAAAAAATATAAGAACTCCTTTTTTTATATATATTATTTTTATTCTCTCTCTCTTTTACGAAGCGAGCTTGAATATTGCTTCTCTCTCACCCTACTTCTAATACTACCTCTACATCTACAAACACACCAACTTTTCAACCACCTCTAAAACTTTCCAATATCAAACCATAATTTTTATATAGGGATAAATGGATAATTATAATTAACAAAGTTTTTAAGTGTTAATTTGCATTTTTCAATTATATTATTTTTTCTGTATAATATAATTATATTATATATTTACATAGTTATTTATGTTACCTATTTTACTTAATTTAAATATTATAGTGTATGCAAAATATTAAATTTCTAATAAAAATTCCATCAATATTTTTCTGCGGCAAAATAAACAAGCCTTGGGCTCCATACTTTACAATTAAGATGAACATCCCTGTTTACGTAATATTACGTAATACACCCTTTAACAATTTATGTTGGAATTTATAAAAGGGCTTTTATTTCAATACAAGCTATTTTGTTAGTACTTAATGTTAGATTATCCATGCCTTGAAATAAAGGGTTTAAATGTTTAAATAAATGTTTCGAAATTTGATTATAGAGATTTTTTTCTCTTAATTTTGAGTTTTAAATTATTTTTGCTAAAAACTGACATCATTACATAATATATAATACATATTATGCATCGTCCAAAAATTGGAATATGAGGAAAAAAATTAAATCAGTATAGATTTTTTTTCACTGATTTCGACTGTAATTATCTGATAATAAAACAAATAAAGTAAATCACCCTGCATGAACACTCAATGAGGAAGTACACCTCAAGACAAATCTTTTGTTGTTACCCCTGACTGTTTTACATGGACGCTGTAAATCCAGTACGATATAGGAGTTAATGTTTTGAAATTTTGGGGGTGGATTAGGGAAGAAATTGCTAAATCCATTACCGAAGAAGTTAAGTTCAATATGCACGCCTCCACAGTGACACACTCCAGAAATGGTGCAAGGGTAACGAAAGTTTTGTCTGGAGATGTATACATTATATAATTATACGTATCGAAGGAAACGTATAAAGTGTATATTCATCGGCCTTATGGGTGACGTCATAAAAGAATTTTGGCATCAATGTTTGAGTGATGAGAACATGAGTCACATCAATTGATGTCCACTTCACAAATTCAATAGACATCGTTGCCGTTATATACGATGTTTCAACAAGACAATTTACAATCTTTACATGTTCCCTTCGGTACCATGACATTATGACATGTACTGTACCAAACAGAAATTGTATGCTGCATGGCTCAAGAATATATAACGACGACACAGTTTGCTCATATGCTCCATGGCACGCAGGTTGCATTGTTGCCCCTTATTCTATAATAATCCCTTTAGAATAACCCAATTTGACTTAAAAACCCTGAAAAACTCCTATCAGGCTCGGACTGGGAGGTTACATAGGGGCCAGTAAAAGCCATATAGACATTACAGACAGTAGAGGCCACTTTTTGTATACCTCTGTGTTAAAAAGTGGAGAGGCCATCAGGGATCCCTGACCCAGCCTTATGGCCAGTCCGAGACTGACTCCTATCAAATTACTGATCAAACAATGACCATTATAACAGAGTAAATTAATTATTTCCTTTCTAAAGGTGCAATTTTATGCTTTTGTATATGATCTAAACTATCAGGGGTAATTAATGCAGGATGCCCAATATTTAGATTTGTTACATCTTTCTTTCCATGTATAGTGTTAATGTTAATCCAATATCCCATGATTACAAAACTCTAAACACAAGATGCAGAACTCTATATATTAAGCACAAATGGCCAACGTTGCATGTATGTGACTGTGATAACTTTATGAAAATGATGTACAAAACTCCCGAATTGCATTCAAACATAGAACGTAACGTTGTCATCAAAATAAATGGTATCATCCTTGAGATATACCACATACCATGGCCATTCGTTCCATATCAGCCTTTTGATAGAGAATTATACATTGCAGAATATCAGAAAGCAAACATGCCCTAAACCAGTATATACAGTATATAATTATAATGATGTTCGATGTTACTGATATTATAGTCTCTGCTAGTCTATATTATAGGATGCTAAGTCTCTGTCACTTAAACTAAACATTTTTAAGTAAGAAAATGAAACTAAGGGTTGTATTAATGATCAGAATTTCATATTTTATTACTTTAGATTATATTTTTCATGCTTGGAAATTGCATCTTCACCCAATAGCATCACTGTGTAAATGATACTCCTTTGCAAATATGTATCAAAGTAAAATTAGCATTAAATTCAGAATATTACTAAAATTTAAATAATTATGGTAAAAATCTATTGAATTTTGGGACTCCTGTATATTTTTCCTTTAAATTACTATTGGATTTGCAAACCTATATTAAGTATGTGCATGAAAGTGCTAAGACTGTTATAACAGAGGAGGATGTCAATTTAATACTGCACGAACAAAATTAGCCAAAATTGACTTCTTTCCTTCAAATTTTTAATTTATCTCACAATTTGCAATTGGTTTAGAATGGTCGTTATTCCTTGCTATATTATATTGCAGAGTTGCAATCACGATGTCCAATTCGCATGGCGTCATAAAGTTAGTGCGAACCTGTATATTGTGGTAACTGCAAGAACTACGTGCGTCTGGCGAGGATTGCTGTAATGATTAACATTGTAAAATCATGTAAATGCTCTGTCAGTAGCCACAGCATAATTTTACAGAAATGACAACACCATAATTAGTTGTCAAATACTTTGGGACAAATATAAAAAAATATTTCAACTTCGTAAGTGATTTCTTTCCTATAAAAAAATTGATAATTTTTGTTATTCTCCCCATGCTATATAGGTATTGCCGTATCCTCGATGCAAAGAGCAAAATTTTCAGACGTCAGCGCCATCTCTTGGTCCTTTATGTCCTCTATTTCCAGCAATTTTTCAGTTCATCAAGCAACTACATTTTGGAGCAAAGGTAGTTTCATAGTTTTTGCTATGCTGAAAGGTGAAATTATCTCATCAAGGTTATCCAAGATGGTTGCCATATTAGTTTACAGCAAGTGCGCAATTCACACCATGCATGGAACTCGAAGTCACAATGAAAAAAGACTTCAGGCTCATCTCAGAGTTCAAAATCTTCTCAAGTGAAAATAATACTAATCGTTTACTATTTACTATTATTGTATTAATAATATATTGATTCTCTTGCAGTCCTGCTTACACTTAAACTGCAGTTTTCTAAAACATCAATTTAAATACGTTATATGTTTGTACCCATAAAAGGTAAAACTTCGCCTAAATGTTTTTCAGTGCACCTTTTTAAATAAATATTCTTTAACATATGGCATTTTTTGATAAATGAAATTAGAAAATAGCATGCACATTGTCCATTGTAGTTGTAATTGATGAAAAAATACATACCAACACTTATATTTAATGCTAAAAGAAATAATTGTCAACTATGGCTATATAGCAATTAAAGTACCATTCTGAATATCCCGAGGTGTACTACACTAATGTCATATTTAGTTTGACTTTCGTCGAATATGTAAAATCTTCCGCAATTGGTAGAGAGTTTGTAAGGAGCATCCTCATTGGTGGAAAACAAGTCGAGAACTCTCGAACATACACGAAAAAAAAAATAATTATCACAGGAGTGTAGATTTAGTAAGATTTAATTATTTTACAAATATTAACTTGTGACGTTTTACCGTTTTACCTCACCATGCATGATATTATATACAATTAATGATTTACTATCAATTGCTGTTCATTCATAATTAATTAATTTAACATAATCTCCAATTAAAATATAATTTTATGTAAATTCCTACTTTTTGAAGTTCTAAGAAAAAAAATACATAAATTTTACAAATATTCTCAATGTTAGTCCACACAAAAAGTTTGTTTTGCTTGTGACGAGTGGATGATAATGTTGAGACCAAGAGGGGGGGGTATTTTCACAATGACGTAAGCAGAGGAAGTAATGGCATTACCGAGTTGGTACAGTAATGAGTAAAGAGAGGGAGACGCAATATTTTACCTGCTAGCACTAGAACTTCGCTGTCTCGCCACCATAGCGCTGTCAAACACAACATAATGACAATATGCATTTTTTTTTCTTTCTCATTATTGCTGTACATGAAAACCCAACTCTAGTTAAAGATAATTAAGTTTAATAAAAAAAAGAAGATTGCCTTGTACTCGGTTCGAGTCCCAAGATTTTTTTATGCATGGTATATTAAAGAAGCCTTGAAATTAAATTATATTATTATATATTATATAACATTTAATACATAAAAAATCAAAATATTTATATAATATAAGAATTATTAAAGTGTGTATATTTTTTTACTAAGGCTTTTTAGCTTGATAAAGTAAAAAAGAAAAATCACATAATTCATCCCCCTTAGCCCTCTCTCTCTCTCTCTCTCTCTCTCTCTCTCTCTCTCTCTCTCTCTCTCTCTCTCTCTCTCTCTCTCTCTCTCTCTCTCTCTCTCTCCCTCGCTGCTACTGCGTGCTATCAGTTTTGTTCCCCCCCTAATGGTGGCAGCAGCAGCGTAGGAGCGAGGTATATAACAGGCACAAACGTTCCCCCCATCAGTGACGTCAGCGAAATGTTTTTTTGGGGGAGCAAAAAGGGAGAGAAAAAGAGGAGAGAGTTAAAAAGGGACAGAGGGGAGAATGAAACTGGGGAAGTTTGCGTGTGGGGTGAGAAAAACTCATGAGGGTACAAAAAAAAAAAAAAAAAAAAAAAAAAAAAGCGCGCGAGGACAGAGAAAATTTTCAAAACTTTTAAAAAATATCAAAAATATACTTTCAATATTTTTATTTAAAAAATAATAAAATCAGAATATTTTATTTTTTTAATTTTTCAAAGAAAGAATTTTTATATCTACGTTCCCATACTATAATATAGGTGTAGGTGTTGATGGCCTGAGGCTTGAAGTCAGTTTCCAAGCTTGCCGTCTGACTACTATCCTGCTTTACAAGGCTAGCCTGTTTTTGTGGGCATCGAGAGAGCGCGAGCACCACCAGCTTCACAGACGGCGCGGAGAACGGGACGCCACAGCAACGAGTCCGTCCACCGCTCCTTGCTTCACCTTCTCCCTCTTTCCTCCAACAAAGAATAAAAATAATAATAATAAAAAAAAGGAGAAGAAGAAGAAGAAAAAAAAAAGGAGTACATTTTATACAGCAAAGTAGGGGAAAATAAATATATATATATAACGTGACAGAGAACCAAGTTAGGGGAAAATTTTGTAGTTAAGGCTGAGACCGCTAGAGCATGCGCTCTAAAGTATAATCACAAATTAAAATAAAAAATGTTATAAAGTCTCCACCCACAACATTTCTGATTGGTTGAAACATAAAAATAAAGATATTCGCGGGAAATACTGCAATTTTTTAAGTTTAAAATGTTTTAGGCCTCTCTTATATTATATACAGACTATATAGAGTGAAAAAAAGAATATATATAGAAGTTGAAAAGAGAGAAAATATTATATTATGGTATATAATCAGAGAAATTCAGAGAGAAAATTTATGTTATTAAAATATTTATAGTTTTTAATATACATGTACATTTTATACAAAAACATTAATTCAGATTAAAATTATTCATATATTAAATTTGCTTAAATACCGTAATGCTCAATGCATTAGTTAATCATTCAATACCAATATTATAACATGCATTTAATTATATAGTATGTTTTTTTAGTGTAATTATTACATTTTTTATTTCTATATATTTGTTAATGAAAAAATATTTTAAAGCAATGATGACACGATTAATTCCTATTCTTTTTTTAAATTTCAATTAAAAATAGAAATAACGTAAGAAAATAAATATCAAATCAAAAAATATTTAAACGCAACGTTGGTCTTGTAGTTTAGTTTGAAATTATTTTCTATTAATCAAGTTTATAGAACATATTGTACTCAAGTTCAAAATAATAACTCAATACATTATATATGTACGTATATTTTATGTTGCACTGATATTAAATTATACTAGTAAAATGTATCCAAAATCTTAACACCAAAGTTTTTAATTTTAAAAGCATAAAAAATATAGAAAGAACCCCATTGAAAAAATAATAATTTGTAATCAAAATTTATATTGGGCTGATATTATGTGTATTTGTATACTTTATTATTTTACAGAAAAAGAATTTTACTGATATTTCTCCCAACTCATTAAAATTGTAAAAAAATACTTTACATTCCATATTCCAAAATCTACATGTAATCTTTCAATAAACTCAATTATAGTCTCATCACTACAATACAACAGAGCTTCATCGTGTATGTTTCCGTATCCCTTCGCCTCGGGTTCGAGTCAACGAGGAAAGATGTGTCACTTCAACAATCAAGGTTTCTTCCAAAAACATCAATAGACTTTTCAAGCACGCCAATAATTCCTTCTTGCACCATGCACTTTTGATAGCATGCAGATTTTATTAAAAGTACAAACTTACCGCCATCTATTGATGATAAATAATTATCCAAGAGACCAAAATTGAATAAATTTTTATATATAATTATATAGACTTTCCTGGGGGAAAATTTTCTCTATAAGCTACCTGCATGTTAGAAAATGTAATTTTTTTCTCTGTAACTATATATTAAAGCTATTAATTTGAAACCATCCCCCCCCCCCCCATTTAAGGGTCTTCTGAAAATAAATCAAGAACTGATCAATGAATGACGAACTTGTTTTCCTTTAAAAATTTCTTTGCTCCAAAAAAGCAATTTCGATTTTTTTTTTTTTTTTTTACATATAGGTTTGTATATGTGGCAAAATCAGCTGATGACTTGAAGCCTCTATTATGTAAAAATTCTGAACATTTTGTAGTTTTGAGCGAAGCAAGAAAAGGATCCCAAAAGTATTTCAACATGTGTGAAGAAATCCACAAATTGATTGAAAACATGAGTGTCAGGGGTAGCATCCACATGCTGTTCCAAAATGATAAAATTATACTTGTAAAATTATAAATTACATAACTTGAGATTGAAAATCTTAATTAATAGAAAAGAAAAAAGAAAAAGAAATTACGACTTGACTTCCCAATTTGCCTCGTAAATATTTTAATCCAATTCATGAATAAAAATCAATAAATATCCATCAACAAAACAATTCCACGATTGCTTTTATATATCCACACAAACATCAGATACAATAATATTAAAGACAACCATATTTAAAATTATCAATATGATAATCCTTTGCTACAAAAAAAAATCCATTAATGCGACCCATATATTAAAAACTAGTGATTATAATCAACCATTTCTCACGTATATATATGAAGTTATGCAGACTGCGAAGTAATCATCTCTGCGAGCACTTAGCGCCTCGCTCGGGGGTCCGGGGGAGGGGACATAAATCGCGACACAGCCGCGGTAATGAGCAGTACAAGACGGGGCTATTCTCGGACCCCTCACTGCGTCACTCAGGTATTCAGAGGAACCCCCTGAGGTATGCGAACACGTGGTTGCAATCAAATCACTCCAATCAAAAGACATCCTCTCAATATATGCACTGAAAAAACAGTTGACAGTCTTTGAACTGTTAGTACAAATTCTACAGTATTCCTGTTAAATATAAACTAGTTCTGTGTTAAATTCAACAGTTCCAAACACTGTTAAGCGAGGACTGTCAAAATCAACAGTCTCTACCCTGTTAAATATCAATGTACGCAGTTGCATTGTAAGATTTAGCATTTCAATGCGTAAAAGTTGCATTTTACTCTGTTAAAAGGGAAGTACGTTTTACGGTGTAACTTTTAACCGTGCGAAATTGTTGGAAATTAAATGTTAGAATATGTAAAAAGCAAAGTAACAGTTTGGCAATGTGTAAGCATACATTCAACGTTAGAAACTTTGTAACATTTTGAACTTTCAACGGTTACATTAATTTTAACACATCTACTCTGCAAAAATTAAACGTTTTACCACGTTATAAAATGACCGTTATTTCTGCGCGACAGACACGTTTTGGTCATTTCCTGTTTCAATCTGCAGGCGTCAGTTCAGTTCTTGTTGTGCTCTCTCTGTGAAATGTATTCTGGATCATCAATGGTAAGTTTAATTAATATTTTACTTCCTATAATGTTATGTCATTCGTTGTTTTAATAATTGTGTTAATATTTTAAGACACGTGCGGTCAGCAATACTGCGTGCCGGAGTGTTTTCGAGGCAAATTCACACGGCCGACGATATTCGAACCGTTGAGGAGCGATGAGGGCTATAACGCTACACGTGCATAATTTTTGGTAAGTTGAAGGATTACTTGCCATAAATTTGCAATAATACTAATGCTAGAACTGTGCATTTTTATAGTTGACGTCCATGTGGGGATTATGCATCAGACTGAACGTCTAGCGAATGCAGTCCAGATTACAACCACCCTTGTGCTACCACCACTTCCCCGAACGGCCATTCAAACTACCCAGATGGAAAGGAAACCCAGAATTGACCCTCAAGATGATGCTCCTTTACGTCAGTTGTTGAGTATAATAGTGTAAAAATAGAGTTCAAGTGTGACAAATTTCCATCTTCACCTCATTCACAAAATTTATAATGTTTTTAATGTACAAATAAAGTGATCTAATATTGTATATTGTTTGAATTTTTTTAATTAAATATTTACTATAAATAAATCTTTATTTTTTTTTAAATGAATTAACCCTTATAACCATTTTAAATCTTTATTCAGGATTAGCTTATTTAGTTTGCTCCCTAATCATTATTTAATTATAAAATTGTCAATAACTTACTATATATTGCTTATGAAACTTGTAATATTTTTTTGATGGAATGTTCGATAATATAGAAGATGGTGTATTACATGTTGATGCAATTGATCTATTTAATGCAATTTTAAGTCCACTTGTACGAAATGGAACTTACGTTTTCTTGTATAAAGAAAAACTGTATGCAATAAATAGATCAATTGCATCATCTAATACCAGCTTCTAGAACATTATATATTTAACAGAGTAAAGTTGTAGAATATAAGGAAGTAGATACGTCAGTAGAATCAAGGAATAAACTGTAGAAATTAAAAGAGTAGAAATGTTAAAATTAAAAGGATAGAACCTATAAATCTTACATCGCAAACTCTGTCGTTTTTAACATTCATACACTGCTACACCAAATTCTACACATCTAATGTCTAAAATTCAACAGTTCTGAATTTATAAAAATCTAAAATAGCAACTCTGTTGATTTTAACCAATTTTTATTATGGGTACAAATACAAACGCGTAAAACAGCTAAATTTAACAGGAAAACTGTCAAGTGTTTTTTCCGTGTGTCACAAGAAAATGTGTTAAATAAATGAGATTGTATTGAAAAAATACTTCCTTTGTTTGTCAAGGAATATTTTTTATATACACTTGTAGATTTTGATATTTTTATAAATACAATTATATTTAATTATATTAATACTTTATAAACATAATTTTAAATATTTAATTATAATAATTTAAAATTTTCATAAACTTAATATTAATCAAAATGCACTTTGTATTGATATTTACAAATTATGTATACAAAGTGCTTGTGTTTGTATATGTATATATATATATATATATATATATATATATATATATATATATATATATATATATATATATATATATATATATATATATATATATATATATATATATATATATATATATATATATATATATATATATATATATATATATATAAAGTAATTGTATAAAATTACATTATCATAAAATTTACCCTTTCCGATAATAATTATATTAAAATATTCTTCTACTTTTTTTTTTTCTTTCTAATGTTTTTTTCTGTAACATAAGTAATTTTTGTTTTGTTTTATTTATATACTTTTGATTTAGATTTGATGCTGAAATTTTGGCGCTATTTGCAATTGTGATAGTGTGTTCTCAGTCCGCCTCTCCGTCGTATTATATTGCGTCATGTATGTTGTGCGTTGGAAGGAGAGACAGAGAGCTTCGCCGCTCGACGAGAAAGAGAAATCTCGTTTTACTTTCTAGTCTTCATTCGACACAGTAACGACACTATTAAAAATTAATTAAATATTAATTTAAATTAACATTATTTTAATCTACCATTATCAAATATTAACTAAATTATTTTATGAAAAATATATGAAATTACATTCTAATATAATTACAGCAAATTAATTTTAATTTTAAGTTTTTTATTGATAATTAAATTAAATAAATTTTAATAAAATTAATTCGGTTTCAATTAAATTTTTGATTAATTTTGAATGAGTTGATATCATGGTGTTTTTGAATGTCGAATGATATTGTGATCGCTCGATACGGCAACGCTGCAGTAACATCATCAAGGCTCCCTCCCCTCTCCCTCCCTCCCGCCCTACCCTTCCACCACGTAACGATCCAGGCATAGAGAGAAGCAAGGCTGAAATTTTGCTGCCACGGTTTCTATGTAGCAGCAAATCCATAGTGCCTAATGCGTCGGTCCACAGAGTTTATACTTTAGGAACAATAGCGAAACGCAAAATAATAATAATAATGAATTAACTTGGAAAATCAAAACCTAGGAAAAAAATATATAAAAACTTAATGAATAAACTTAATTTGATTTTAAAGTTAAATTAAATTAATTATTAGTTTTAATTAGATTAAAATCGGGCATTGTGTATGCAACCAGCAATATTTAGGGGTTGAACAAATTGCATACTCACAGATCACGCAGGGGGCAAGCCATTTTTTATTTCTGAGTTTAAAAAAAAAACTCACACGCATAAGACGTAATTTAAAACAAGCAAAATGACTTGTCATTTAAGTATATTATGCATTGTCATACAATATTATTAAATTTTCATTGCAGCTAGCAGCAGAGAGTGACTTTCACAATAATTCAGCAAAGACGTCATCCAAACTTATTCACACTTTTAGATTTTTAGAAATTATTGTGTTATTATCTGATCAGTTTTTTTTATACATTTTTTTTTTAGCAAATACTGAATTTGTATTTTAACGTCATAACCACGAATGTACAAATATTTTTAATTTTCTCACTTACATAACCTGAAAAGAAAAACATTTATTTTTTAAGATCTGAGTTGGATCCCGAGCACTAACAGTGGCTGCTTAATTGGGTTGTAAATTATTATATTACATATAACACTACAAAATACACATTTTAATTTTATTGTTTTTGAATTCGTTAACTTCTTATACTGAACTGGCAGATTACAACTGAGAATTAAACTCCATGAAACTGCGCACAATAATATAATATATAAGTTCTTATATATTGCATTCGTGAGGTTTTTGATATCATTATCGACCATTCTTACTGAGGTTTCCACGCTTCCTCAGTCTCAGTCAAATTAGGCAAATGCTGGACAATTTTGGTCGTGGCAAAAAACTATCCCTCTCACCTATAAAATAAGATCTTAATATTATATTATAATTATCAATATTATCATATTATAATTAATTTGATATGTTCATATAGGTTTTATTTTAAAAAATGCAGTAAAAATATTTCTTAATTTGGAAATGAAAAACTAATTGTTAAAAATATTGTATTATATGAATTCATCACGTTAATTGGTCTTGTTCGAACAGAAACCAGAGAAATATCACTGTAAAAACTTGATTCTAAAGGTTTTTAAATTGAAAAGATACATCAAATATCAAATCTTATGTAATCTGGCAATATAATTCAACATAAAAAACCCGACACTGAAAATCTGTGCGTGGTGAAATTGAAAAGTGTCTCCGGTTCCAGAGCCGTAATTCTACAACAATACAATTTAATCTACAGGAGCTTACAAGTCCCAACTGGGCTAAATTAATAGAACGTTCTTTATATTTGAATTTCAAAAGAGAGAAAAACATTCAATATATTTATTATGAAAATCTTCAAATGAGGAAAAGATTAAAAGAAAATCAAATAATGTAACTGACAATAAAATGCAAAGATTGAACTTTTTAATTTCATTATATTTAGTCCTTGAGTCTGTTATAGATTTTTTTTTTTTTTACAAATAAATTACAACTTCATTCATTGAAAAGAAATGGGTCTAATGAAATTTGTTTAAGTTTAACTACTTTTAAGTTCAATTTCCTATAATATATTTTATACCTTCGTAAAAAAAAAAAAAAAAAAAAAAAAAAAAAAAAAAAAAAAAAAACACCACAAATAATCATTAACTGTTTTGTCAAGCCTCCTTTTACAAGACGCGGAGAAGCTTATCCGTGTTTTTAAAGAAAATCTGCGAGTCCAGATCTGGCGGAAGTCGTCACGCCCGTCTTTCTACCACCAGAGCGCGCCATCAGCAAGAGTCCTCCCGCTTCTCGCTGCGGCGGCAGCGATAAACGAGAAGAGTGGAAATAGCGCCACGACGAGGAAATATACAACTAATTGTGAGAGTCGAAAAGCGTAATCGCGGGAGTTTGGGAGCTGATTATTTTCTTCTTCACACAAATAATGAGCACAGAAACTGTCGTAAGCAATTAAAACCGCTGCAGCAACAATAATTTAATTAATCCATCCATTTTTATGGTACTAAACAAAATAACTCGCCAAACATCTGTGGGGGCGGAGCCAACTATCATGGGCGTGTCTATCGGTTTAGAAAAAGTGTTTTTTAAAATATCTGACGGACTGAGTGTGTGACGTCACTTCCTTTATCTGTGACTTATCTGTCGGAGAAGACAGATTTATTCTCGAATACGCCCTAACTGTTTTGTCAAGCCTCCTTTACAAGACGATTGATAATTAAAATTAATTTATTAATTGAACTTTAAATGGTTGACCTTCATTCTTTTTTCTCTCGATAACTCGTCTTAATGCAATAAAATAATGAAGTTAAATTATTTTTACAACTCTAATAGACAGAGGAATTCTTATTTGAATTCATGACACTCCTACAAGCATATAGCAGAGAAGTAACCTTCGTACTGTCCCTAGGTGTACTTTACATTGTATATATGACAAAATTAATTGTTTTGTAAAATTATTATTTTCCAATTACTAAATGTGCAAAATAATCAAGTTCTCCTTGCATATGTCTAAATATGGTCATCAGTCTGCATGCCACCCATGCAGTCGTCAGATGTTGAGTGAAGCTCGGAGCGCCCTCTGACTCACTGTGACTCACTCTGTCTGCCCCCCTCTCTCTCCAGCCAGACCCCTTGCACCCCCACCCTTCTTGTATGCATCGCCCCACCCTTACTACAGAGTGAACCACAATTCGCGTGCCAACTTTTTTCGTTAATTTGGTATTGCAAAAATTTTCGTACAAACTTCAAATTTGGTACACTTGTAGCTGAGGGTTGTAAAAATTAGTTCAGGGTGTTAAAAATTTTATTGGACACCAACAATACCCCTTTCAGGGGTGGTTTTTAAAAAAATTATTTTCGCCTTATGGAAATTCAATATTAAATCCAACTTTTTTTGAAATCATTGGAATTTTGCGGAGAAAATTTCTAGGATAGGGTAATCGACCCTCCTGAACTCAGAATTAATTTTAGATTTTTCCCCGACGCACCCCTGAGGGTGGAGACCTACCCCTAAAATCCATTTTCCATAAAAATTGTGCTAAAATTATGAAATTAATTCTCAAAGGGTAATCGACCCTCCTGAACTCAGAAATAATTTTAGATTTTTCCCTGACGCACCCCTGAGGGTGGAAAACTACCCCTAAAATCTATTTTCCTTAAAAATTGTGCTAAAATTATGAAATTAATTTTCAAGGGGTAATCGACCCTCCTGAACTCAGAAATAATTTTAGATTTTTTCTCCGACGCACCCCTGAGGGTGGAGAACTACCCCTAAACTCCATTTTCCTTAAAAAATATGCTAAATTTATGAAATTAATTTTCAAAGAGTAATCGACCCCCCCTGAACTCAGAAATAATTTTAGATTTTTTCTCCGACGCACTCCTGAGGGTGGAGAACTACCCCTAAGATCCATTTTCCTTAAAAATTGTGCTAAAATTATGAAATTAATTTTCAAGGGGTAATCGACCCTCCTGAACTCGGAAATATCCACCATCATCATGTGTCATCGTGTCATGTCCACCGTCGTTAATTGCATGGCATGAAGGCACATGTTGGTCCGCACAAGGCTATGTGTGCCTTTAACAACTGAGGTGTGACCAATTCCACATAACGTCTGTCACTTTCAGCTCGTCAATGCAGGTTTCAAATCTCTTTCTGAAGCAAAAGGTTTAAAAGAAGAGATTCGAGACCATTGACGAACTGAAAGTGGAGATCGGACGTTGCATGGTTTTGGTCACACCACAGATGTTAGAGGCCATGCACCTACATACATAGCCTCGTTGAGCGGACCAACATGTGCCTTCACGCTAACTAATGGTGGACACATTCAGTGAAACCATCGTCATGCTGCAAGTGAAGGGGTGAGTCTGTGATTTTTTTTTCTGGAAGATTTTGAAAAATCCCGAAAAAAAAATTAATTCACAATCTGCTCGAATATTTAAGAAAGAAGGATATGGTGGGTAGCCGTTGACTCTCAGGGCTGCGTCGGGGAAAAAATCTAAAATCATTTCTGAGTTCAGGAGGGTCAATTACCCCTTGAAAATTAATTTCATAATTTTAGCACAATTTTTACGGAAAATGGATTTTAGGGGTAGTTCTCCACCCTCAGGAGTGCGTCGGAGAAAAAATCTAAAATTATTTCTGAGTTCAGGAGGGTCGATTACCCCTTGAAAATTAATTTCATAATTTTAGCACAATTTTTAAGGAAAATGGAGTTTAGGGGTAGTTCTCCACCCTCAGGGGTGCGTCAGGGAAAAATCTAAAATTATTTCTGAGTTCAGGAGGGTCGATTACCCCTTGAAAATTAATTTCATAATTTTGGCACAATTTTTAAGGAAAATGGATTTTAGGGGTAGGTCTCCACCCTCAGGGGTGCGTCGGGGAAAAAATCTAAAATTAATTCTGAGTTCAGGAGGGTCGATTACCCTGTCCTAGAAATTTTCTCCGCAAAATTCCAATGATTTCAAAAAAAGTTGAATTTAACATTGAATTTCCATAAGGCGAAAATAATTTTTTTAAAAACCACCCCTGAAAGGGGTGTTGTTGGTGTCCAATAAAATTTTTAACACCCTGAACTAATTTTTACAACCCTCAGCTACAAGTGTACCAAATTTGAAGTTTGTACGAAAATTTTTGCAATACCAAATTTACGAAAAAAGTTGGCACGCGAATTGTGGTTCACTCTGTATATAGATGCACCTCTCATCTCGCCACTTGACGGGATGACGGAGACAATAAACCAGTAATACGGTGGGATTTTATCAGGGCTTCATAACGACCTTCTTTTGTTTCTTTGAGATTTGCAAGGGATGCTCATGGATATTATTGAACTTATTTTGTTTGATTTTTGTAAAATAATACACTTTTGTACAAAAATCTGTGTAACATTTGCAATTCACTGACTTGAATTTCTTGATTAATTTAAAAAATAATTATTATCAATATTATAATTTTAGATGCATCGTGGTATATTATATAAGAAAAAAAAATGAATTTATTTATTCAGAATATTCTAACTGTATTAATTTTAATATTTAACACAGATTTTTTTGTGGAGTGTTTTTGATGTCTTCTATTCTATTATGATTTGTGCAAAACATATTCAAACAATTTTTACGACCATAACGTCACAGTTTATTTCACATGGCATAGGATATTAGACAGCAAAAAAATATGAAAAAATAAATATACTTATTAATTCGAGGTTCTATACAGCTAGAATTTGAAAAAAAGTCCATTCTTCATATTACAACGCAAATCATTTACTTTTTTTAATACAATTTTTATTTTTTCATATGCTTTGTTTTCAATTAAATGTATATACACAACAATTATTTTTAACGCTATACATGAAAAAAAAATATTATTTAAATTTATGACAAAAAAAATATTATATATGAATGAATACCTTGTACTGTACTGTGATATTATGATTTGTTAACCTTGCAATGTGAATGAAATGTGTAAAAACATGACTTAATTAAAACTGGTGTTAATTACTTACTGAACAAACATATTTGATGCGTCTACTATATTCTCATCTTGCAGAGAGAGAGAGAGAGAGAGAGAGAGAGAGAGAGAGAGAGAGAGAGAGAGAGAATTCATCAGTTATATAATATGCGCATGCAATGGCTTCCACAGTTAACCAGACATTATTACATATTTATATTATAGGTTGGTTGGTTGGTATTTTGGGGCAATTGACACATTTCGGTCATGTATGCCCCCATATTTATATATTATAAATACGTCCAAGTACAGGGGCGGATCCAGCGCGCGGCTTTGGAGGGGGCGGTGCCCTATCCCGCAATGTTAAATTTGGGGTGGGAGGGTGGGGCGACGGGTGGGGGGTGGTAACACCTTCAATGTATTTTGGGACCTTTTGGGAGGGGCGATCGCCCCCATCGCCCCCCCCCCCTTGGATCCGCGCCTGTCCAAGTATCTAATATGTGTTCATACTGATCATATAATTATAATGATTATATATAACACATTCCTTTAGCTTTAATTGAATTTAATTTATACATTATTTGAAACAAATTTAATTTCAAAGCTATATTTTTATTTATGTATATATATATATATATATATATATATATATATATATATATATATATATATATATATATATATATATATATATATATATATATATATATACATACAATGCATTAATAAAAATGATATCATATTCAAATTCGAGTAAATAATTATAAAATAGTCCTGATAATTTAAAACATTATAGAATATGCATTGCTTCATATAGGCAAAGGCAACGTTAAAAGTATATCAAAATCCTGCATGATTGTTAATTTTTAGATACGATGTGAAACGATCTTGATTCATTGGCAGGGATTGATTCGGTACAAGCGCGAGATATTTTATTTTTGTCACTTATTGAGAATTAATGCTAAATGTATTATATTAACTTTCCATTAAATTCAAAGTAATATGTAATTAGTAAGTAGAAGTACCCAAAAGGGTTTGATAAAAAAAAGTAAATAAATTTAATTAAATCAAATAAATAAAATTCAGATTTTATACAACAGGATTGAGACATATAATATATAGTTACCAAAACTGGAAGCAAAACGTGTTAATTAATAGACAACTACAGTTTGTCGTTGTTATTCAATTTACACGGCGGTGACGTCACACGTAGGCAGGTAGGGGAAGGTCATCCGTCACCGCGAGAGGAGCTGTCAACGATCACTCGGCAAGCTGTCGTCAGGGACCCCGTCAATGAAACATCTCTTCGCCTCCTGCCGCAAGGGATCACTAGAAGGACAGGTATACGCAGATATTTTTATATTGTTAAATTTAAACTACAAGAAATAATTATTCAACTTTGTACTAGTATAATTTTTATATTAAAAATAATAGCAATAAAAATTTAGTTCTTCCAGATTTTAATTCAAAATTATTTTGTTAGCAAATCATTAATTTTTATTCCGTGGCTTCAACATAATACAAAATTGTTGAAATATGTTCCAGATTTTTTTAAGTTAGGGAAATATACCTATAAAAATCATATATAATATGATATTTATTATACACCTATATGTAAAATATATATACAAGTTTTATAACACGCGTCAGCATGCATTGCAGGAGGCGTCGAAGTGTTATATAGGGGTTGCAATACAAAAAAGATATCTTGTCCTTTTTAACGTAATTATCTTGCAAAAAGTTTATTCTTTCATTTCTTGATTTAATTTAGTTCTATAATATATTGTCACTATATATTATACATATTACAGACTATATAGTTTTACACACACACACACACACACATATATATATATATATATATATATATATATATATATATATATATATAATGAGCACAGGCCTCTATGAGCTCAAGCAGAGGCAAAATCAGAAATTAAGTTGGTATGGCAAAATATTATATTCATTTTGTCGAATCAAAAAACAATTGAAAATAGAAGGGTTTTCCTCATTATACAAATTAGTTCCAAAACACCATCAGTTAAAAAAAAGAATTGCAATAAGACCATAATTTTATTTTATAATAATTATTTTTTTAAAAATGTCACAGTTACAATATTTACATTTTTAAAAAGTATATATAAGTAGCTACTACAAGTTTTTTTTAATTACTTCCCTTTTTTTACCATACTAATTAATATTTTAATGACCAGTGGTATTTTATAAACCTTGTTAAAACAATTTAGCGTGATAAAATGTACTTTGTTCTTTGACACATAAAAAAAGAATACTCTCGTTTTTTTCTTTCACTCTCTCTCTCTCATTTTTTTTTCTTGTTCTTAAGTTGATAAGCCTTTTAAGATAAAAATCTTGCAAAGTGGCGTCAAGTAGTCTAAGAAGAAGGAAAGAAGGTGTGAGAGGTGGGGGGAGTGGAGTTTCGTTCATGAAGAGCTCGGCGAGCCTGGGGGCTTCCCCGCTTTGCAAAGAGAGTTTGTCACACGTGCAGTAGTCTCACGACACATTCCACCCCCCCGCTTGTCCGCAACAGGTGGGAGGAGGGGTCGTCTTGTTTATAATTTCCCTTTTCTTCTGCATTCTTGAGCGCTCCTCCGTCGTGGCAAGCAGACAGCTGGATGGCGGGGGCGGGGGTGGTAGTCGGGGGATGGACTTCCCTACCGCATATGTGGCAACACTGTGGCTTTACATAATATAACAGCAAAGTCTTCAAGACATCCCATATCACAGTATAAGCTATACAATAACATCAACTGCTTTATTTTTTATAACCATATGAATTTTTATGAGAATATATTAAATATAATGATTGAATAATTATAGTAATTGCGTTTATGAATTATAAATTCAAAAAACAAAAGTTCTTTTTTCCATTACCATTTTTGGCATACATTGCTTTTTGTATTGATTACAATTTATTTTCTCTTTATTTCTCATGTTAATTAATATTTTAACTCATAGTATAATTATATAAGAAATGACAATACAATTTATACATAATATTAAAAATTATTTAATATTGCATATTTTTTATTCTTTTATTCAGACAGAAATAAATAAAACACAATAGTTTGTGATAAAACGATGAGAACAAATAAAAAAAAAATCACTTAATCGTTTTGTGGTAGGTCAGTGCTGGTATTGATAGAGAGTGTAGGAGGAGGAGCATGGCTGCCCCCGGCCTTACTGACTTGTTAGTCATTCAATCTGTGCAGTAGCGTTCCCTCGCGGTCCATTGAAAAGCTGACCACTTGGCGGGGAGCCAGCTGATTGGGGGGAGGGAGGGGGGTCACCTGTCGCAAAGAGGGGGCGTGGTCATCTGGTCATCAATGTCACTCTGCAGCACGCGTGGCAACGTCTTTTCTCTGTAACAAGTCAGTGTCAAGTTAATGGATTATTCATTAGGTGTGTTTATGTTAACACAAAATTCTAAACATTCTTCAATGAATTTTTTAAAGTCTTAGCGTTTTATTCAAATGTTTTTCAATTACATTGATTTTTAATTAAACAATGAATTTTATATTATTTTCATTCATTTATATGTGGTAGGAAAAAACACGTATTATAATATAAATATTCATTTGTTTTGTTAATAATATATTGATAGACAATTTTATTGAATGTAATATTTATAGTTACTATAATATTGCAGACTATATTTAGTTATAAAATATAAATAATTTTATTATAAATCCTCTCTATATATATGCATACAACAGCTGTCAATTACAATAATTTATTATTAATTAAGTATTTATATTAAAATATAAAAATAGATACATTAATTATAAAAATTTTATAATAGAATCAATGGGATTTAATATTATTAAATTTATCATAACATAATTTAATATTCATAGGAAAATTTAATACAATGTTATATTCATAAGGATATCAAACCAAACCTTTTTGATTCAATTATATAATACTGCATTTATAAATATTCATGAAATGAGTGATGTGAATATTACCTTAAGTGTACCTCCTGACAATTGCATCTTGAGTTTTATTGAGGTAGGTCAAGCTTTCACCTGGACCCGCATGAGTGGAGCTGTAAGACGCGTGCCACGGAAGGAAGAGAGAAGGCAATGTGCAGGTAGGCGGAGGAGGCACGCGCGAACCTCTCTCTCTCCGCTTGTTGACTCAAGATAAGCCCCCTGAGAACTACCCACATTTCTCCACCTATATATACCCTCTTCACTTACTCTAGACGTACCAAAATCCCACCCACCGTAGGCAGTAAATTACCACCAATTACGTTATACCTCTCAAGACCTTTCAACTAGTATATATATATATATATAAATAGAGTAAATCGTAAATAGATAAAGATTTTATTATTAGAGAAGACCTTTTTATTTAAAAGTTAGAGAAAATACATAATATACATGTATGTACATACAAACTGTAAAAGTTCAAAATATATAAATATATCAAATTAGTTGGTGTTCTGACTGTTTTTGATTTTATTTATTATAGTTTTTTGCAATTTTAAATACTGTCTATTGAAAAATTGTATGGTAATTAATAACAACACTGTTTTTTATGTAACATAATTTATTGAAAGTGACAATTTGTTCATTTAAAAATTAATTAATTAATATACCTTTGTGTTAAAAAATTTAATTTCATTGACAAAATTTAAAAATAGTATAGTTTATTTTTTAATGTATAGGCCTGGATTCCTAAAATTGGTTTCAACAACTTCTCTTACGGAACAAAATGCCATGTATGTATGTGTATATATATATATATATATATATATATATATATATATATATATATATATATATATATATATATATATATATATATATTATATATATATATATATATAATATTATAATTGCATTTTAATATCCAAAATGCCAGGAAAACGGATAGCTGAAATACAAAACAACAATATTCTATGGTGCCATGGTATAATATATCAGTCTAATACTGACTATTTCTAACCAGTCAAATTTAACTTCATAAAATTATTTCCAATTAATGTTTTTATATTCGACTATTACTATAATTTAATCGTATTTTTTTATCGTGCATTAGAAAAAATTGCCATTACATACAGTATTCAAATTTTTAAATTTTTTCTAATAGAAATTATTTCAATTAAATTTAATTTATGACGTCATCGGCTATGAACGTCCAATCTTTTTACTCAAGAAGAAATGTACATTACTTGACATGCAGAACCCTGGAAAATCATTGAAAAATCGCAGTAAATCATTTCTAAAATATAATAGTAAAAAACTTAATCCGTTTTATTAACTTTTCCGTTAAAAGTCTCCGTGCATGTTAGCCTATAAAAAAAAATGTATAATGGCGCATGTTTTTAATAACATAATTCGTGCATAGCAAAATCTTGCATTTTAAATAAACCCCAAATTACTTGTTTCAACATGTGACTAATTATTGTGTTGTTGAAGATTGATTCTCGTGCAAGTTTAGAGTTGCGCGGAGAGAAAGAAGGATTTTTGGGGCGCCAGCAGCCGCGGTCTATTTGGAGCCCGCGAGAGGCCAGCTATTCCGGTCGTAGCGACCTGCACGCAGCCCCACCCCCCGCTGCCTCCTTCTCTCGACGCTGCTATTTCTGACACGGGGGAGCACGCAATACCTGGTCACGTGGGAGGGGGAGCGGGGATCGATCCGAGAAGATCGAACCATCAACTTCGACCATTCACATATTTTAAAGTAGGTGAGAATAAAAGAGCTTAAATATAGAAACGTTTAAGCTGCAATAATATTTTATATTTTCATGCATCTTCAATTTCCATTAATTAAAAAAAAATGATATTAATATTTTTGTTCATTTCATATAGACATAAGCCCTTTTCAATCATATAACACGTAACACATCATATCCACTGTATATAAATCAATTAAAATATATAGAGTATATTTAATAATGATGTTGTTTGACGTTAATTCGTGCGAGAGTTGTTTGTCAAATTGGCTGCTCGAATCACGGTGGAAATCAAAGCTGCACCTCATCTAATGACAAAGTTCAGCCAACACCGAGTAATTGCACCCCCAGGCGGGCTGCTGCTAACAGCGCTGCAGGATTGGATTTGCTAGTTGGATTGCAAACAGTAATTTTAGTAACAACAGAAATAATTAAATACTGAATACTTTGTATAAATTAATATATACATAATATATAAGCGTTATATATAAACAAAAAAAGGTGACAAATTGCGTAGGGGAATAACAAGGAAAGATTGCATCAATTTTTTACTATATTAAGTACTACAATAGTACATTATTGATTTTTTTTTAATGTAATAAAATTTTAATTTACTATAAAAGTTCAATAGCCTTAAAGAATAAATTTTAGATTCTATATTTATTAGTTAATTCCCATGATTAAAAAAACAATTACAAATCATTACTTTTATTATGGCGATGTTTATATTAAGAATTCAATTTAAAATAGCAGCTCTAGTTTGAGATGACACGTGATGGCTTGACGATCACCATGAAAATGTTTTATTTGTTTACCGCGAGCAAGAGGGGGGGGGGGATTGGAGCGACGCCAACAACGACAACACTCTCCCCTGAAGCCTGACAGTGGCGGTCCTCTCTGGCCCATTCCTCTCGATCACGTGGCGAGGATTCTGAGAGGTTGGACCAAATTGACTAAAGGTTAACCCTTTTTAATTCTTAGAATATGGGATTTAGTTCATATACATATAAAGAAAAAGAAAATTTTGGTTCTTGTCTTCATTTTATCTTGATAACTCTCTTATAATTATATACAAAACTAGCTTAACTATTTTAATATTTAAATTCCATATTTAGTTGGACAATTACAGTCAAAGAATCTACAATAATAGCCAATAGCTTGTCGTTAAAATTTATATATATTAATTAAATTATATAATTTGGAGGTGTTCCAATTATAGCTTTTTTTTTAATTAATAGCAAATTTTCTATAACTTGAAGAGCTTTTTTGTGCAAATTTAGGAACTGCTAAATGCAGAATTTATCTCAATAACACCAATGAAAATTATGTCCATACAAAAATATTATTATAATAATTAATATACTACTTTTTTTTATAACACTTTTGAGAGATTAAGTTAAAGTGTCATAAATTTCATAATACACGGCTTTTATTTGTTAATTATACATAATGTAGGGTCACACTCTTGCTTTTTGCTGCAATGTCTACATATAATTTGAAAATAATTTTCTATTATGTAACGAACGATAAAAACATATGGATAGATGAGTGAGGTGTTGGTGACATTCTGATCATGTCACGATATACTAGTATGATGCTAATTAGATGCACGTTGGTCCTAGTATAATCCATTGTCTCTGTGGCTGTCCTCTGCCCGTCCGAAGCGTGTTGCCTCTTCTTGGTCCGCTGGGCTCGTCGTCGCGTAGCTTGTGTCGCTACCCTGATGACGTTGGACTGCCTATCCTTTTCCTTCAGCTACGAGATTTCTTATAATAATGTACTCGGGGTCCCTAAGCGTGGTGATAATAAATAAGACGCAAAACTTTTCTAATGAATTTTAAACCTTATTATTACCGAAAATAAACTATACACTTCACACCATTACAAACGTCACAGTATCAGTACAGTATTATTATACGGTAACCGGCCGCCTGCCATGGCAGGCCATGGCAGACGGCGGCGAGCAGTCACACGTCCGTTTAGTTTGCTATCTTCTACTCGACTCTCTTTCAAGTCCTTCACATACATTGTACCATCTTGACTCGGCTCGCCTGTAAGTTACCCTCTACCCCCTCCCCCACACGCACAAACTACCCCTCCCTTGTCTCTCAGCTTTCCAAAATTCTGTTTTCTGCTTGAAACGAAGCAATAGAGAAAAACTATGTACCGTGGCAGGTTACTAAATTTACATGGAAGCTAGAGAAAAAGGAGGTAGTGCGCGGGTTTGGGGTGGCTACACGCAAGAGGTAGGACGATTCGTTACAATTATTTGCGACCAAAGTTTTATGAACTTATATGTGAATGACAATGTTTTGAAACTTGAGTTTTGTTTTCCTGTTTTCATTGCCTTTTGTGATGGTGTATAACGTGACTGACCTTTGATCTAATGTAAAGCTAACACGACCATTATACTGAGGCCGAAATGTAGATGAAATTAATTAGAAAAAATAAATAAAGTGCATGTGGCGAGGTTTAGACAAGTTATTCCTGGCATCTAACTGACAAATTGTTTTGCAAATTAAAACACGATAATTTAAAGTCAATATTCTTCATATTCTGATGCCATTGTAAAATTGGCAATCTTAATTCACAACTTATCTTTATTTCAAAACATACTATGTATTCCAATTTTTGATACAATGCATATTATAGAATGGAGTCAATAGTTTTCTAATCTTAATAACTTATCAAGGAAAAAATATAACATTGAAAAAAGTACTTAATATTACTATGTGATCATAAGTAATAAATTATATTCTTTCACAAATAAGTTGATTGTAATGTAATTATTTAAATAAATTGCTCAAGTTAGACTTTTTGCTTATTGTTTCTCGGAGATCAAGATAATATTTAATTTTAAAATAATTCTTTGCATTAAAAATAAATATGTCTTTGTATACTGATGGGTGATGGGGTTATAAATTTTTCAGTACATTGTAAATTGATTGTAAAATTAATCTACAGAAAAAAAGTTCGTTATCTCCTTTTAGCTTATAGATAATTCACCAAAAAACTTGATAAAATAATTTACATAAAAATTCAATATTATCTCTGAATACATTTTATACAAGATTGAATTAATTATAATTAAATTCTTGCTATACATATTTTATCACGTAACAAGTATTAATTGCATTCACATTAACACCTGATGCAGCATATAGTGCTATGTGTCATGCATATGTATATATGGGGATATCCTAACTGCATGTGGTAGACACCGGGACACCCACACCATTCTAGAAAAGTGGGAGGGAGGGGGGTCATGGCGCGATGTCACGCGACGCACAACACCAACTAACAACGCCGTCCTTGCTATCGGAATCACGCGTGGCCTTGGCACGCGAGCTACATCAGCATCTCTCTCTCTCTCTCTCTCTCTCTATGCATCCAAACAAGTGCAGTAGAACAGCTGTTGTCGCTCCCACCCGCCGCTACTGCTCGTCATAATCTGCATGCACGATGTGTGTCTACCCGTGAAAGCTCGCATACACAAAACCCATTCATAAACATCTAGCGTAAATATCTCCCGCCGTGTGAACATATATATGTGTATATTTATATATTTTTTTACCTCTACTGTGTTGTCTTTTATATACATGTCAACATTTTTTTTTACATGTTATAAAATACTATATTTTTGTAAAAGTTGTATTTTTTTACACCTGTAGATGTATATAATATGACATATATTATGTCGTTGTACGTATAATAAAATTATATATTATATACTGGTACAGTACATCTAATATAATATATAATAAAATATATAACAGAGAAGCTTCATATCATGCATTCTCATAGAGTAAGTATACATATGATTGTGTTTTATAATATATATAATATATACTGTATTTAATAAGCAATGTTATGCTTGATGTTATGATTTTAAAAATATTCTAACGATATTAACTATTATATATTATAAATTATATTTTAATAAAAAAGAGGTTTAAATTGAGAATCATTATATATATATAACATCAAATATATATATTATATTACATTGCAGCAATTATATCAAAGTGCAATTGTTGCTTCATATAATATATAGATATAATATTATAAGATTAATTAATTATAATTACATCTATCTATCAATTAGGTAATCATTTTTTTTCAATTTTCTGTTTTATTCTTCCTTATAATTATATGCATGAGAAAAAAATCTTATTAGGAAAAGTATATAGAATTGTATCAGCTGGAATATCCATCCAAGTTTCTACAGGAAATATACTTACAAGTATGATCCCCTGAGAAGTGATAAAAATCAATCAGACAGACCGGAGAAGTTTTGTTGTTCTCCACTATTGATATGACACGGACTGCTTATAGTAAAGTTGGTAACTTATTGTGCTGCAAGCCAAGAAGTCACAGCTGGCTTACTGAGGGGATTACCCGTCTATACTTGTGGGGCTTCCTCGCGGAAGTTGCGTAGCCAGACGTCTCCCAGCATCTCAGACTGGAGCACGCGACCGCAGCTGATGATCCGTTGCTCGAGCACGCGAACACACAGCTGCATCACTGCATGTATTAGCAATAACACAGATTTAGTTGCAAAGATACGAGACGGTTAAAGAGATCAGAAAATCATAACTTTGTTTTGCCACTATAAGATTATAGATATTTTTTTAAATTTAGTTAGGGCAATTAATAATATTTAAGTAAAAAAATATCATAAAATATTAAATCTCAAGTTGCAAATTGATGCATGTGGACATGTGGAGTATTTGGAGTTTCTACATTAGCTGTTTAATTGATATTTTATGCATTGAGTTCTGGACATAATTTTATAATATCGCGAGCAATTTAATACGATTTTTTTTATATATTTGAATATTAATAAAGAAATTCAAATAAACTACTTGTTTTAATTAAATTTTAAAAAAATTGCCATAAAATATAAATTCTAAAACTTCATTGATTATACAAACTTATTGGTTCATTACAATTCAATCAAAATGACCATAAATATTTAATAAACACGCACTCAATAAATTATTACAAACTGAAATGATAAATTATATTGTTATTGTGATATGATTTTTCTATACTTCATTATTTTAGTATAGTATAATCAAATATGTATGAAAACAATATTAATAATGTAATTATAATTTATTAAACTTTATATATAACATGATGTATAACAATAAAAGTAACAGTGACACAATTATAATATACAATGTTGTCATTTAATATTTGAATGAAAAACAGCTGAGATATTTTTGTACGCATGAATAAAGTGTTTCATTCATGATTTTAAAAATGACAACAGACATTGTAATCAATCCTCCCTCGTCGATACATGCAGTAAGCATGCAGTGCATCATCGCAACAACCACGGGATACAATCAGCTAATGGGGGAGGCAGATAGCATGTTGCACTACCGACCCATTCATAAATCGTGCAGCCGCCCGCAATATTTATTTTATCTCCCAACCCAAGGGAAAGATTATTTTCTTGACGTGTATTTTTTTCTTTCGGACTGACTCTTCTTTTTCCTCCTTGATTTACGGACTCCCCCCCCCCTCCCCTCCTCCTTCCCTTCGTATTTACTGATAGAAAGGTCAGCATAATTCGTCAACAAGCATGACGTATTAATATACTATAAAATTTAACGTAAAGTAATTTTAAAAATTACATGCTTGTTAGTGTTGTCATTCAAACCACTTCTTGTATTATACTAACAGAAAATAGGGATAATTATTTCTGCCTGATTTGCTGACAAGAAAAAATTTAAAAAGAAAGAAAAATACATTCAATTGTGAATGGGATGTTAATTAAACAAAACACCAATTCAGCATAACTTATTTATATCAAAACCAAAAGAGCCAAATGAAAATTAAATTAAAGTTATTTTTCGATCGAATTATTTACTCCCAAAATATTTACTGCCAGCTGATGTTACTTTGTTAACGAAGTACATTTTAAACAATTCAAACAGCCTAGTACATTTTAATTTACATATCATTATCAAAGAGCTTACAATGGAGTATTGATCTCAATTTTTTTTATTGCAGAAATGGATAGAGGGTGCAAAGTTATGCTGCCCTGATTTTTTTCAGATTTTTTAGAGCCCGGGAACTATTTTTAAAAAATTATTGAAAGTTCTTTTTGTGACGTCACGAGACGCCGCTCCTTAAGAAAAAGATAGGACTTGCCGCCGCGTGACGTCACAAAAAGGATATTCAATAATTTTTTAAAAATAGTTCCCGGGCACTAAAAAATCTGAAAAAAATCCAGGTAGCATAACTTTGCACGCTCTATCCATTTCTGCAATAAAAAAAATTGAGGACAATACTCCATATAAGATCTCTGATATTATTGCAGTGAACGCCAATATGGTTGAAACTGCAGCCGCCATTATGGTTTCTTACCCTGAGTGTTAGGCCACCCACTGCACAACTTCTTTTTCCTGAGGCGGTGATCAGCACACAGGAAACGCAGACAAAGGCTTGCACAGCAATTAGCCTACATTTGAATCAGCAGGCGTAATGGCCGCGTAGTTGTTGATACAATAATTTCATATTGTTTTTTACATAATATTTATAATGAAATAACAACTAGAGAAATTATTGAAAAGAATTGAATATTTAATTCTTGATTTGGGGAACGTTTATATATCACCTTTGAGAGATATTACATAAAATTTATTTTGCAGGATTTGGGAATGCCTAGCTCTGTTTCCATAACAGATAATGTCATACATATAAATACACCATTAAAGTTGATTGATTACTTGTCAGAACAACAATATCATGTATTAAAAATTCATATAATATAAATAACCCACACTGAAACATCGTAAAATATAAAATTACATTATTTTATTCAAATAAAATTTATTCGTTTATATATAAGCTTGTTAATTAATGAGAGTGATTAATAAAAAATTGAAATAAACTTTTATTTACAAAACATTTTCTGTTGAAGTATTTGATAAAGCATTTATAATTATTTATTATTTATAATAAAGCTGTATATAATAAAAATATAAAAGCAAAGTTTTGTTGAGGTATATTATACAGTATATATACGAGAAAAATAAGGGATAGGTGGGGTAAATGGGAGGAAGGGAGCATCATGTAATAAAGATAAAAAATTGTAATCCCTGGATTCGAACCAGTGACATAATGTTTCTGGGTTTAATAGCTAAAGTTAGTTAAAATGACGCAAAAAGCCATAGCTTGCCTGAATGCCTGCCTGCCTGTTAGCCGGGTTGCCTGAAACAAGGAGTAACAGGGACGATGTTATATTATAGCGGGGAGAGAGAGCTTTGTTTCCCGGCAAATGAGTTCGACAATATCAGCCTGAGCGAGCGAGAGGAGAGAGGAGAGAGGGAGAGAGGGAGAGAGAGAGAGAGAGAGAGAGAGAGAGAGAGAGAGAGAGAGAGAGAGAGAGAGAGAGAGAGAGAGAGAGAGAGAGAGAGAGAGAGAGAGAGAGAGATGCCAGCTCCAGCACCCACGCAGGCGACGGGGAAGGCACATCTCCCGTTCCCGTTGCTCGTTGCCATAGCAACTGCTGAATAATTTAGCTGCTGATGCTCTCCGGGCCCGCGCGTTGCCACGTTATAGTCATGCCACGTTCTCCTTGCCACGCCGCGCCTCGTGCGACGCCATGTCATATATAGATTTAAATGACCGTCAGGTGTTTGCTTGCATCTTCTTATATACATATTTTTTTTACATCTCTGTTATAATAAGATTGCTCCAAGCTATCATCATCTTTTACCAAGAGCATATCATTATATTTTACCTAAGTTTGTTTATTGTTTACTTTAAACTAAAATATTCCATTTGTGGTGCGTTTTGAAACTGTACAAGCCGTATATACTTAGCACATATAATATATCATTATAAAAACACTTCTATCTTCTTGCTGCTTCTATATGTTAGCAAGTGAATATAATATGTGTAATTCATTTTGATTCCGTATAATGAAAAGGTCAGCTAGGTAACCAGCTCTTTTGAGAGCGCTGCTGATGCTGCTGCATGCATTTTGCTTATAATACTGTTGCATCATGCAACCGTACAATGTTATGTTGTTAATGGAGCACTAGAGTGAAAAATGAACTAATGAAATTATTATAAAACAGAATGCATTATATATAGTATGAAAATACACAACCATTAAAACTTATAAATAATATAACGTGTTTGTTTTTCAATACAATATTTTCCAAATTATATTTTTAATTGCACTATTTAAAAATGTTTTTCCTCAAGTTGTTATTCATTTTAATAATTATCTGTTCTGATTGGCTAACTTTACATATCTTTACAGATGACGTCATAACTGAAGTGAAACATTTAATTGAAATTTTTATTATATTTTTTCCTTTTCCATAACCTTTATAAAATATATATAATTATATAACAATGTAAGATACGTAGGTCAAAGTTCAACTTATATGTACAGTTTGTGTTACTATTTTCCTTGTATAATATACTGTATAATAGAAATGAAGCATTTTTTTATTATATATAAAAGATTGTTGTTACTTTTATCTCCATACATAAAAAAAAAACAAAACAAAAAAGCTTTGCACTGCAAATGATTGGAACGTTTCTATAAATAATAATCTGCTTGTTTACGAAATTTAAGAAGGAAAGGGTGTTTTTTACAAATAGAACATATATAATTATGCTTGGAGCATATACAGTATACAATACATTTTATCGGAGTATATATATATACAATACAATATATATTATAGAACATTTTATTGTACAAATTTTGATACTCTTATGCGCACTTAACGTATAAATATTATAGATATAAAATTCCCTAGCCCTAAGATGTTTTTTTTTTTTTTTTTTTTTTTTTTTTTTTTTTTAGATTGTCAGTTTGCTTCATCTGACTGATGATCATTGAAAGGCTCTTACTTTAATTTTAATATTTCATTACTTGGACTTTAATAGTAAAATAATATCTAGAATTTTGAGAATATTTACAACTTGGTGATTCCATATAAAAATCTTTATTCCTCTAGGAAGAATCTTGCTGTCTGCTTGCCGACGTCAGGACAGTATAATAGTAATAAGGTACATATGCGCATCAGAGTGTTCTGAGAAACGCTCCTCTCTTTCCTCCTCTCACGAGGCACGGCTTTCTCCTGCCGGAAACTCGGCCGCCGCCTCCGAACGGCTTTCACCCCGCCCGCCGTCGTCCACTCGTGGAGAGGTACATTGAGCGGGTGGAGAAAGTAGCGAGTTTCATCATCAGCATATTGTTGTCATATTTTAGTAGCTTTAAAAGTGTTCCCTGGCGGGAAAATACATTCCATATAATATAAGGCATATATAATGTTATTTTTTATTAATTTGAAAACAACTTCTATACCTTTCCCATAATTTAGGGTCCCCTGATTTTTAATAAAGACCCTGTTCTATCTAAAACTTTTCTTTTTGCATGCTTCAGCATAGCAAATTACTTAAATTTGGACTTAATTTGGGAAGTACGCTAAAGCAACAATTGACCTCTATATATATTGAAACTTCATTTTTTGAGTAAGCGCGTTTCGATATGGGTTGTGGGGGGTGGGTTCTCTGTCCATGGTCCTTTACAAAATATATAATGGTCTGGGTAAAATGTGATACATAACATTTTCTAGACTGTTTTTAAGATTTTTTTACTGATTTGCATAATCAAATCAAAATCTTTGACCAGATGTAATACGATTAAAATATGTTTTAACTTTTTTTATTAATAAATTAGAATAAAGCTGTTACTATAAATGTGGTAAAAGGAAATACGTCATCTTGTATTGATGATTAAAAGATTTTAAGTTAAGATCAACGATGGGAAGGCAGCACTCTAAATAATGAACTTTGAATATTTATTTTTGTGCCCATACTTTATTGATGTAAGTAAATGTGATCCCGGAAAAAGGTTTTCAAAATTGCTTAAATCGTACAGATATTTTTCAACCAAATATTTTATGTGTATATTATAAATATAAATGCAATTACATTAGATTTTTACTTGTTACTAAAATATTAGCAGTCTTTTAAAAATAACATTAAAAAGACCCGTAAAATTTTTTAAAAAAGCTTCAAACTTTTGCCATAAAAATTAATAAACTTTTGTCTTAAAAATTACTTCAAGATAAGTACCATAATAAGTATAATAACATTTTGTAAGAAAAATTATTATATACATCAAGAAGAAAATTCTACAAGAAATTTCTCGGTCAGTGGCTCGGGAATTATTTATTTTAAAATTTAAAGAATTTATAAAGTATTAAAAAAAAAGAAGTCTTAAGTTTTCTCAGCAGCACTAAGCGCGCATGACACTTCATTATTCTCGTTATAGTCGTTATACACCAAGCAGAGCATAATGTACGATCATGCGATTAAAAAAGTTTTGATGAATTTCACGGAGGATTGATGGTGCTACGAGATGTCGGAATCACTCGGGATGACTCGGATGTTTCCGTAGGTGTTGGCGGTCGGTGAACCCCGGGGAGGAGGTCACCGTGAAGAACACCTCCACCACCCACCATCCTGCCCGAACACGAGATATGACGTGCGGAGAACACCGCCTTTCAGGTTAATTTTGTATCGGTAATTGATGTACTTATTATCGATTCACAGTCAAGAATTTTCAACATCATATAGATGAACTGTTAAACTAATACTGTAATATATGATACAGAAACTAATTCGATCTTAATATTACTAACAATTTTAATTTTTAAAATTATTGTTATTATTAATATTATTATAATGTTACATAATTGAATAAATATATATATATATATATATATATATATATATATATATATATATATATATATATATAAAATATATATATATATATATATATATTATTGCCAACAATTAAAATCAGTACAGTATACACCCAATTAACTCAAGAGAAAAATGTACTTATGCTTGTTTTTTTTATATAATCTATAATATAATCCATACTACTTAAATACTGTATATCATAAAGTTTTTAAGACGATCTTTTTAAACAAGAAACCTTTGCTCGCATATTGATTCCATCAGGAAGTAAAACAAACAAAAAAAAACTTTGCTCGATCATGATATATAAATTAATTATTATTCATGTTTGTATTTTATTATATTTTATATCACACCAAAATAATTAAAATAAAATTGTACGTTGAATTTTATTGGATCTCATAAAGTTTTGCTCTATCATTTTACTACAATAAAACAATAAAAATAAAGAATAGCGTGAAAATAATTTGGCCATAACGTTTTGTTAAAAACTGATTTCTCGTTTTGTAAATATGGTTATTTATAGCAGCATATATAAGAAAAAAATATCCAATACAAAATAGTTGAAAACTTTGGTTATTTCTCATCAGATTACTACAAAAATAATTGGGTAGTATATTTATTTTATTCTTATGTGCTCAGAGCAGATTCATGCATCAGCGAGCGGCTCTGGGGGTGGGGGAGTGGGGGGCTATCCCGGACTGTTAAGGTAGGAGGAGGGGGGGTGACGGATGGTAACACCTTCAATGTATTTTGAGACCTAGGGGGTATATAGGGATCGCCCCTATTGCCCTTCCCCCTCTGTGGATCCGCCAACTATATATATATATATATATATATATATATATATATATATATATATATATATATATATTTTATGTTCTTAAGGTCCATAGCAGTCAATAATCACATTCCTATAAAATATGTTTGCACTTATGAACGTATCTATAATTAAATTGCATTCTGCGTCGATCACTAGTTCATTTATTATTTTAGGTATTGGAGAAGTGTAATATATACGGTACGTTATACATTTTGCAGAGAAATGGGATTGGAAAAAATGAACATAAAGATAAAGCAATTATAAATTTTAAAAAGAATACACGTTGTTATTAACAACTAAATTAACAACTATTGAATTGTCAAAATAAATAAATCACTTTAAATTTTATTTTAAATTACATTACATAATACTAAAACATCAACGATTTAAAGTTCTAAAGCTAAAGTATAAAGTATAATATATAATATAACATATTAACATTATATTCAATATATTCCCTTCCATTTCTCGAATCACGTAATAAACATCATTGAAACCATTCAGATTTATCTTTGAATGATCACTGTAATAATGTTCACTGACTGTTTCTCTCACCTATTTGTTTACATACAAACTGGGCATACAAAGTTGCCGTGTAATAACTCACACAGTCACTATATATACTAGCACATGCCCCTTGCTATATACTGCTGCTGCTGCTGAGTTAGGTAATGTTTATGTTTACATTTGTGTAGTGGCCGCACGTCGAGCTCAAGTCTTCTCCTTGCCTGCTGCTTCTCGTAGTAAGAGTGGCCTTGCCCTTGTTAATTGTTATTCCGTGCATCCGCGCGCCTTTCCCCCCCCCCCCCCCTCTCTCTCTCTCTCGCTAACGGGCGTGCTCGTCATATTACTTGCACACTTGGTACTCGCGCTCTGAGAGCTGTCGTCGTGACACCCGCCCCACTGCTGACCTGCCCCAACGTAAGGACGGACGTCGTCTTCTTGTGTGTCGCCAACGTCAAAGTGTCCCCCCCTTCCCTCCTTTTTCTTTCTTGCTCTTTCTCTCTAGAGATGAATGTCAGCCGCTCTCTTCTCTTCGCGCTCTCGTGACATTGAGCGAGAAGAATTGCGGAAACTTTACCTAACTTTATTTCCTCTTATCTTTCCTTCGCTGGTTCTCACTCTCTCTCTCTCTCTCTCTCTCTCTCTCTCTCTCTCTCTCTCTCTCTCTCTCTCTCTCTCTCTCTCTCTCTCTTCCACCCTCATTCCCCTTTCTTACTTTTTACGAGCGTCTTTTTTTTCTTTTTTCCCGTCTTTTCTTTCACTAAATTTAATCCAATTTTATCTTTCTCCTTCTACTTTCCTCTCCCTTTTTTCTAACTTAGCTTTCTCCATAATTCTTTATCTTCCTGTTTAACAAGAAATTCTTGAATACTTTGAAAAAAATCAATGTAATGTGATAATTATTTAATGTAATTACAGAAATATGTTTGGAATTTTATTCTTTTTAAAAAAAAATATGTTAAAAAAAAAGAAATTCAATTGGCATGCTATCAACTGATCGATATCTTGTGGGAAAAAAGTGAAAAGAAAAAAAAAAAGCAGAACGAAACCTGACCTAACGCAACGTGTGGAATATAAAATAGCCTTTGGGTGCAATCGAAAAGTTTAAAGTAAAAAAAATTATACTTGCTGATCTGCTTGCTTGCGATGTTGCAACTTTCTTGTTAGTTTATTTCTTTCTTTATCTTATCTCGTGTTTCAAATTTTTTATATCATGTAAGCTTGGAGCAACGTTGCTTCACACCATCCTGTGTTTGTATTGCAATATCATATACAGTATTATACTGATAAAGGAACTATCAAGAAATTGTCGAGAATATAATTGTGTTACTATTCAGTGGTTACTCTATATATATTTCTTCAAAAGGACTAGAGATCATACACATTTACAAAAATATAAATTTAATTATGCGTAATTTACACTTCGGGACGGCATGAACGTCTGCTTAATTTGCTGCATGGAGCTGCCGACAAATCAGGAGCAGATTTTCAATTTTAAAAGAGAAGATGCAATACCTAACGTAATCATATTTATGCAAATATATATTTATATAGCATCCTGAAAAATATAATTTTCTATCGCGCTCTATAATTAGAGCTGCGTGTCAACGCTTATACAAAAAAAAAAGCCTACGTATAAACTATTATGTAGGTAGCATTTGTGCTATCCCGAGATGTCTGCAAAATAACACTGTTTTGTTTTGTAAATATGAACATTTATTATTTTCATAACGGGGCTGTCTGTCTCCAGGTGTACACTCCTCACCTCTAAAAAGTGCAGTCTTGTTAATCGCAATTGTGATATACTCACCTTGCACCTAGGTGATTAACAAGGCTGCAAAGGGAATTTTTCAGAGGCGACTACTGTACATGTACTGAATAATTAAAAAATACATTATTTGGATAATTTTAACGTTTTTTTATTTTGTGATACTGTATATATAATATTTTTTTATTTAGTATTTAGCTTTTCATTGCTACATATAATGTTATACAGTTTTAAACTCTAGGAGCACTGCATTTTTTAGCTTTATTATTTTTTTTATTAAATTTACCAAATGATGCAGAAGATCGAGAAACTATTTGTATAACAATTTCTTCAGCATGACGTCATATTAAGATTAAATTAAGCAGCTCTCAACAATAAGGCCAATTTCGTATACAATTCAAATGAAAATAAAGCTTTGAGAACAAAACACACATATGGAAATTGATGTTTGAGAAGGCGCGAAGGAAAAAATGTGACATATATACAAAGTTGTCATGCCGACAGCAGTAAGCAGCAACAAGCAACAGTTTTATGGCTCCATGTGTGACGTCACATAGAGGCTCATTGTCTTGACTTTGTCTGGCGCTGCAGGCGACCGCGAGGCGCCACCCCTCCTACCTCCTCCTTGTTCACAACAGTAGTAGTAGCGGTGATCCCCGCGGGGCCAGCATTAACCTAGGTCAGCATCACCACCATCAGAGTTAGCCTGCCCGCCCGCGTGTTGATGGATGGTAAGCACGTGCTTGCTTACATGTGCCTCCTCCTCTCGTCATATAGTAAGCCAAACATAAACACTAAATGTTACGCCCCCAACGCTTGTTATTATATAACCACCGCAAAACTCATTCATATGCCGGCTGCATAAGCAAGATTCACCACGCCAGTCGTTCGCTGTGTATATCAAGCTCTGCAGCAGGTAGACAACATTATGAATGACTTCTGAATGACGGGTAGCTGCTCATTATGCTCAACACCTCTTCAATAGCTCACACTAATTAGCACTGATTAGTCGTGACCGAACAATTAGTAACACAGAATAACTTTAAATGTTATCGTTTAAAGTGACTCGTTGTTTGCCCTTTTTTTATTGTTTTATTTTTTAAAAGCAGTAAAATATAAACATCCTCGAGTTTTTTATACATAAAAAAAAAAAAAAATCGCATTAAAATAATGGCAATATTAGTATGCTACTTTTAGCAAATTATATTCTGTTGAAAATTACATTTTACTAATATATTAAAAAAAAAAAAAAAAAAAACGGCCATTTCATTTTAAATTTCCGAATACCTTTTCACGCTGCATATATAACTTAAACTTTTTTTTTCAATTATGGTAATGAATAATTACTACGTTTTCCTGGAGAGAAATGTTCAAAGCTGCTGATGTTTCTCTTTATTAAAAATGCTACTTATTATTTTCTAATTAGTACACATGCATTGTTACTGTATTATTGTGATTGTCAATTTTCCATTGTTCTGTTTACAATCATACACTCGATAGAAAAAAGTGTCATAAAGTATCATTGATATTATGCTTGAAGGTTTCCTTTTCTCTTTGATTTCCCCTGATGGTGATTCAAATTTGAAACTTTTTAATTCCTTTTAATTATTTATGCAGAGTGGAATATTCCATATAATATATATACTGATCTTGGTCGCAAAAAGAGAGAGAGAGAGAGAGAGAGAGAGAGAGAGAGAGAGAGAGAGAGAGAGAGAGAGAGAGAGCTATATACATCAAGTGAAGGGCCTACGTGCTTTGTGCTTGCCTCGGCGCCCGTTGCTAGGCAACCAACATTACATCTCTGGCTCCGCACGCATACTACCATCTAGCGGAGAGTGAGAGAAACCACCCTGCACAAAAAAAGAGCGCATAAAAAATTGCAATTACATTCAAGTTTCGATTTTCACCAAAGTAATTGAACTGATGAGAGATGTGTACGCCTCACAAAAACAAAGCGGATATTTAGGGAACTATGTAATGAAAAAAAAAAGAAGATAATGATTGTAATCATTATTAATTTTAATTTATCAGTAATACAATATTTCAACAATTTTATTAATTTTTTTGAAAATGGGGATGTTTTTAATATATCATTCTGTTATTTATAATTTAATTTATTTTAAGACAATAAGTAACTAAAGTTTAAGGTATTGATCGTCGATCTAAATATAAACTAAAAAAAAAATAAGGATACGGGAATTATTAAGTTTTAATAAAAATATTGTTAGTCTATCGATACAGTTTCTTGTTAAAAAATAAAAATTCATTGTTGTTGGTATAGCAAGTCTAAACAGATGGCAGCATACTCGGGCGAAGAGTGATTTTCATCGTAGATGATGTTTTCCCTCTGTCAAGCGCAAACTGCATTTGAAACATAGAGAAAGAGAGAGAAGGTAGAATGTTCCTGTGTTAGAGGCAAGCACACAGCGCTTTATCCAACTTTAGCCCCAGCGCTATCCACTTGCCGCAGCCACGTCATGACAATTTCGTCACAGCCCAAGGCTTTCGGGTCATAGCGAACGAACATATACGAAGTTTTGCTGCTATGGTGCTATTGCAGCTCCCGAGCCGAGCACAGAACTCAAAATGAAAGAATGAAAAAAAAATGTTGACGATCTCTCTCAAATGCCGAAAATTGCCGATAATAAACGAATGAAATAAAACATTTTGATTGGTAGTTGATGTCGAAAGAAAATTACCGTACCGTGATGATTGTCGAAGGTAAGCTGGAATGTGTGACCGTGCCGAGTGAAGCTGATCGCAAACGGGTCGCCGCCGTAGCCGCCTCGCATCGGAGGCGCCGTAGTGGCCCATGGAGGGGTTGTAGGGGAAGTAGAGAACGAGGCTGTGGAGGCAGCAAAGTCGGGAGGCGGGAGCAGCGAGCGCAGAATAGAACCAAGCTGCCAGTGTTGTGTGCATGGCGCGCCGAGTTAGGCCGTCCCGTAATACACAGTTCCCTTAGTACATAACAAAAACAATAGAAACAAACAATAACAAAAAAAATTATATATATACAAAAATTATTAAAACTTTATATAAAAGAGTGACAATGAAAAAAAAGTTTTTAAGGCCCATCGTGGCCTCTACTGGTTGACATTGGACATGATGTGGAACGAGGCATCGACGTCATCTATTGCTACAAGCCAGCAGGTTAGTATCATTCTTATATAGTGTAATTTCAATCTTCTAAGTTGCGACCACGTTGTTTATTGCACTGAACGCCTCGTCAGCTGTCAGTCAATTTGAATTTTAGCGGGTGCCTTGAATGATCTGCCGCCACGGCGGTCGCGACGAAGGGGACGTGGGTCGCGGCGGGGAGGGGAGGGGATGCTTTACTTCGAGTGTCCGTCCACCCCCTCTTCTTCATTCTTCTTCTTTTCTTGGCAACATTGCGGCCGACACCGCCGCGTCGCTACCGCCTTCTTTGATCGTAACCATGACAACCCAGACAGCATGGGTCAGACGCTTTCTTATAGACTTCCGCCAAGTCGCGAGCTCGAATCCTGACTCACTCTCTTTTTCCTCGTCTTCAACAAGGAAATTCAGCTTTTATAGCGATATCTTATCGCTTTACACTTGGATTTTCTAAAAGCAGCTTTAAATTATTCAGATTTAATTATAATTTTTATTATAGACATAATTAAATTTGTAGTGCTGCTTTACTTTTGTTTGGGTTCAAGTCCCGCGCAGAAACTAGCGCGTGTGCGGAGGCGGATACGGGGGCCGTGGGGGCGGTTACGGGGCTGGGATCGATCCCAGACGATTGGTTGCCGCGTCGCTTTTCCGCGCTTGCCGGCCGCTACACTTGATATCGCGTTGGCTTGAGACAAAATATACACTGAATAACACGCTAACTTTATATTAAATTTATTATACCCCAGTTTAGTATATAATAATAAAAAATATATATATATCAACTTTGCCATTATGAGATTATGTGTATTTCATCAAACATTGAATTTTAGCTCTATTGTTTTCAATTTATTCCTTAAATATCCTGAATTCCATAATAATATATAATAATTACAATACAGATACAGCCGGAGAAATCTCCGCGATTTTTGATGACGTAGCGCACGGTGCTAGGCCACCCGCACTACTGCAGCGCTCAAGGAGTTGCATACTCTCATCAAAATACGTAGCGCGGGCTCCTGGGGCATTTGCGTCTGTTATTTTCTCTAACTCGTACTTAAAATAACATTTGAAATGTATGCAAATATCTCCCTTCATACTCGTCAGTTAGTAGTACGCATTTCGTGAGCAAACTTATCTGAGTTTTTTAATTAAAAGTGCGTCAAAATCTTTTTCATTCATAAAACAATTTCAAGAGATATTTATATATAAAAAAAAAAAGGTATTGGAGATTGATTAGAAGCTCGAATTACTCCCGCTAGATGGCCAGTTTTTGCGACGTGTGTTTGAATGCAGCTTGCAGTAGGGACACACGTAAGGTCTGCCGTGTTGTGTAGTATCGAGGAAGCCGCCGGGGGTTGGGGGTCGACAGCTGGACGAAATAATACAGCAGCCGCTTGTTGCACTTCCTCTAGTAGGGCCTCGGGGCGGCTCTCAAACACACGTGGGCAGATACCAAAGTGTGATAACCAAACGTCGGCACACCAATCGTTTAATTGTTCTTTCTGCTTCTTTGTTTTCAAGATAACTCATTATTATCACTTTCTTATAAATAAAATAATATCGTAAAGTAATGATTGACTACTTGCATAGAAAATATATATAGCTACTTGATTTAATAATGTTTCCAAATAATGTTATTTTTTTTATTATTTATTTAGTATTTTACTCGCGTGGGTTTAATGAAAATATTCTTTTGGAAATTACTGCTCGATAAATTAATTTGCATTAATACATATTCGTAATTTTGTGTGAGTATGAAATGTATAATAAAATTAATTAAATTCTTATAACTTTTGGGATAGATAATTTTATTACAGAAATAAATTTCTGTGATCAAAATAATATATATTTTTTTTATTTGATAGCAAAATGAATAAATGAATATATGTATAATATATATTACTAAATTGATAACATTTATAATTAAGGTTGTTGCAATTTTATACAAAGTCGTTAACATAAAAGCCAATTAAAACTATCGATTGCATATTAATCAATTATTTACTATTCTATTGACGTTATGCTGTGAAGTTAAAGTTATTTTAATTGGCATTCGATTCCGAGCATGCAATCAATCTCTGCACATTGTATATAAAAACAAAATTTTTTAACTCTTATCAATTTTAAAAGCACAATTATAATTTTGAAAGCAGGCCAAGAAAAAATTGTTATAATTACTGCAATTGCAATAAATGTTATATTAATAACTTCATTATTTATGCTATCTGTGTTTTTAAAACTTGATGATGGTAATTGTGATATATTATTATAATTATTGCTGTATATAAGTACAGTAATTGAATGTTTACAGTATTATTATATAACTCTTGACAATTGCCCCACATTTTTTATACTAATCAAAGATGATAAATTGAGTTTTGTCGTTTCAAAACTAGCTTTAAATATAAACCTAAAATTTCAAATTTTGATTAAATTAATTACATTCACAATTAAGGGAGAAATTATTTCATACCCAAATTAGTTATTAAAAAAATGCTCTTTGTATAAATCACTTGCTAATAAATTTTTATGATTACCAATTTAGCATATTTTACTTTTCATTTGTAAAAGTTTCATCAGGTAAAAATCTAAAACTTGTTTTGATGCTCCAAAATATTATAACAATGATTGTCATATAAATTGACCCTCATCCCAGTGCAGGATTCCAGTACAATGGGGGGTTCCCGATAATGTTTGTCCTAACTCCCATTGCTTATTGGATTGCCGGATTCCTGATAATAATAATTCCAATTAAGTCCCAGTGCCATGCTTGGATTGCGGGAGTCCCGATTATAATGATCCCAAGTCCAAGTACTTGGATTGTGGGATTCCCCGGATTCCCAATGATGATTGTCCCGAGTCCCAGTACTTGGATTGTGGGATTCCCGATGATGATTGTCCCGAGTCCCAGTACTTGGATTGTGGGATTCCCGATGATGATTGTCCCGAGTCCCAGTACTTGGATTGTGGGATTCCCGATGATGATTGTCCCGAGTCCTGAACGGCCCCACGTCCACACGGGACGGTAAGAGGGAGCCGTGGAGAGCGAACGAGCGAGAGAGCGTCGCCGCCGCCGCCGATCTATAGTTAGGAAAAAGGGGGCGGGGACTAGACTATACAGCAACTGCGCTTTATCGACGTGACGTCATCGCTTAGCCAAGTTAATCGGACTAAATACGATGTAAATAACAATAACATATTTTTTTAGGATCACACGTTAATGTTGTAATTGACAATGTTTAAATTTATTTTATTTTAATTCATATCTTAGCTTTTTTTTATAATGAGAGAAAAATAATAATTAATGACTTGTGAATTAAAATTATTTATCAACGAGTATTACAACAAAGCAATAGAAGAGGTATAAAAATATTAAATAATACACGATTAAATTGCCTAAGCTATAACTCTAACTCTAAGCTCTATTATATATATATATAATTATTATACTCTAATTGCCTATATAACTCTATATCCAATGAATATAAGGTTGATTATTACAATTTATTTAAAAATGGACTTAAATATATTTTCAATTTGAAACCACATACTTAAATAATACAATAAAGAATATAATAATTTCAATAAATTTATGAAATATTTTTTTTTATTGGAAACTTTTGATTTGACATAGATGAAGAATTATTATTTTCATTTACAACGTTCTTCACAGATTTTTTTAATAAAAATCTTTATAAATAAGTTTTCATTAGTAAGACTGGCGAGGAATCTCGAAATAGACGTCACAATGAATGAAGGAATGCCGCGACAGACAGACAGTATTACCAACGCTCCAGTGCTGCTAGATTCGCCAGGACTTGTGGCGCTAGACACGTGGGGTTGAGAGGCGCCACGCCACATAACTCGCAAGCCGGTAAGGTTCACACCCTTGCTGATTTTGCAGTCTGTGTAATGAAAGACGCACGCGAATCTCGACTTTGTTATTAGTCACCCACGAGCGCCTCAAGTCAAGAGTTGGCTGATAGCCAGAGACGCGCCGAGAAGGCAAGCAAGTATAAGAACTGCAGTGACGTCATAAGATAACTTCGCTAACTCCACTCTAGGTTTATAATAACCACTCCGTACTCTTGACGGTGTTATAAGACTCAAAAGAAATAGAGGAACAAACTGGCAAAGAGATTTTACAATATCAACCTTACGTAATGGTTATATAAGGTCAATTATAATATACAGTTTGAAAAGAACTTTGCTTCGGAATGTGTGCGCCTGCAAAATTGGTAGTTATGCAAACTTACACAACACTTCTGCTTTATAAGTTGCTTTCTGCTACTATATTATATTGCTGTAAGAAGAATTTAATCATGATGGCTTCAGCGAATAACCATTAATTAAGTTAATTTCAGTACACAGAAATAAAAACATATAAAAAAAAGATCAAAAACAAGGCAGAAGCCTTGTAAACAAAAAGACATGATTAACAAAAATATAACTTTATAAACAACCTCTCTAATGACATGGTACGTCAAAACAATTACAAATTAATTACCACTACAAAATAATTTCCCATATACTCATATAGTTCTTCGTTCGTTATATATAGCATAAACTATTTTTTATCACTTCATTTTATAACAAGGAAATAATGAAATTCGTCATCTGCGATCGATAATATATAATATTAAAACTGGTGCAGTTAATCGTAACGTCATGTTTCCCGGTGCTCACAAGTCAAGCGTGAAATATTGACACAAGTGAGGTAACCTGAGTCTGCAGTAAACAATCAATGAACTTGCGGAACTGATATGGCCGTGTGATTGTTGTAATTATACGAGAAACTTTATTCTTCTTAATTGCATGATAAATTCTCCAAAATAATGAATAAATTAATAATTAAGATGAATAACAAAATTAATTAACTGAGTCAAGAGATCATAAGCCAAAAGAGCTGCCATTCTTTGAATAATAAAGGACTATGGTAATGATAGAGAGAAAAAACATAACTCACAAAACTCTATAAAAATAACATTTACGAGAATATCGATAAGCTGGCAATGTATGTGAATAAAGTGCTGAATATGCACCTTTTTCAAAGACAATGTTGGTCATAAGTTACAGCCACTTATTTGAGGATAATTCAGGGATTTTTTCTTCAAATTGATGTTGAAAATATTGAAAACGAGGATGATTTTCGGATAATTCATGGATTTTTCTAAGAAAAACTATTACAGCTATTATATAATAAAATAAATTTGGCCCCATTTTTTTCTACTACCAATTTGGCCCTTTTTATTAAAAAAATACGAAATCGATTTTTCAATCTTGTTTTAGTTATTGGACTTATTGGCATTTTAAAATGCATCAGACCTGGTTTGATTGATTATTTTTATGAATGACTATAGCACCTGCATTGCGGGGTATAAAGGTATCGCGGTCCAAGACGAGGAGGTTGGACCACGTTACCCTGGGAGGCTGCAGGGATTAAAGTTGTGGGGGCGGAGAAATGATAACGTGTGCAGTTGGAACAGAATGCGCCGCCGCCAACAAAGGGGAACGTTACAAGAAAGATAGGGTAGGGGTTGCGTAGTCATGGCAACACTATATAATAGTGTTAATATTGATCCATAGAGGGCGTACCAGTCGAAGCAGCGCGGGATACGAGTAATTGCAATATTTAAATTATTTTCCTCATCATATTAATTGATTTAACAAGCATTGATGTGATAAAAAAAATAATGAATTTTTCTATTAATTTTAAAGACATCAGAATATTTTAAGCATATTAAAAGTATACAACACTTCAGTTTTGATTTTTTTTTATCTTTCCTTGTATTTATATTTTTTAATGATTAAGTTTAAAATATTTATAATTATAAAAATACACAATTATTAATATGTAATACTTTTTATGAAATAATAAATATAGAAATGCAATTAAAATTATTTTTTAAAATATGCAAAGAAAAGAATTATTATAAATATACGGCATCAAAATTATGTCATATTTTTAAATAATGTAAAAAAAGTAAAAGTTATATACACTTTTTGACGTTGTAGTATATATAAATGTAAAAGTTTCAGGATAATGAGGGAAATAAATAGGTCTTTCTTTAGAAATGATAAGAATCTTTTTTTTTTATATACCTGGCAAAAAGATTGAGGTAAAAAGACTGTAAAGCTTAAATAAGCGGACATACTTCTTGTCGTTGTATGTTTATTTATAGCAGAAGCAGCTGTATACAAACAGATAGTAATTAACCTGACAAACTTGCGGTGGTACATTACACGCTTTGATTGACATTTATCGCTTAATTAACTTTTTTTTTTTGTTAACAAAAATAATAATAAACTGATTTAACGCTCCCTAACCATATAATAGTATCCATCATATATACCTTCTAGCCATATCGGAAAGAGAGTAAAGTTATTGCATTCAACTTACTTTTTATTCTTTTGTTTAGTATTGTTATTGTAACAAAACCCCATCGTAATATTCGTAATATATATCAACACAGAAGCATCAGTTTGGTTGCGGTAGGTATTGGTTTTCATGGAACAAGCTCTTGCATGTCACTATCTCGTCAAATCATTTTTTTTTTATCCGATCATTACCTTGTCAATGAGATTTTTCCTTTCGTATGTTTTATGGTCTGTTATAGGGGAGGTTAAATAAAAAAAAAAAGTTGTAGAAGAAGAAGGGGAGAAGGAGGAGAGGAAAGGGGAGGACACCTGTCAGTCACGTGGTTTTTCGATCTTGACCTACCCCTATCAGCGCGTGCCCAGATGCACCACAAGTGTGTGTGTGTGTGTGTGTGAACTCATATCATCATCGTATCGGCTTTCAAAAACCTCCACTCCTTATCGTCTTGTGTAGCGTCTTCTTCTTCTTCGCAGCGTACTCTCGAGATTACGTACCGTTGGTGGAGATAACATTATTATCTGTTGTTTGGAAGTGATAACATATCATCTTTACATGTCTTTATATTCAATCTGATGCGTAATTTTAAGTATTGATTTACAATTTATTTAATTACGAAATATTTATTATTTTCATTTTACATGTTTATAGTATAATTGATATGTTAAATAATATTATGATACGATATATTCAATGAATCGTAAATAATCAATGATAATATAATATGAATTTTAAATTGAAATAAATATTATAATTTATGTAAGATTATATAATTAAACATAAATACAAACAACTTTTATCAGTATGTATAAATCTAAATTAATTTAAACATAATGTGTTCTTCCTCATAAAAAAAAAATATAATAATCACATTATTTTTTTTAAACAAAATTATTTTGCATGGTACATTATTTTTTTTTCCTTAGAGTAAAGTTAGATGTCTGGAAAAAATATCGTCAGGTATTCCGCCAAGTAAAGCAGAAGGTTGCAGGTATATAACGTTGAAAGCAGCAGCCTCGGCTTCGCTGCCACCACCACCGCTGCTTGCTAGCGTGGGTATTAGCACGGAACGCGGCCATGTTGCCACTAATTGTCCACGGTCCTTACTTCGAGTACGTTCTTTGGCCCTTTTTAAACCTCACAACCCTGATGCAACCCTAGAGATCTTTATTCACTTTTTCAAAATCACATAATCGTTGCATAGATCGAGTAGAAAGATAGATTTATGAAATATTTGTGACGTCATTAATATAAAAGTGGCATCATGGCTAAGAACAGGTTAGGGCCGTGGAAGAGAGAGGTATAGTAAGATCCTGCTGTTGTATGGTGGAGTGGGAGTCAGCCTGCTGCTGCTATTGCAGGTATAGCGGTGAGCTGATTGTATACCTGCTAGCTAGCTTACCTGGCTACCAAGAAAGCCCTACCTTTTACCTTACCTGCCGCTTGTTATATGGCTTACAGTAGAAACCCCCCTCATCCTACTGCTGATATTCACCACCTCACTCTTTATTCTAAGTGCTCGACCATGTAATACCAATGGAATTTCACAAAACACCAGGGGTTGTCTCAATTTCTATCTATATGCATTTTATATTATCTTTATGTTAAAAAAATAATATTATAATACCCTTTAACTGTAAATCTCTTTAAATATATTATGAAAAAAAAATAAAAAATAGCGGGAATTCCTTTACAGATTAAAATAATTTAATTTTTCTTATTATTGTAATTTCATCTGTAAATTAAATTTGTGTTTTTATTATAGATTTTCTTACAAATTAGGACAGCATACTAATTTATTATCCTATATCTTTGCAATCCTTAAAATCAATAAATTTTGTGTTATTTACAAAGGTACATCCTAAAATAATATTACTATATTGTCTCCCATAAAACAAGTTTTAGATCATAAATACTTTCTCACTAAATAAAAAGACATCGTAAATTTATTTTTGACACCTTACACTAAATAAATATATCAGAAAGATATTGCAATATTTTAAATAATCGTGAGCACGTTGTCCCAGCATTTAAATCTCCGGCTAGCTGCGAGTTTGAACTGCTGCATCCCCAATGCAGACAGCCGCTCCTGCTGCTGCTGTATATAGGGGCTGCTACGCTCCCCTTGTGTTCAGCTGCAAGGGGGGACGAGAGCGAACGCTGCAGCAAAAAGTTGGGACTAGGGGAGCGCTCCCTCCACGTCAATGTATTGTTGCTTGTCGCGTCGTCCTCTGTTGCTCTTCCTTGCCTGCTGAATAAAATATCAAATATTATATATTATTATAAACAATTAGAAAATCGTTCAACAATAGGTCAAGTTTAATTAAATTATTATTATTAATTATTATTATAATGATTTTTTTTTGTAAAAAATATTTAAAATTATTCGTATGTTAATTCTCAAAGTTTTATTTAAAATATAATTAATATAATAATATTCATTTTAATGAAATTGAATACTGCAACAATAAAAAAAAATGTTATAAATTTTTATTGATGTAATTTTATTATAAGAATGGCATATATTTTATGCACCATTACATCAGTGTATATTATTTTCAAACATATAATTATATATAATTTAATGAAGCAAAATGACGAAGTAAAAAAAAAATAAATAAAAATACAAACTCAAATAATTAAAATGCAAAATTGAGTACCTGTAATTAGCAACATCCAGCAATCACATATGCTAATGACACAAAGAGTGATTCATAATATAAAGAGAATATAAATTATTACAATTACAACAATGACGTCATGATTTTGTTCCACTTGGCACGTAGCTCGTCAATAGAGGGTGCAACGATCGCTACCGATATGATTTCCATAAAGTGTAAACAATGTCTGCCTCGACATTTCTGCTGCTGATTTATTATTTGCTTCTTGGTGATTTGTAAGTCCGATGAAACACTGCTCAAGACATTCGCGGGAAACCAGTGCTAATAGTTCAAGCTTTCTCCGCTAGAGCGAAGCACAGGCTTGATAAATTTCCACTGCGGGAAAAGTTTTGAAAGTTTTTATGCTTCAGTATGCGCCAAGTGCGTGTGTACACAGCACAACTTTTTGAAGTGCAAAAACATTGTTGACGTCAACTTAATTGTTACAAATGTCAGCAAATTGGAGGATTATTGTGCTTTAGAATTATTATGATGATTATTAAGTTTTCAAAGCATGAATATTTCTAATTCTAAGAAAAATGTTTAGCTATAATACTAACTTAATTAATATAAGCGGAATTAAGAGCATGCAATTTACATTAATGACTCATAAATAAATATTTTTATTCTCAAATGCTTTGTTTATTTTATTTTTTATATCTGCTTTTGTTGTTTGTTTACAATTTTAGAGTTATAAAAAACATGCACACATTAAAATTGGTCAATCATTTAAATTTATTGGAAAAATGCTCAATATTTAGATTTGATTATGGATTTTGTAAAATAATATAATTAAATTTTAAAAATGTGCCTTGCAAAAGAACTGAATTTACGGATATTCAACTTTTATTTACTATAATATGAATTCTTTTGTGTACCCTTAATTGTCTCGTGTCCAAACATGTACTGACTGACAATGATGTTTCCAGGCTCCAATGACGGGTCTGCAGGCCAAGCGGAAGCGCGAGGAGGGAGACGAGGGACTGCAGGGCCTGCCCGCGACCAAGCTGGGTCCCCGCCTTGGCCGGTGCTGGCCTGAGGCTCGACTGGGACGTCTACGCGAGCCATGGCCCCCCGAGGATGACTCCCCGCCCGAGAGCGAGGACGAGGAGGACGATGACGAGGAGCTGGAGGAGTTGGGACCGCGCGCCGGCAAGGCACCCACCATGTACCGTGGACCGTATCCTTCGTGCTACCCCGGCATGGAGCCCAAGCCGTACTTCAATGGCGGGGGAGAACATGGAGCGCCAGCCAACTACGGCGGCGGAGGTGCTAACTACCGAGGAGCACCTGCCACCGCAGAGCCATATTGCCCTCCACCCAGATTTACAAGGACTACAAACTCTCCTCACCACCACCACCAACAACAACAGCAACAACAACAACAACAATATTGGCCATCAACCCAACAATATTGTTACCCCAGTGAACCACAAATACCACAAACACCTCAACCATCATCAAATATTAATAGTAATAATAATAATCAGACAATCCGGTGTGCAGAAAATGGTAAATCGTACCTGGAATTAGGATCAAGTCCAACAATAAATACAACAACAAAAAATAATAATAATAGTAATAATAACAATAATAATCATTCAATAAAATATTCTAGAACAGCAAATTATAGACAACAAAGACTTGCAGTACTTAATATTTCAATGTGTAAATTATCTAGATTTAGACAATTTCCTGATCCTAGTTTACATCGCTCAGTTTTAATATGTAATACATTAAGACGAATCGAACGTGAAATGGAACATGATAGTCAATTTTTCTGTAGTGAACCTCCTCCAACTTCAACTACACCTGGTCCAATGAACTACCCTTCTCCTCCAAGCTACCCTGCCACGCCTCCTCCACAAGAACTGCCTCATTATGAGCACAGTTTACGTGACTTGGCATCTCCTGCTCCGAGAGCCACACCCTTCCCGAGTCCAGCGCACCCTGGAAGTGAGAGTCCAGACTCTTCAGGGAGCAGCATCAATTGGGGGTCGGTGCTGAGTCTGTCCAGCCAGTCGGACCTTGACCCCCTTAACAACAATGGCGGGGGTGGTTCATCCTCTCTGCTCGACGATCTCGACTCTGAACTTTTGCCCAGTTGGAGACTCACACCCTTAAGTGCAGATGATGTGCTCAAATCGGTGCAATCAGAGTCACGTGCAGTGGTGGGGGAAGAATTAGTGGACAGTTTAATGCATGTACTAGTTGGTACATAACCCCCTCTACATTATGATAATGATTGGGGATCTTTAAATTTAAGTTGATTATATTATTAATAACAATGTCAGGTTGTGAAATGCGCCATCCTTCTTAGCTCAGTGTATTATTAAAAAGAAAAAGAGAATATTATAAGCAATTTGGCGGGTCAATATGTAATTTTTTTATGTTAATATTTTATATACTTTTGAATCCTTTTTTTGTTTTATTATTGCTGTATATTTTCACAAGAATTATAAATACAGTACTTAATTTATAATTTTTACCAAATTATTTTTTTGTTTACTTAAGTCTTTGTTAAATTATATTTTTTATATATATTATATATTTTTTAATCATCATAAATTCATAATTCATCGCTCAAAATCTTGTGACTTGTACAGCATAGTATAATGTTAATAATTTTAATTACCTTTTACAATTCCTTTGCAATTAAATTATTAATACTGGAGAGTTTTAAACTCAGCATTTTAACTATATTCAATTATTGTAAGATTGCCATCAACACTATAGTTTCAAACACTGCATTTATTTTTCCTATATAAAACATTTATTTTCTAAACAATTTTTAATTCTATTTATTGTAAAGGAATGTTAAATTGTTATTAAAATTATTGTTAGTATTTTCTAAGGATTCAGAGTAAGCTAAACAAGCCCTCTAATGCTCAAAGTGTGCTCAAAACAACGATCAGTTTAATTTACAAGCTTAGTATTAAAAAAAATGTTGCTAATTGTTATTAAATTTTTTAATTAATATGATAATTGCACAAATAACTTGTCACTTTTATATTTCAATTTTTTCTCTCAAATTTTACATTTTTTTAAAGGCCTAAATAACTTTTTGATTTTTGCTTTACAAAACTATGGCCTATTAGTTTGTTTTTTACTATACTGTATATGAATTCAGACTTGGCATTTTTGTGAACATTTTACTTGACTTGGTTGCTCTCTATATACATATACCCTGAAAATATAAACAACACAGATTTTTTTTAAACTACAGTAATATAATTATTACTTAAGAATTCTCTGTGTTTTGTTATTTATATTTGTGCTATATTTTTTAAACTTAAAATATATGAACTAGCACTTAGGTGCAATATAAAATGTATTGGAAGTGTCTGCGGATCTCTTGTACCAAATCTGTTTATGACAAAATATCAATTTTGAAAATAATTTCTATCTTACAATAGAAAAAAAAAGCAATAAAATTTGTAATTTATTTAAATTGGCTAATATAGAGGTAAAATAATAAATTCTTTTGGATTCCTCTATATATAATGTGATACCTGAAAATATGAGAGAAATTAAGTAATTTATAATATTAAAAAAAAATTGTTTTTTTAAAAAATCAGTATTATTATTTTGCCTCTGTAAACGATAAATTTAAGTTGCTCATTATTATTATGAAATTATAATTGATACAATGTCAAACAATTTTTATTAGCCAAGTAAATTTATAATGAGACAGAGTACCGCAGACTTGCGCTGTGATAATCATCATTTCTGCATGATTCTGTATAGCTCACAAACTCACTCTCATCAACAAATGTATGATACCTCTCAATAATACAAAACGAAACAATGGAACACGGCCTGTATGCAATAAGTATGATATTTATTGTATTTATAATGATTATATTATTACGAAAGAGAAATTAATTTGCTTGTAAAATTTAGTAGCCGTTTTTGCTGTTTTTATGAAGAAAATTATAATAAATTTAAATCTCAACTAAAATTTAACAAAAATAATAATCATTTTATTATTATTTCAAAAATCATAATTGTCATAATTATGCATATAAAATGTATGAAAATTTGATTAATAAAACACTGTAAAATGAAACGTAGTTTTTAAAAAAAAATTTATCAGTATTTAATAGAATAAATAAATTATATAATATTCAATTTAATAATAGTAATTTAAGTTGAGATTTCAATTATATAAATATATAATGTAATAATTAAGAAAAGAAAGTTCGTACAATCAGTCAGCATGTAATGATGGACTTTTAAATTTTGATTAAAAACCGGGCCAAAGATTATTATGAAAATACAGCATACAATTGTGTAATTTTGTATTTGAATCAGTGGGCTCTTTTGACATAAAAAGAAATTTGGCTCAAAATTTGAGCAAAATGTTGTAAATATAATATTTAAAATATATTACGAAAATAAATACCTCACTCCCTGCCATCAGAGATAATTAAATACTATAATGTTGATGACCCGTCATGATAATTTTTTTTTTTTTATACAATAAATTTAAGAAAAACAGAAAGCATATAAATATATTATATATATAAGCTTTGCAAGGATGGTATAATATTATATATATATAAAAATACATTAATGTACAAAAATGTTTGTCTATTTTCAAAGCCAAAGATATTTTATCGGATTTTAGGGAATGGCTACAGCTAAAAAAAAATGTGCTTTATTAATGGTTTATATAAAAAAATAAAAATTAAATATAAATAATATGATGATATTATAATAATAATAATAATAATAACTATCAAATTAGTTAGATGTATTTATTCAGATGATCTACATGAGAAGAGGTACTAGAAGAGAGATAACATGATTGGGTCGCAATGATAAGACGAGATGAAGAGATGATGCAATGTTGTACAGAGACGATGCCACCGCTAATAAGCAATAAAAATGGTTTCCAAAATAAAATATTTATTGTTTGTTTATTTTACTTTTTATATTTCAATGTTTTTAATTACAATAACGCATCTTAAACTATTAGATAAGTTAAAATTAGAGAGTCAATGTATATAATGTATCATTTAATATATATTATTATTATGTAAATATTTCTTTTATAGTTTTTTCTTGTAAATTGATTCAATAACTTGAAATTTACCTGGAATACATTTTCAAATATTTTTTAAAAAACAAGGTAAAAAAATTAATTTTATACATATTTCTCAGAATTCCTATAATAATATGATTATCACATTTTTTTTTTTCATGAATATGAAAAAAAAATGCAGGTGGCAGGTTTGAAATATGTATAACAAGGATACACCCCTATGAGCTTGGAGATCGAGGTAGGGTAATGGGTAGGGATAAGGAGGAACAGCTCTAGGATGGTGGTCGCGACATTTTACGCGTCCGTGAGACTGAGGGAACGGTGGAAAACCTTAGCCAGGATGGACACCTGTGCTTTTTTTATCAATGGATAATTATTATTCAACGTACAACAAATTAGTTATAAGTTGAAAATTTCATCAAATTTTATTAATTTGAGCATTTCTTAAATTAATTACTTATTTAATTTAATTTTAAAATGATCAAAATTAAGATTTTGTGCAGTCAATATTACATGAATGTATTCCATCCATAATACAAAGTGTCTAAGGTAAAACAAACTATTAATATATATTTATATTAGAGTTTTGTAATCCTTTATATACCCATATTTTAAGTACTTGAACTTAATCCTCTTGTAAGATATATAAAAGCAAACGATATGCATCAAGCTATACTCGTGACAGTCGTGACAATATACTGAAGTATTACAAGTATTAATATATATAATGCAAACATCTGAAATTTTTGCAGTTAATTTACTCGTCCCTTAATTTGAATTTAATATAGATCACATCTATAGGCATAAAATATAGTCAAATTACTAAAGTGAGCTATAGAACTTCGATTCTTTAAATTTAATTATTTATTCATTTTTTTTTTTTTTTAAATCTTTTAAATAAGTCCCTTTTACATAATATCCGCATGTGCTATTAAAATGTTATTGAGTTTGCCACTCATAATTTTTGTTTTACACATATGAGCATATTTTGAAAACAAAATGATTATTTGTATTTTTTACACATAAAGTACCGTAAGGTACAGTCATAGTGTTTACAATATTATTACATTTCTAATATACTGTATGTAGATATATCAAAGAGGATATAAAAAATAGATTAATTTGCAACACATTTTTCCTTGTTGCTCTGCGATTTCGTAAATACAAGTTTTAAAATCATGGAGGAAATAGATAATTTATAATTTATCCATGTTTAAAATGATGTGTCATGAAATTAGAGAGTTATTCTCGTCCTTCATATAATCATAGCATTTTCGCTTACCAAATAATATGATGTATATAGAATAATATAGATACATATATAAATTATACTTATTATACCTCGATAGTGAAAATGAAAATTGTAAGAACTTAATCGAGTGGTAGTCGTAACATCAATTTACAAACTTAATTGTTTATATTGGCTCCTTTTTTTTTTTTGGGGGGGGGGGGAGAGAAATGAAAGTACTTTTGTTATTTTCGTTAAGCACTCGACTCGGTGCTATATGGCAAAGACAGCAAAGAAACAGGGGGCCTTTCAAATAACACCACTTTAGAATATCTCACCAGTTTATCTTATCATGCCAAAATTATGCAAGGAATTAACATGTAACTGCTTGCGTAATAATGCGCAATTTTACAAAAATTCTTTAGTGATGGAATTTGAACTTGAACATCCTCCAGGAAAGACAACCTTAGAATTTATTCTCCTTAGCTTCAAGGGTAGGTGCTACATTTCCCCCGCCCCCTAAAAAACTCTTGACCAGCTCTTACATAATTTAATTTGTTTCTAAATATATCATTTTTTTTTTTAATTAGCCAATTGAAAATTCAAAATGAATTATTATTTTTCTAGACTTTTCATTCATAAAATTCACTCTTAATTATTTTGTTTATAAAAAATATAAAAATTGTCATTTATTGTTAATTTCAGTTTAACGATTTCTTTCTTTTAAGAATTATAAACCAAAACAAAAAAATTAGAATTTTACATTGCATAATAAGATCTTGCGGTCCATGACATCAAAGTGCAATGGCTTATAAACAAAATATAAGCTCAGTGACGTCATTACATTGCATTGTATTGTCGGCCGCATGGCTGCTGTTGAAAGAAAGGGAATCCCACTAAACGGAACTACCCCCCCTCTAGTTCGGATGTGGCACCAGAGAACACAATATCTCGGTGTCAGTCGGTGGCCTCTTTAATTTAATTTGCTTATCAGCCCAGGAAATAAAATGCACTCATTTAAATCAAAGTCAACAAATCTTACTTTTGTTCGATTACAGAAAAAAAAAGACGAAATTACTTTGATCCGGATCTTTAGCGCACCTGTTTATCATCAATTTAAATAATTTTGTGGTGACTGTAAAAAAAAAAAAAAAAAAAAAAAAAAAAAAAAAAAAACGCAGAACAGAACAATAAAACACTTTAAAGTAAAAAAAAATAATAATAATATACAAAAATATATAAAAACAATAGAAAAAAAATTATCTTGATTGCTCTTAAAAAATTAGATGATATCATAGAAAATTTGAGTCATATAATATAATATATATAACAATAAAAAAAACAAATAAAATGTAATAATAAAAAATATTTATATTTAAAGTAGAGATAACGTCAATCAGCTGTTTTTTTAGCTCCATTTGATTAACATGTAAACCTTAGCAAATTCACAAAAATTCTGAAATTTTTTTGAGAGGCAGATTTAAGTGCCTAAAATTAAAAGCCATAAGAAAAAATTTCAAACCAATTAAACGAGCCGATTTTTTTAAATTAATTCATTTAATTTTTAGCATAGGGCTTTCCCATGGAGAGACAAATTAAAAACTTAATAAAAAAAAGTCTCGTTAAATTGTTTTGAAACTTTTTCTATGGCTTTTAAATTTAGTTACTAATATCTGCCTCTCAAAAAAATGTCAGAATTTTTGTGAATTTGCTAAGGTTTACATGTTAATCAAATGGAGCTAAAAAAAACAGCTGATCGACATTATCTCTACCTTAAATATTTTGGCAATCTTTTATATAGTTATTTAAAAACTGGAAAATCCCAATGTATAAATAAAAACTATTAATTTTTGCATACAATAGAATGTATTACGTGAATTATTTGATTGACGACATTAAATTTCAGCGAATAACGAAGACATACCTCACGTCAGGTCCAGTGAGGAGAAAAGACGCACGACGCGGCGTCCGGTGGAAAATGACCTCACACACTCACCTGATATTGTGACTCACTATGTAGTAGTTTGGCTAACCGGCGAACTACACCGCGGCTCGCTTCTCTTTCTCACCTGTTAACCTAAAGCCTTTAGGGCACAATATATATAGTAGTGGGCAGGGCTTATAGATATCGTGAGATAAAAAGTGGAATTTTCTTTCTTTTCCTGCTGAGATCATATTATTATATAAAAAAAAATGATAATTTATATTAGGCATCCCCGTGTTAAAATCTTCCAGACGTAGCGTCGCCGTTCTTATATAGTAGACATACCTACTCTAATGTAGCTGATTATCAAGAGACATCGTTGCGGATACATATCGCTGCTGCCGCCCAGAAGTTGTCGCCGCAAAACCGAGTTCGTCATCAGAGCCACAGCAGCGCGTCTGTCGGCGACTACTACCACAACAGACCCACAAGAACAATCATTTACCTCTTTACACGCAACGAGAGCAGATCATCACTACCTCGCAGGTACCCGACCTCAGAGCACCATGGTCAACCGATCTATCAGAATTCAGCACAAGTGTTTTATTGCATGCTTCGTTTTTATACAGGTGAGTCATTTTATTCTTTTTTTATTAATTTAAATTTCATTCTAATGTGTCATGAAATTAAATAATAATATACATAAGGAAATATAAAGGTGATAATTGAGTGATATTTTAATAAATAAAATTACATAATTATATGATGGTTTTATAAAATTGTTAAATTGAGGAAATGGATTTTTAAAGGACTTAAGTGAAGATATTTGCTAATGGACTTAAGTCTTTTTCATATAGAAGTCAATATAATTAATAAAATTTGATAATTGAACGTTGTTGTTTTTTTACTATAAGTATGCAAAAACATTGTTATAATATAACGAATATATAAAGAAAACAAACAGTATATTTTTTTGCATGCTTTGATAATTCATGGTAATTTATTAAACTTAGTGTTTAAAACCCATAAATTTGGAGCAATTATGTAAATGCGTGTTTTTATCGGTGCACTTTTTGCTGCTCGAGAGCGAGAGTGATATAAGGATGGGTGGTACATCCAGTACTTCAATGTCTGGGAATTATTTCGAGCTGCTGCCGGCGGCTTCTGTCTGCATGCCTTCATAACCATCTTAATAATCTCATACGTGCACCGTGAATCACACACACCAGTTTAGAGCACACACGTCGCCGTTATATCCTTTTCGATGTCATTCATTCTCGCTTACATTTTTATTAAACTTGCTATGCGGTAATTAGAGTTAGCAAATCTTAAATAAAAACATCTCTTTTTATTTACCAATTCTCCATGAAATATTGTCAGCGTCTAACTTGTCAAAATACTGTACAAATAATCAACCACTTGGTCACTGCGACCAGGCCTTTTACTCCCAAACCGACCCTGCAGGACCCTGGATATTGTCAAATAGCAGTTTACCAGATTCGAATTACTAGGATATTTACCTTTAACCCTCTCAGGGGTCTGTACAATATTAAAAATCAAATCAATCATATCAAAATTCTTCTATATGATAGCAGGATGAATTAAGATATTGCACACAGTGATTTCATATTATCGCCAACATCATTAGTGCATGAATATCACAATCGATGTTCGGAATCGAAAAGGCCAAAACAGCATTTTGTATTTTAGCAACCACGTGGGAAATTTTGTTTTTAAATTTTTAACCATACTGTTGTTTTTTTCCTCCTTCAAAACCACAGACAGAAAAAAAAGTGTTGTTCTTTTTTTAATAAAAAATATTGTTAACAATCATTAAACAATTAACTGTAAAAAAATAATGGATGTGATATTATTAGACTAAAAAATTATTATAATAATTATTGCATGTAGTAAATAATTAGTTCAACATTTGTTTTGCGATGCTTTAATTGCGGTTGTGACAAAGATGCCGCAGCGATCTCCTTCATGATGTATGCAGCTTCCCTTGCACGCGTGCGGTGGGGCCGCCCGCCAACAGTGCGGTCGACGATAGTGTTTTTTTTTTATTATTATTATTAAATAAGTCTCAATAACAGCAAAACGAGAGACAGGAAATGCCAAAAATTTCCATTTCATAGAATCTGTTTTTTCATAGTTAAAACATAAAATGCTAATTGTTGTACTTTTTTGTGTGTTATTTGCATACAATTTACGTAGAATGAATGAATAATTTTTTTCTTTGGACTCAAGGGTAATTTTAAATAAAGTATTTAAAACTATATATGTTTGTTTATATGAATGACTTTCGTAATTTTTACTAACTTCATTATAAGAAACTGAAAATAGAAACGGGTTTCTGGTATTGCGGTCTGTGAGATTATAATATTTATGATAGCCATGCATGTAATTATCTGTCTTACTTTTCGCAGTACTACAAAAAATAAGAGGATAAAATTAATTAGGTTTCTTTAATTAACTACTTCATTATAATATTTGTTATAAAAATATTGGCGTCAATTAAATAAAGAAGAATACATTTTAGACAAAATTTTATATTTTAAATTTACTAATTGTTAACTAATTTAATTGTTTGTTTGAGCTTTCACAGTAATTTTTTGTCTAGATAAGACACGGAAGTTACCTCAATAGAACTTCTTCAAACACTCTGAGGCGATGACTTTTACGTTTTTTTTTTTTTTTTTTTTTTTTAATTTTCTTGAAACTAACTTGCCTTTTTTATGCATCATAAGGAGTCACACTAAGGTGTGAATGCATTGACATTTGGTAAATCACCTGCCTGACGTGGTTCACAATTCAATAAGTACTAAAAATTAATTTCAACTCATGCACCTCTTTGTTAAGTTCACAGAAAAATGAGAATACAATTCTCGTATTTTTACATGAGACATTTGGAAAAAACGATGCTCTAAATTTAATACTTCTTATTGAGATCATGTCTAACTTGCAGTTTAGTCTTAACCACGTAATATATAGCTCAATTATCAAATTATCTTCTTCATATTATATTTATTTATACCCATTTTCCGCCTATTTATAACACCATCTCTAGGTAAAACCACTGAATATATTTAATAATACACTTATCTATATTTTCCTTGTAATAATTATAATGTAATTTTTTTTTTTTTTGTTTCATGTAGGTGTTAGCAGCATGTTCTGCCGCCAGTATAGGAGACATCGCTTTGTGTCCATATGAAATAGAGACGAATAAAGATGATCAAAGAATACCAATGGAAATAAAAAATCACAACTGTCGAAAGTCTGTAGTTCGAAATGTGGATGCAGGGGATGAAAAAGCAAGTTCAATTTGGTCTAAAACTTGCGAGGATATTGGAGGACACTGCGTGCAGGAGCAAGACATAATGAAAGTGACGTACAAGCAGCACGGACCGCACCATCACAAGCATGATGATGTGCGCTACAACCGCTCGTGCGTTTGTGTCGCTACGAGAGGACTGCCTGCCAAACCTGTGCTCCCAGATATTACAAGATAACCCTTGTAATTAAAGACTAAATTAACTAATTTATTTGTACATAAAATGCTGTGATTTTTCTACTTATTTATTTATTTATAATTAAGTGTATTTATTATGTTGCCATTTATATAAAATCAATTGTTAAGGGTAAGGTAACGCCACCAATGTTAAAAAAAATCCCTCTCACAAAAATTCTGAAAAAAATTTAAAATGTTCTCCTCTATACCCCCTATCAGTACCTAAAATATCAGGTATACAAATACGATCTAGTTTTTGAGTTATAAATTTTTAAAGTTGACTACTTTAACATGGAGAAATGAAACTCCCATGTTAAATTGGTCAACTTTAAAAATTCATAACTCAAAAACTAGATCGTATTTGTATACCTGATATTTTAGCTACTGATAGGGGGTGTAGAGGAGAACATTTTAAATTTTTTTCAGAATTTTTGTGAGAGGGATTTTTTTTAACATTGGTGGCGTTACCTTACCCTTAAAGTTAGGTACTTTGAATAATTTAATTCAAATTTGTCATGAGTTAAATTAATTACTATTTAAATTAATTAATTAAACAGTAATTAAGTTTCAAATATCAAGTAATCAACATGTGCAATTATAAAAGATATTTTTCAAAACATAGAAAGTTAATTGTCTAATTTTGAAGCTCAACTATTATTATTATATATCCTATATAGAGGTACGACACAATCTTTTATAATAAATGATTTATTTTTTAAATTTTTGTTAACTATTTTATTTGAAGTATTTTGCATGCACGTTACAGTTGCATGGATAATATGAGGAACTGATAAAAATAGTGTAATCACTTATAAATTTTGTTGGTGTTTTATATTTTTGCGAATGCAAATATAATAATTTTGTCTAAATAAATATCATGCACCTCAACTGTTTTCAAATCATTGCAAAAAAAAATCAAAATAATGTTTTCCATGCATGTAATTGATACAATTTTGATGACGCATTACGTACACAATAATTGCGTCGTCTATGATGGGTTATGTCAGTAATGTATCGAGATGCTCTCTATATAATATAATTTTCGGAGCTATCATGCTCCATAGTGCTATATTTATAATATTGAACAACGAAATATATGCCAACTATGCTCAAGAAAAGTGCCTTATAATGAACTGATTAATTTACTGTAAAATAATGTAAATATGTCGCTTTGTAATAAAATATTTAAAAGAAATACTTGTCTTATGCTTTTAAAACCCTTTCATTTCATAATTTTTTCTAAATATGAAGCTATATTAATATTTAAATATGTAATAAATTAACGCATATTCAAAAAACGATAAATCAGATAATATAAAATAAGTATGAGGATACATGGTAAGCTGCAGGTTTATAATTTCAGTCATATGTTAAAATAACATGCGTGATGGAAATTCCCACATATATATGACAACAGGAAACCACATGTATGTGATTTTTGTGGTAACAGTAAACGATGAGCACGCAAAACTATTGAAAACAATTTAGTCATGCACCTGATTGTTGTTTTATTAATTGAGGAAGACACTTTGATCAAAAAGGGAGAGGAGGGGGTGGGGGTAATATATATTTTTTTTAATTTGTGGAACAAAGGAATTTATTTTGCATAGTCTTTCAATTGCTTATATTTTTTATTCTCATTATATTGAACATATAATATTGTCACAAGCCACCTGAAGGGTGACTTAATGTTAGGCCGGAATGGGGGCATCCCCTAGGCCAGCTTTATCTGGGTAAGGAGGAGGGTGAATTTAAATGAAAGTCATGACAAAGGTTGGACTATATGGTTTATTAATAAAGGACAAATCATAATAACAGGTACACAAACAAGGAGAGAGGTATTTACCTTGCATAGATTAATTACTGGTGCCGACAGGCACAACCATCAGATGAGGCTCCCATCTTCAATCCAACTGACCACGAGACCACGAGCAACGAGAACTCGCATCCGGTCGCGACGTGGATTGCTCTTACATCAGCTAATCACACGCCGCGGCCGATGCTAATATATATAAGCAAGCCTTTACCCTTTGCACTTCCTCGCGCTCGCGCTCGGTCGACCATGATGTGATGAGGGAGATACGTATCACGGTATGCAAACCATACCAGGGCTGCCCATAGTTGAGTTCGTCTTAGGTGACCAACTCAACTATTGAGTGTCCTGGCTACCAGCCCGTGACAATATAGAACTTATGATAAGAGATATAATAGCTCGTACTAGAATTTCACAGTATGAGGGTTATTAAGTAACTTATTAAAATTTTATAAAAAAAAAATGTGGAAAATTTTGATACAATATTTGAACTGATCATATTTTGAGAAGAATTTTAGATAGAAATATAGCATGTAACTTATAGATACAAACCAAACATGGAGCTCGTGTAAGACAGTGGTGGATTTGCTCAAGGAGGGGGGGGGGGGGTCTCGTCAGGATTAAGAACACTCAACTGGGTGGAGAGCCCGCAGCAGACGTGATTTTTTTTAAGGTCACGTGACTGTTTGAGGATAAAATTATGAAAAAATACTAAATTAAAAATGAATGATCTCATACAAAGCTTCATATATTTTATTCTGTACCCCCATGCACTTTGTCATTTATTTGACATTTAATAATTCCATCAAGTCTTTAAGTTTTTTTGTTAAACATTTTTATGCTTATCTTATTTTATATTTCATATAGTTGTTCATTTATTTTCATAGTTCATATATTTTAGAGTAGTTCGATCAGAAAAGCAAATAGATCAAACAACATGTGCAATATTTTGATTACATAATAATATAATATTATATAGTATACTTAAATAATGATAATACTGCATAGACGCATTTTTAATCAATTATATATAAATGCATTTCGGAGATAAATTTAAAACAAAAATAAATTATATTTTTTGCTTTTAGATTTACTAAGGTCTCTCAAGGTGTCTCAAGCTCTCAAGCGGTACCCCCCACCCCTTGTATACGCCCCCAATATGAGAAAACTATCCTTTGTAAAATTAATCATAACATCATATTTTTAAAATTTACTTTATAATTATATATATTCTTTAAAATAAAATTTTGTATTTTTATTATTTTTTTAGTTACTTTCCTGTATGTCTCGCTTTTTTCCCTCAAAGAGTAAAATCTGTAATCTGTATAGATAGGGTCATAGGGCGGTCAAAAAAAGCCGGTACCCATACATCCTCGGGTGCCCGACAACCCTTAGGATGAGACGAGTAAGGCACTGACCCCTGGATTCCAGGGGGCCGTGAGTCAGATGACTGGATGACAAGGTTACTATAGAATAGAAAAGTTGTAAAAACCGTTAAGGAAACTTTCCTTGTTTGTTAAATGAGGGCCAACAAGTTCTAAATTTGCGTGAATCACTGAGGAGCACCAACAGCAGGAAACTCTCGCTGTGACCTTGAGGAGATCTGAAGCGCCGCGAAGCGCCGGCTGCTCCTCCCGGCGCCGAAACAATGGAGTGCCGTAATGACACTCTTACTGTTTATACGAGAGACACCACGCCTCTGTGTGTCTCTGCATTTCCAAGAAAAGTGCATGGTAGCAGACACGTGAATCACTTCAATTTACTATTCTGTCTATAGTTTTTTTAGATTTGGGCATTTGTGAGATATAATATAACATCTTATGTGGAAAAGAGCTGATCCAACTTCTTAACTTGGGCCATGCATTCAATTTTATTTGAGAATTGCGAGATATTTATTTTTAGGAAAAGATCTCACCCATCGTCACAGTTTAATTCTGCAATTGTCTGACGCCTTCTATGGTATAAATAATATTATAATACTGTGTATTCATATTTTATTTTTTTCTCGAATCATCAAGTATCATCACATCCTACACATTTATCTTTTATATTTTGTGTTTTTTGTATTCAATCTGTCCATGATAAATAATAAAACAATAGAATGAGTCTTTATTAATTTCGATGTAGACTGATTTTGAATCATAATTTCTATTTAAAAGTGACTCAAGATGCAATAATTTCATTTGTTTTCAAAGCTTTTTCCACACCTCCGGAGATTCCATAAGAAATTATTTTGTACAATACTAATAAAAATTTAAATATATTTATACAATAGATCTGATATGATCAGGAATAAAATATTTTTTATTAAGCAAAATAATATCTTAAGGATTTATTTATTTATTTATTTATTTATTTATTTATTTATTTATTTATTTATTTATTTATTTATTTATTTATTTATTTATTTATTTATTTATTTATTTCACCCAAAGTACAAATACAAAATACATTACAAAAATTAATTAATGGGTGCGGATTGCAACAAAGCACCGATGGCACTATTTCAGTAAAAAGTGGTTACAATCCTTTATATAACTACTGAAAAAACAATCATTAGCTGACCTCAGTTGATTGAGATCTCGGAATCGGCCCTCTTAGATTGAACAAGACTTGCAGAGAACTTAGAAATAAAACTCGCCATCTAAATTTTTATTGTGTTTCGTCAATTTTGAGAGAACTGAGGTAGAAGTTTAACATTGGCCTTTGGCCTCATGGACGGAAGCCGCGGCGGAAATTGAGCCATTGTGAGGAAACCGCCCCCTTGAATCTGCTCAAAGCATAATCGACTAAGTTTTAATCGTAATTCTCGTAAAATTTATTTCATTGATTCCGTCTAACAAATTTTCCTTGACTCGCGTAGTAACTGGAGGTCAATCGTTAAAATAAAAATACTTTTGAAACTTATCTGTTACTTGAATGGAAGTGGGGGAAGTGTGCACTTTTATTAAATCATGCATTTTATATGGGTAAGGTCCATAAAGTTGTTGTCACATGACGTTGTTGGTGACGCTAAAATTTTTTTAGGTTCGAGTATCTCATTTGCATTATTTCACTTCGATTGTAGGTTAAATTGTAGCTATAATAAATTTTATATTTAGCTATATTATAATGCAGCCTCCCACTCTCAATTAATAAGTAATTTTAGCATCTTACTTTAATCCTACTAAAATAATTCATACTTTTTGGTATCTTAAATTTGATGATTTTAGAATGTTACAATAGTCTCTATAATACTTTATTTCCGATGTCACTTATTCCACATGAACCTTTACAAGATCATTACGGATATTCTTAATCCTAGCTTCCGCTGAAATCCCCCGGACGTAAAATATATAATGTGAAGTCAAAACAGACCCTTTTGTGACGTCAGGGGTGTGAAGTTACCTCCGGTAACGTAACTGAGCAGTGCTGGATTGGAAGTGAGATAACGACATGGTGAGATAATCAAGCCTATATATTAACGGAATTAACGTCATCAATAACGTCTTCATGAGAACACAACTTTTACGGATTTATCCATATAAGTCTTGACAATTAAAGACGACTAATATTATAAGGAATATTCATCAATATCTTCAAATGCCATTAGAATTTGTCAGAAATTAGAAAGTTCATTTAATATCTTTATTTTTGTTGGGCGAGGAAAAATTCATATATAATATGATATGCATATCTCAAAATGTAATACTGTAATAAGCATAGATTTATAAATATATAATTATATTTTAATTACATAATATATATATAATGCTTTCAAGAGTCTTTTTTTTACAGTATTAACTATACATAATAATGAAATTTTCACTTATGGTTCCCCGCGCGGGCTTTGGACATAGCGTTGGTCCATTAATAAAAAGTAGCTGTGTCCGTCCTGACTGAGGTTTTCCACGGTTCTCTTAGTCTCATTGCACCTCAGCGAATGCTGGAACGCGTAACAGTAGCCGTGGTTGCCATTCTTCCCCTCCCTTATTCCTCCCATTACCCGTCTTGAGCTACAAGTTTATTTATAGACGTGTATCCCTATTTTTTTTTAATTATTGACTTTCGTCAAAACAAAACGATATATTTTTTTACTATTTTATTTTTATATATATTATAATTTAGCCATATAGTATAGTATAGTATAGTATATAGTTTAAATACAGTCAAATTTCTGTAGACTTTTGATTCAGCCCCGTGTGATGCACCTGCACTTTTAGTAGACACGCCACCGTTCCAGCACCAATGTGTTGCGGGAGACTAGCTGGCAGGCGTCAATGAACCAAGATTATGTCTGCGAAATAACACAGTAATTAAAAATTACTATTAAGTATAAGGTATAAGGGGAAGGAATATTTTAGAAAAAACTTATGAACTATATTTTATAATAAACACTCTTCATTCTACTTCCATAATCTTTTAAGTTGTTCATTCATTTTATGAAGACTTTGAATTTTAAAGACAATATAATAATTTTACGCTGTTTTTGTTTCCTGAAAAACAATAGACACCACAAGAAATTCCCCGAGTAGCCCATGATCGATTTAAGAGGATGGCCAGTTCTGGGAAACTTGAAGATCTGGGACTCTCAATCAGCGGACATCCTGTTCATATACGTACGTCAGCAACCTCCTGCAGGACCGCCACTTACGCCACCGAACATTCCCTGACCGACCTCAATCAAAATTAAACACCTAGTCAGTCTAAAAGTTCAACGGACGCACTTTTTTCAGCACAATAGTGATATATTATATAATTGATAGTGTTATAGAAATTGTCCTTTGTCTGTAATAATGAGCTATCGGATCTGCTATCACAATCTCGTGTGCGCGCAATATATCTCTGCGCTATTTCAGGTGAGCGCGCAACAATGAGCATTATTTTATACCTATTTATAGCTCTTAATTGCATGCACTCACCTGATATAGCAGACAATTAAGCTATTAATTGCAAATGAGATCATCGACAATTCGTCCTAAGATAGCATATAGCTCTCATCTCATTACTGCGGTCGGACGAGGGAAGAAATAAATACAGTATACAATCCATGACTTTTCTTCGGAGCAGTTTTTCTCATTTCCACCGAAAACTCGAATTGATCGTTATAAAAATTATTTTTGTAATAAGTAATAAAAACTGTGGATGAGCATCACCGGCTTCCGGATACAGTCAAAATCTGCTCTAAAAAAGCAGTTTCGTATATAGTGTTAAATTCTAAAGGATTTTAGCCGTTTATTATAAGTGAAATTTTAATAGTGCCAATGATGCTTTGCTGCAATCCGCACCCATTACTGTAAAATATTTTATTTTTATTTTTGGGTGAAATAAATAAATATAAAGCTCCGGTAAGTATTAGGAGAGTCGCAACGATGAGAAATGAAGGGTCTAGACTCTATAGAGGCGTATATATTATGTATATGTTGCCGCCATTGCTGGAGCAGATCTCAATTAGTGGAGTCTTCTTTGTGTATTATTTTATTATTTGTACAGATTGTTCAGCGTAATTATACATGTTACAGTCAAGGGTGGAGATCGAATCGTTTATAAGGTGATCGAGGATATTTTCGGAAAATTCAATTAATAGTATTAAACTCGTTCATATTTTTGTGACAATAAAAATAAAGGTTCAATTTTATATATAAATTCTAAAATATACAGTATAGAAATTAAAAAAAAAAAAAAGAAAAAACAGGATTTATTTAATATGCCCCATTCATGCAGGCAGAGATGGATTTAAAAAATAATAATCATAAAATAACGGCACTGATTTAATACATTATATTATAGTCTCATCTGCGTCACATATCAATTAAGGTTAATATATAACATACAAATACGTGGCATGCTGGAGTGTAAATTAAATTGCATTATACTTTATAAAATTAGCAATTTAATTGTTTGTAGCGTCAGAAAATTTAATTGTGAATTTTTCATTGGGAAATCCGGCCCTTCGCAAAATTAAACAATACTTCAATTGATGAAATACCGGGCCTATAGCTCAATTGATCCGCCCACATCAGAATCATCAAACGTTTAACAAGTTTACGTTAAACTGTTTAACCATATGGCATATATTATATACAGTATAATATATACCACGTGTTCTCCTCTAGCTATAATAATTAATCAGTGTACGTGTTTTACATATTATAGTATCGTTTTGTGTGTATGTATTATAAACTATTTTTGTGGCAGCTTAATATATATGTTGGCATCCGGACGCGAATTCGCTTCGGACGCGAAATGTTTGTTCCCAACGCGTTGGGATCATTCGAAAATTCCAAGAAGCGAAATTCGCGTTCGGAGCATCGCAATTTTGATCCCAACGTGTTGGGCACTTCAGCAAAATTCACAACGCGTTGGGATCAAAATTATTTGATCCCAACGCGTTCGGAACAAACGAGAATGATCCCAACGCGTTGTGAACAATGTGGAAAACGTCCAACGCGTTCGGAACAAAATTAAGATGTTTTTTAATGATTTCCATGACGCGAAGTTGATGGCGAGAAAGTCAAACTCATTGAAATTTAAAATAGGATGAGTATCGCGGTTCACGGTGTACATTAATAAATTAACAACGTAATACTTTCGTAATATGCTAATTAATTAATTGAAACTTAAGGAAGAACAAAAAATAGGGTCGTATTATGAAAAAGAAAACAGCACTTACCTTAATGTTTTTAGGCATTATAAACCAACACGACAGCACCGCACACGAATAAGAAGTGAAATGACTTAAATTTACATGCTTGACCTTTGAAATAACCTGTATCCAAATATAATCAACAATTGAGTACCAAAGGTCACTAGGATATCACTTATCTTATTATTTTTTTTTTTTTTAAATTGACAATAGAGTATTGTCCTCAAATTTTTTTATTGCAGAAATGGATAGAGGGTGCAAAGTTATGCTACCCTGATTTTTTTTAGATTTTTTAGAGCCCGGGAACTATTTTTAAAAAATTATTGAAAGTCCTTTTCGTGACGTCACGAGACGCCGCTCCTTAAGAAAAAGATAGGACTTGCCGCCGCGTGACGTCACAAAAAGGACTTTCAATAATTTTTTAAAAATAGTTCCAGGTCTCAAAAAAATCTGAAAAAAATCAAGGTAGCATAACTTTACACCCTCTATCCATTTCTACATTAAAAAAAAATGAGGACAATACTCCATTACATTCAAATTCAAATTCAAATTCAATAGTTTTTATTTCCATAATCTCCTACAGTCAAAAGTATTATACAATAATACAATATCTTGAGGTTCCAGAAACGTCAAATATATGATACACAACACAATACATATAACATTAAAAATAAAAACACTAAAAATTGTCAGTCATAAATGTTGCCACTGAATAATAACACTTATCAACAAGAAACTCTTTAAGCTTAATAGAGAACACTTTTACATCACATATACACTTCAAAGAACATGGTAATTTATTATATATTCTTAAACAACTCATGAAGGGTCCTGTTCTATACATTTCAAGTCTACAAGGTTTGGGAATTAAATTTAAACCACGATTCCGAGTGAAGTGATCGTGTTGTGTCTCATGAGAGCGAAACATCTCCATATTTTTTTTTACTGTAATTGCACATTCGTGAATAAAGATACTAGGGAAAGTAAGAAATTTTAAATCTTTAAAAAGAGGTTTACAATGAGCGTCTCTTTTAGCAAAACATATAATTCTTATTACTTTTTTTTGCAACAAAAATACCCTATCCGAGTCTGTGGAGTCTCCCCAGCATACAATTCCATATTTTAATATTGAATAGAAATTAGCAAAGTACATTGTTTTTAAACAGGCCATTTCTGATTCATGCCTTAATTCACCCAACGCAAATATTACTGAGGATAATTTTTTACAAATATTATCGATATGGTTTACCCACCGTAAATTACTATCGATTGTAACGCCTAAAAATTTTACATTGCTATGCAGTTCAATTGTTTCCCCATTGATAAATATTTCATTTAATCTAGGATTTTTATTCCATATGGTTTGGAACTGCAAGACCTCAGTTTTATTTACGTTAAGTTTTAAACCATTATTATTAAGCCAATCTTTTACCTTGATTATTATGTTTGTGATATTATTTTGAAGAGATTTATTGTCTTTTGCAGTAATTTTAAAATTTGAATCATCGGCATAGAGAATAGGTTCAGAGTCCTCCGTAACAAAGGATAATGGCATGTCATTAATATAAATTAAGAACAGGATCGGTCCTAATATACTACCTTGGATTACGCTGTGCTTAATTTCAGTACTATTGGATACAAAATTTGTCTGTCTACCATTTACAACTTTTGTTACTTGAACCATTTGCCTTCTGCCTGTTAGGAATGTTTTTAGCCAATTTAAGGCATTTCCTCTAATTCCATATAAATTAAGTTTATGTAACAATATGTTATGCTCAACCATATCGAAAGCTTTGGACAAATCGAGGAAAATTCCAGCTGTATGCTTTTTATTATCAATGCTCTCTAATATCTTATTCACCAGTTCAAATATTGCTGTTTCCGTTGACATATTTTTACGAAAACCATGTTGATAAAATATTACAATGATTTAAAAATGAGAGTAATTGATTTAAAAATGCACGTTCAAATATTTTAGAAAAAACTGACAAAAGACTAATTGGTCGATAATTATCGAGACAGGTGGCATCACCTTTTTTATACAATGGTTTAATTATGGCTACTTTTAATAATTCTGGAAATACTCCATCCTCGAATGATTTATTAATTAAATGTGTTAAAACATTTACTACGTGGTTTTTACAAGATTTTAATAAAAAATCAGAGACTTCATCAAAACCACTCGAGTGCTTATTTTTTAAATTATTTAATAATTGATATACTTGTGAAGATGTTAATGAAGAGAGAAACATAGATTTTTGATTACAATATATATTTTCATAAATATTTTTTGTGGATTTTGGGGCAGATTTTTTTAATTCATTTATACAATTATCAAAATATAAACCAAATGAATTTGTAATATCTTGTGGGTCCGTCAAAAATGAACCATTATCGTTAATTGCGTCGATTTCTCTCTTGACACTAACTTTCCCGTGTCGTTTTTTAATTAAATCCCACATTGCTTTTGACTTATTTTTTGAATTATTTATGGTATACGTATTTTGCATTTTATTCGCTGCTCTTAAAAGTTTATAATAAATATATTTATAATTTTTTACGTATTCCTCTGTCCAAATGTGAGGGTACAGTACTTGAAGTTTTTTTAATATTCTTATTTTTTTCTGCGATATTTTTAAACCAGGTGTCATAAATGATTTTTTAGTTTTTTTAGCATTATTATTTACTTTTAAATCAACTTCAGGAAAATTTTTATAAAAGTGATTCATAAATATTTTATGAAACTCTGAAAACATGTCGTTAGCATTTAACTTACTGTAAACTGTGGACCAACTTTCGAGTAACAGAGAATTCTGAAATTTTTGTATATTTTTTTTGGAGAATAGTCTTTTTTTTGTTTTTATATTAGGGGTGTTTTCATTTTTTACGTCAACTGAGAAAGATATTAATTGAGCTTTATGGTCAGACAAATCAAAATCTAAAACTTTACTTTCATATACATCAAGTGGACAAAATTTACTTAAAAAAATATTGTCAATTAACGTTTCTGTTGTAGTACAAATTCTAGTAGGAGAAGTAATTATTGGAAATACATTGCAACACTCGAGTAAAGATAAAAATTGTTTAGTTGCTTTTGAATCATTTAAAAGATTAACATTGAAATCACCACAAATAAGGGGCTGTCTGCCATCTGCAATAATTTTCAAAACAATTAATTCAAATTTGTAAAAAAACATGTTAATATCTCCAGTAGGAGGACGGTAAACACAAACAATAGTAAAATTAATATCGGATATTGTTATATCTATTGCAGAAAATTCAACATGATTTTCTGCTGACATATTGACTATATCGGCTCTCTCTTTAAAATCAATTTTTTCTTGTACGAAAATCAGAGAACCCCCTCTTATGGAGGTTTTCCGGCAAAAAATGCTTGCAATTTTAAAATCAGACAATTTAATTTTAGTATAATCTCCTGCGACTAAAAAATGTTCAGTTAAACATATCAATTTTTTATTTAAAAGAGAATTCAAATAGTCTTCTAATTGTATGGTTTTGTTATTAATACCTTGAATATTAACATGAAATATGGAAAAATATTCGATTTTATTATCATTGAATCTCTTATTAAATAAACAATTATTACCCTGTTTCAAGTTGTCTGTAGTAGACAAGTTATCTATGGTGCTAGGAATTTTTTGATTTTTGTGGGCGAGGCCGAAGACACGGCTTATCAAACGTTTTAACAGATACATTTAATTTAACGGGAGATAAATTAACTGACTGAAGGCTATCATTTAATTCATTTAGTGAATTATTATAATGACCAGAACCTGTTATTAAAAAAAATAAAAATATAAATTTACTAATTTCATGTAAAATTCATAATGAATCACGTCATTTCATTTTGCAAATTGAAGAAAATTTAATCTAATTTAATGTGTAATGTAACCCAATCAAAGTTTTCTGCTCGTTGTTAGTAAACAAAGAATTTTATTGTTGTGTAATGTCTGTCGCGTGAAAGGAAAAACGTGGGACGGTTGTTGATTTACATGTTAACTTATGGAAAATGACCGTTAATTATGAAGTTGAAACGGTTAACTATTATAGCGCCAACAATACCATTATGCCTAAAAACATTAACAAGTGTTTCTTCGTTGCAGTGTAAAAATAATAATTATAGAGAGAAGTGTTTTTTACACTGCTGTAAAAGAATTGTTATAAGACAATATTGAATTTTATGCAAAATAATATTTTATTTTTATATGCTTTATATTTTGTATGCTTTTTTGAAACGTAAGTGCTGTTTTCTTTTTCATAATACGACCCTATTTTTTTGTTCTTCCTTAAGGGTAAGGTAACGCCACCAATGTTAAAAAAAAATCCCTCTCACAAAAATTCTGAAAATTTTTTAAAATGTTCTCCTCTACACCCCCTATCAGTAGCTAAAATATCAGGTATACAAATATGATCTAGTTTTTGAGTTATGAATTTTTAAAGTTGACCAATTTAACATGGGAGTTTCATTTCTCCATGTTAAAGTAGTCAACTTTAAAAATTTATAACTCTAAAACTAGATCGTATTTGTAAACCTGATATTTTAGGTATATACTGATAGGGGGTATAGAGGAGAACATTTTAAATTTTTTTCAGAATTTTTGTGAGAGGGATTTTTTTTAACATTGGTGGCGTTACCTTACCCTTAAGTTTCAATTAATTAATTAGCATATTACGAAAGTATTACGTTGTTAATTTATTAATGTACACCGCGAACCGCGATACTCATCCTATTTTAAATTTCAATGAGTTTTACTTTCTCGCCATCAACTTCGCGTCATGGAAATCATTAAAAAGCATCTTAATTTTGTTCCGAACGCGTTGGACGCTTTTCACATTGTTCACAACGCGTTGGGATCATTCTCGTTTGTTCCGAACGCGTTGGGATCAAATAATTTTGATCCCAACGCGTTGTGAAATTTGCTGAAGTGCCCAACGCGTTGGGATCAAAATTGCGATGCTCCGAACGCGAATTTCGCTTCTTGGAATTTTCGAATGATCCCAACGCGTTGGGAACAAAAATTTCGCGTCCGAAGCGAATTCGCGTCCGGATGCCAACATATATATTATATATATCCAGGATTATTTTAGTATCGTATATTTTTTTTAAATCAAAATTCAGAAATTAAGGTTTATTTTAAAGGACACAAAATCAGAGTCAGTGTATTCATATGATATATATATATATATATATATATATATATATATATATATATATATATATCTCATCAGCAAAAAGGACTGGTCCGCGTACGTGACACATATCTGCACGCGACAGCTAGCTATAGCTTATATATATGAAGGAGGTGCATGAGGGCTATACTCATCAGGCGCGGATCCAAGGGAGGATCGAGGTACGTATATAGCGACCCCTCAACACATGAAATTTTGGATTCAACTTAACATGGGCATCCCCCTCCCCCAAAATTTTTATTAACATTATGGACCGGGCGATGCATGCAGCACTCCCCGTCTGAAGTCCCCGAAAGTTTGTTTTGCATCTGCGCCCGCATATATGGGACTCCGATCGTCATGGGAAATGGTTCCATAGCATCACAGGTGCTATTTACTTTTACAGTCCACGGGTACATATATGATTTTCATAAAACAGAACATTTAAAATTAATCTTTTGCGCGCAGCTCGATCGTAGTTAAATACAAATAATACATACAATTAAGTACGTTGGAAATCATGCTTTATAAAAGATAAGAAAATTTCATCTCCATATAAACAAATGGAGTTCAAGTTTATTTCTTGTAAGGAAAAATAGTATGCAATAGTTCGAAAAATTGTATCTTAAATAAATTTAAAAAATTCAAACAAAAAATGACCCCCAACAAATTACCCAGCTAACACATAATTTCTGGCCGTGGTTTGGCCAAAGGTGGGCTTGCCCGCTTGGCCCACGGAGGGCTGCCTCGCCTGGCCCCACCACTTTTTGGTCATCGGGTTGTCGTTGGGGCCCAGGTGGGCTGCCCCAGGAGCGTGAATATTTGGCCACGCTTTTGCTTACATATAATTTAATATTAGATAATTATTAATTTTGCAATATTATTGTTATTTCAGTAGTTATTATAATTTGCTTTGTGTATATGTACTTAACTTTATTTTGCGTTTATAGGTCGAGTTTCTGTTTGTGTCATAGAATTTTGTCAGGTCTATTTTACTTTCATTTCTTCAGGACATAGGTTTTCGTTATGTTAGCGTCAGGTTTGATTAAGAATTATATTAAATATTACTTGATTTAGGTTATTTTAAAACTATATTAAGTAAAACTCAGGATAGTAAAATTAACTTGAAGGTGCGCTGCGACGATGCTCTCTCTTCACTTCTCTAAGTACAACTGAGTGGTTGAAAAATGGCTGCTAGTGAATTCCGTTATCAGAATGACCAACCTTAGCAAAATTTCACTGTATACGTAACCTAATTTTACTTAATGAACTACGCAATTTGTTCGATTTTCTTTTAATATTAAACTTAGAAATGTCCTGAAATGTTATTTTAAATATATTTTTTTACTATAAAACGGGATTTTAAGGACAACTTTCTTACAAAATTTAAGTGTAATTCCGCGCTGCAGTTGGCATCTCTCAAACTCAGACGCGACTCAGACGGCTCTTCGAAAAATGGCAGTCACAAAACTTTTTATTTTCCTTTCTTCATTCGTAATATAATTATATTCTTTACATATTTTCTAAATATTTACATTAAATAAGTATAAATTATATACTTATTTACGTATTTCACATAAAACAATCAAGTTGTGCGAAATTTTATAATAATTAAATATAGTTAGAAAAAATTAAAATAATTAATTAATAAATTAATTTAAATTTTTTAATTTTATTGTTTATAATAATTAAATAATAATACTTGAAAAAAAAAAAAAAAAAAAAAAAAAAAAACGAAGAAAAAAATTAAAGTTTGTCAGGAAAAATTTTGAAAATTCCAAGTCCCAAAGTTATTGCATGCCATATGGGGGCAAAAACCGTGCCCCATACGGCATGCCCAAGTGCTCGGGCTACCCAAAAGTCTCCCCAACTCGGCCCGCAAGTGGCAGCCTACACGCGGCTGCCGGGAAGCGGGCCGACGTTCGGCAGACTGTGGGCTGCCAGTTGCCCGACGCTTGCCCACAGTGCCCACCTTGGGCCTGCCACTGGCCAGACAAAGTGTGTTAGCTGGGTAACACTGCTTCGCCGATTGTCGGTCTGGTGCAGTGGGCCCGGCCAATAATTCTATTATAGCTGTTACAAAATACTTACATTTATTTTTACTGTTTTGTGTTTATTGGGCCAAAAAGCTTATATTAATTATTTTATCATACTAAAAACTATAATGAAGCAATAATCTTTAATTTAATCCTCTGAATTTCCTTTAGCTTCGATTAATCTATAATTAAACAAGTATATATATATATATATATATATATATATATATATATATATATATATATATATATATATATATTTGCTATCACCATGAATGATACTTTCCCTCCCTTATTCTCACATCCAGCCTTAATTTATCCCAATAAACAGTCCCTCCTTTTGGGCCAATTCCTGGATCAGCGCTGCATGGTACAATACATTTTTTACTGTTGTGTTTACCGAATATATATGGAGACCATGGATAAATCTCCTCCATGATATAGACCTAGATATTATATATAGGATAGGGTGTATCCCCTGCAAAAAAAAAAAATAATAATAATAATCAAAGGCTATAGCTCTTTCATTGTAAAATATGCAGATGCAGCATTTTCAGCTATATATATATATATATATATGTACATATTTATATATTATAGTTCTTGGATTAATTGTGACTACACTATTATGACTCTCCCCCCCAGGGCCGTCGCTAGGCTTTGGGGGGCCCTGTGCGAGATAGGAATGGAAAGGAAAGGAGGCCCCACACCACTGGGGGGTCTGGGGGGCGGAGCCCCCCAGAACAGCCCGCCGCAGGCGAAAAATTTTTTTAAGCCACGCCCCCTTTTTGAGCAATTTTTTTCAATAAATTTCGTATATTTGAACCACGATGCTGTACTGTGGCGCAGCAGTGCACGAAAAGTTGCATACATTCAAGGGGTTTCACGAATCAACAAATTATAATGTTTCCTTATAGTGAAAGTATAAAGAATATTAAAAATGCCTAAAAATTTTTACTGTTAAATTACCCTTAATATTCCTTTGATTTTGACTGAGAGAGTTTTTTGTGTGCATTTTACAAGCTAATTAAATTTTATTCTAATTTTTTGTGAATATATAATATGACTTTGTTATAATATTTTATTAATTACTTCATTTATGCATACAGATTTCCAAATTGAAATATATTCTATATACTGAATACTGACTGATTTTAACTATATATATGTATAATTTAATAACATATATAGCTTCTTGCAAGTTATTACAAATATAATATAGAGTATTATTTTCTTTTATTGCAGGGTATTGTCTTCGGCAATTTTTCTCTTTTTGCATCCGGGTAGTTGTTTTCTCTTGGCTCTCACTCTTTCACTTTCACGACCCCTCATATTTATAATTGTAAATAAAACACTTGCTGACTTGCAAAGTATTAATAGATGTTTATACAATAATTCGAATGAAGCAAAATATTACTAAAATCTAATCTAAATCTTTATCTGGCGAAGCACGAGCTGGGACACGTACTTGACCTTGCTCTTGAATTAACTTTTTTGTAATGTGGAAAATCATCTACCGCATCGGATTTTTTCGGATTTTTCCCCGAAGTAACACGAAGACCATTTATAGAATTTGCCGAGTGCCGACGCCGACCAAGCAACAAAGTGATAAAAAGTTCTAATTTTTATTTCCGCCCCTAGATGTCTAAGATGTCTTACTAAGGCCTAAGGCTATATCTTCTGAGCGAAACTTATTATTATTTTAAAAATAAAGAAGAAAAGAACTATGTGGAATGTGGACTATATATATAGTGTGTCCAGTGAACGCAATATTCTCGATTAATAAAATTATTAAATTATTAAAAGTATTTTTTTTTTTTTTTTTTTTTTTACATGCGTGCAATTGCGACATTTGCGCTTCGCGCAGTGGTGCCCCCCGGACCGGGGGGCCCTGTTCGGCCACACCGGCTGCTCTACCCTAGCGACGGCCCTGCTGAGTCCCCCCCCCCCCCCCGTTTGCTTGCATGCATGGTGTGCAGTCAGAAGCGATGACCGCAGATTGGTGCTGATGCTCCCTCGGTCCGTGTAGACTGCTCTCAGCTGCTGCACGTGAGCACCACTAGGTACACCCTCTTTTCTCCTGGGCACCGGCAGCGGAGAATATTCTCTCTTTGGACTTCTTGTTTTGTGTGTGGTCTAATCCACCTTTCTAATTGTACTTTTTTCTATTTCTTATTTATTATCTACATCTTTTAAATTTGTGCTAGAGTTGGTTTATACTTGTTTATAGTTTCTATACTAACATTGAAATATCAATAATTTGTTTTTGTTTTATTGTTTGTTTCTTTCCATGTTTTAATAAAAATAAAATTAAATTAAAAACAAATATTATATATCTTTTTTTTTTCTTTTTCTACATTTTTTAAAGATTTTTTTTTTTTTTAGATTTTGATTTGCAACACAACAATAAAATGAAATAAGTACAGTAAAATAAGCAGTCTAATATTGTGCCATAATTCAATCCAAACTCAGGTGACTGAACACATAACACATAATGTATGTACACCTACAATAATTACATCTAACCAATTTGTGTACACGCCTCCTCACTTGCGTTATTGTGCCACAAAGTTGGATTGACTGTCTTGTTTTTGTTTTTTTAATTTAACTTAATTATTGATTGCAATTAAGGCTTGTAATCTGTTTCAATAAACATGTTAGGAAATGCATACAAAGTTTTAGAAAAAAAAAACAAAAAGTTAACAGCTATATTTTTAAAGTAGTCTATATAATATATTAAATTTAAATTGAAAATAATTTGCTTATCTTGAAACAGATTTAGCCAAGCTCAGTTTTCTAAGCTTACATCTTTTTAAGTTCTGTATTCTACTATTATACTGATATTTATTATGTTATTATGATTTAATACATTTAGTAAGCTGTAGATTTAAAAAATACTAATGACAACAATGATTGCATATAAAATAAAAACAAATTATTATGCAAAAACTTGACGGTCCATCTCTGCAGTTATTATAATAATACAGAACTTACTGATTCCAGTAGTTATTATTATTATTATTATTATTATTCTTTTTTAAATGCTATTAAATTACATACTTCTATGGTCCATAACCATCCTTGAAAATACACCCTCTCCTATCTATTTAATGCAAGGCACTTTTTTGATCAGGAGATTTATAACAAATCCATTTATAAATTACGTTTTTTTGTTTTGTTTTTTTGAAAATCTGGGTAAAAGCAATAAAAATTCTACTTTTGGGAAAATTTCTTAAAAAAAAAGAAGAAAAAAAAATTGCATTTTCCTTTTTTTTTTTTTTATCTAAATCATTAACAGATTTGTTTTCAATAAAGTAACGTTGCAGGTAAAAAGAGAAATAGGAAGAGGGGTGGGTATACAGCAAGGAATGTGGCTGATGAATCTTGGGTCACAACGATAACCACAATTATCAAGTAGCGAGACTCTCATCATGCAACAATGTTAACAGTCTATATTATGTAAAAAAAAGCATTATTTATTAACTCCAAAATTACTTAGCATATAATAATATCACTTTATGAACTAAGGAGCTAATTTTATCAACAAAAAAAAATATATTATGATGATGGTAGTCTCACTATAAGATAAATATATTTCTCTATTCCCTCAAACTAATATATTTTTTTTTTAATAAAATAGAATTCAAAGACAAATGCTTTAACGTTACTTAAAAAGTATATATATTCAAGTAAACCCAGTATTAAAATAAATAAATGGATATTTTTTTTTTCTTTTTAAATAAACATTTGTATGCAAATAATAATTGTCTTGTAATTATTAAAATTAATTATGCCTCTGCTGGTAAAATTGTATGGTATCTTTACTTTGAATTATTTTTACATGAAGCATATATTTAAATAAAAAAAAAGGAAATAGACAGAAAACAAAAAGTAAGAAAGATAAACTAAAATCGAAACAACCAAGCCAGCAAGGCCTGCATGTTTTGTTTAAGAACTTGGTTTATTTTCAACACCCAAATGACACGTTTCGGTTTTGTTACAACTTGTCTCGGCTAGCCATAATACAGGGTTTGGAAAGTCTGACTTGAACACAAAAATACTTAATGAAAACAGTTCTTTATGTAAAATATATACAATACTTAATGGTTGTGTTTATTAAAATTAACTTTCCATCCCTAATGTTTTTTTTTTCTTTTTTCTTTTATTTTTTCTTTGGGGAAATATTTTTTATTCTTTTAATTTTTAGATCAACGATTTCTTTAAATTTGTTTTTTTTTTTTTATCCTGGCACGGCCAGAAATATATAATATTATATATACTTTATTATTTAAAATTCCAAAAGAGCCAAATGTTGCCAATTAATAATATATTGTTTTTTGATGTTTTTTTCATTTTTTTTTTTTTTTTTTTTTGGTGCCTCTCCCTCTTAATAATAACAAGGACCAAGAATCATTGGTGACGAAATTGCGTCTCTCAACAACACTGTTTAGACTAACCTAAGTTACATCTAAAATTTGCTAATATATTTAGTTTCCAGGTCTGTCTCAAAGCTGTATTTTATTATTATTATTATTTTATTAATATTTTTTTTATTCATCTTTAAAGGGAGGGTAAAAAGGGGTTTATAATAATCGACTAAGTGAACAAAATGTCCGATGCTTTGATTTCCTACACTAGCCAATCAAAAAACGTCTCATTTTGACATCGAACGCGCTTTATGTTATGTAATATGTGTGTGTGTCTTTAACAAGTTGAAAAATGCAACAGACGGGAGAAAAAAAACAAAGACAGGGAGCCTAGAGTATATTATCGTAATTATTATTGTTACCAACACGGATTTATTATTATTATTTTTTTTAAAACTTTAGAACCGAGGAGCTTGCAAACAAGGCGACGACTGCACTGGAATGTTGTTTTTAGCTTGGGCCAGCCCCCCAATCAAATAACGGAGGGGGGAAGTTGTAACAAGGAATTTTTTTTTTAATTTTTTTTTTTTTTTTTGTAAGGGAGTTAACGACATTTTGCTCTTTTTTTTTTAAAAACATTTTTATACATTTTTTTTTTTTTTTTTTCATCATGGCAGGAGTTGACGAGGACAAAAAAAATAAGACCACAGACTACTTGTCTAGGTTTGTGTGCATCAAGCCACTAGTTTGAGCAAGGAAAAAAACTAGACAAAACAAATGCTTCATTTCATAATAATAATGACGTATTATTTCTTTTTTTTTTTTCTTTAAAAGGGAGAATAAAAATTTGTTGAACTGGTAAGGTAAGAGGGAATACTTTTTTTTTTATATGCCTGTGATTCACGTGTATAAGTTTTTTAACAACACGGGACCATTACATGGAGTGATAGTTTATTTTTTATTTTATTATTATTATTTTTTTTTAATCGTCTGCGCTTATTTCATTTTTTTTTTTTATAATTAATAATATCTATACAGGCCGTCTTGTATTGTGTGTGTGTCGTAGGCAGCTAACAACAGTTGGAAGCAGCAGTTCCTCAGTTAAAGCCCCGTTTAACTAAAGCAGCCTCAAAAAAGATTGATTCTACAGACATTGAAGAATTATTTTAGCCGCCTCCTCTCCTTTAAACAACATAAACACTCACCTCGCATTGTAACAAGGACACGTCACGCCACAAAAATATAACTCGCACAAAGCGACTCTCAAGCTAACAGTTTCTGGGAGGGAGAGAGAGAGAGAGAGAACAATTTTATATATAAAGGAATTTATAATTTTTTTAAATATAATATTATTATAACTTGATAATAAATTTGTGACTTATTTATATATTTTTATATAATATATATATATATATATATAATATATTGCATTGAGAGTCATTTAGGTGCTTTGTATTTTCTTGTGTTGTGATGTGCACAGCACTAACTAAAAAACAAGATAAAAGTGAAGAAGATTTAACAGCATATACATCTCATAATATTACTCTCTTGCTCTCCGAAAAAATTTGATGAACAGTCTAGCAAGAATGCTGGTTTTGTGTATTAAGTTACACATCACACAGCATTATTATATTTTTTTATCTTTTATTTTTTTGCACTAGCACTTGATTTATATATTTTTGTTGAATTTTTTTTTCTTACGCTTGTGTTTTTTTATTTTTTCATAATATTTTTTATTTTTTTATCTTTTAATTAATTCTCTAACCGGTGTGACACCGGCGCCTTGCAAAGTGTCCGCAGAAGTCACTAAACGGTGGCCTACTAAAACGTGGCTCCAGCAAAAGAAGCGCTCCAATCAAAAAAATTCGGTCTTGATGAAGTTGTTGTGGGTGACCTGATGATGGGCAGCAGCAGAAATGAAAGGGTATTTTTCGTGACAGCAGCAGAGTTTTGATTGCTCCTTGAGGAAAGGGGAGGGCAAGGGGTGGTCCTGGGCTTAGCCCTGGCGCTCCCCCTTCCTTGCTCACGTGCCACGGGGCCTGGCTTGCTGCTGCCGTGCTTGCTTGCTTGGAGCGATCGACGTTGGCGTGGGCGACGACACGACAGCTGCTGCAGAGATGCAGCTGTCTGCCGCGGCGCAGGAGCGCTTAGTAGTACGTCTCCTGTTCCAGCCACCCTCCGGGGTTCCGGCGCAGGTAGAAACGACGGCACTCGTCATACACGAAGATGGTGATGGAGAAGGGAATGGCCGGCAGCCACCACACAAACCTGGAAGTTAAAGTTACAGTCAGACAAAAGTCAAAATATTTTGCATTTTATTATTGCAAACAATTGATACCTCAAAAAAAGTTATGATATAAATTGTAAGGACTCTAATATGGATATTAAAGAAATGTATATTATATAAATAATTAAATAGTTGAAATTTGAGAGTTTTTCTACTCAATTCTTGTTTGCATGCCTGAATTGAGCTCCTTATCTACATAGTAGTAAAAGTTACACTTAACAATATGATCACATCTAAAATTATAACATTTTTCTTGAACATCAACTATCAGCATACCCTGATCAGTCAAAAGAGGAAACTTTCAAAGTAGCATTGTGTAATAGTGATTGGTATTAGAAAACCAAATTCAGAATTAACTCGTAATTGATCAATGGAACTTGAGGTCCGGTACTTACTTGAGTGGGTACATCCGCAGACCTTTGTCCATGCCAGGTGTGTATGAGAGGAAGGCGGCAAGTGCGGTCTCGAACAGCAGACCAAAGTTCAGCACCCAGTTTCTGTAATATCAACCACAACATTTAGTTCCTAGCTCGGAGAGCACCCTCACTCAATTTGCAACACTCACCGCATGCCCTGGTGCACAATGGAGTTACGCCTCGTCTTACAGATGATCAGATCAGCCCATTGTACAATAACAATGGACACGAAGAAGGCTGTGTGGCAAGTGTATTCCAGAGTCTTACGATCGCGGTATGTCTGGAAATAAATAAAACAATATTTAATAACTCAAAGTTTAAATAATAAATAATATAAATTTTATTTTTTTGTAATATTAAATATATAGAGACCATGTAATATAATTTCTCCTTCAAATTATAGTTTAATAGTATATACAGTAATTTTCTTTGAACATAATTTAATTTCATAAAAAATTATAAAAATAATAATAAATAGATAAATACAGATTGATTTCATAATTTTTTTTTTTAACGTCATACATATATCTTTCAAACGTTTGAATTTTATGTTAATACAGAAGACATATATTATGACTCGAATTATTCCTTGTCAACAGACTTAGAAACAAGGCATATATGGTACAGTGCTTAATTATTATGTGTGATGCAATCTGTTAATTGTTTTACTCATTGTGTGACTCAGATCTTTGATTACTCGTATTTTATACTGTTTTCAATCATCTGCTACAAAAACTTAAGGCATTTATTGCAAAAAAATGACAATCACTGTATTTTAGAAATTCTGGGATGACGACATACCCATTCCTGTCCATAGGAGTCTGTCAGGTCATTGACGGCCTTTGAGTCCCACTGCTTACGGATACCGAGGAGCGTTTGGGGCAAGAAGCCGTTCTCAGCCATGATGACGAAGTATACGAAGAAACCGGCCGCGGCTTGGATCATGCCGATCTGGCCATAAGCCATCGAGATGAGCCTGAAGAGAAAACGGAGGTGAGGTCTTCCCGTCAAAACACACATCTCACCACCAGATTGTCAAAGAAATATAATCTGAATCCAAAACTAAATTACTTTTAATTTCAGAATACTATATTAGTATCAGATGATTAGTATTGCAAATTATTTTACTTTTATTTAAAAAATAATAAAAATTGAAAGAAAATCAATTAATAAAATCTGGTGGTTATTAAAAAACAAAAATGTTGTATTATAAAAAAATTATCCATTAACAAACTAATTATGAAACAAAAAGTACAATGTAGCAATAAAAAGAAAGATTACTTAATTAAAGAGTAAGTGTTATTAGTTTGGTAAAGGTATTTTTATTATTATTTTTTAATAAGGAATATATAAAAAAGTGTAGCAGATAAAATATATAAGTACTTACAATTTTCTCCATGCTAGCACACCGACTACAACACAGATCTTGTTTGTGTGTTCGTGTTTCGTGTATATTTTGCATTCCAACATCGACTAAGTCTAAACACCGAAACCATCACCAAGAACAATCTATCTGAACTAGCAAGGAAACGGAGATAGGTGGAGGTAGGGTTCGAAGCATGAACTAGAGAGATCGAGTGAGTACACTGATGATGTTTGTTGACAGTACGTATTTACAATGTGTTTGACAAGAACATTGACAACAAATTATGAAAGCATATGTATGATTTTTTGTTGATGTGATATGTCAAAGCATCTCGACGGCACTTCAACAAAATCCCCCTTTATAGGTCTGAAACCGAGAATGAGCTAAACTGGATCAAATGATAATTGAATAAATTTTTGAAAGTAAGAGTCTGAAAATGTTATAAATAGCAGGGATTTCGCTGAGAATTGCCTCTAATTTGATACAATACTTTTTTTTTTTTTTTACATGGCTATATACCACAATTGCATTAAATAATATTTACAAATTTGAAAAGCAACATTGATTTCTCACACAGTGTAATATATATATTTTTTTTATATATACTCTAAAAGTATAAAATGTGAGCTTTCAATCTCTATAATGCATGCTGGGTAAAGTCCGATAGGATTTTTAGGGTTTAGGTTAGCAGCAGAAAAACTTGATTGCCATTGAAGTAAAAACTCATAAATATTACGTTCCCAGAGAAAGGTATATTCCATACTAATTCCCTTTTTTCTTTAAAAAAAGGAAATGTTTCTTTAAATAACATTTATCAAGTGTTTCTGCAATAAACTTCTGCTTTTCATGCAAGTATTTGATGTATGATAACACAATAATAATGTCCTCTATAGCCGAGGGTATAGATATATTTTTTTTTCCAAAGAAATATATAAAAGAAGCAACATATACAACACTCGCTAAGCCTAATTTATCATCCATTAATTTTGTTAACATCTTTTTAAAATTTTAAAATATTTTAAAAAAATGTCATATTTAATTTTTTTTCCATCGAGTTGAGGCTTTTGTATTTTTTGCACCACAGCCGCAACCCACCTTCGGTTGACAAGATTATCCCTGTAGGGATCACGAGGCTGTCGTTTCATAATGTCAGACTCTGGTGCCTCGTAGGCCAGAGAAATTGCAGGCACCTAAAGTATGGCAGGCCGAGTTAGTCGAGAAAGAGAGTGAGAGCAGAGATAGATAGAGCAGGAGGTATAGACAGACAGACAGCATCACATGCGCTTGACCCAGTTGAGGCGGCCTCCATGAGGAAGAAGGTGGAATTAGCGGCGAGGGATTTATAAGATATATCATTTTTTTTTGTTAGCCAGCGAGCGACAGGGACCCAGCGACAGAAAAAGCAAACAGAAAATAAAAAAAATATATGATTTTTCACGTTACGACAGAGACAGAAACTCAAGGCTCCAGTATATCATGTTTTTATATATATATATTTTTTTTGTACTTACCTTGCATGCCACTTACTAAAGATCAAAATACTAATGGTATGATTTATTTTATATTTAAATATAGCTATAATAAGGCAGAAGTTTATTTTGTTTAGATGTATAGGTTTCATGAGGAGGATATGGGAGGAATGATTCAGATTATGATAACAATAGATTTTCTTTTTTTTATTTAATTGCTCTTTGAAGTTGAGCAATAATAAAAAAATAAGAGGTAAAAGATATAATAATAGAGAAATAGAGTATATATATTACGATGATTATAAATTACCTTTCATTTACTAGTTTATCAGTGAAAGGGTTTCGAGGTTGACGCTTCATGATATCAGACTCAGCTTCTTCGTAGGCCAAGGAAATGGCTGGGACCTGACCGCACGGCACAAAATCAAAATAATAACAACAAAACAAAAGAAATAATAACCAAAATAAAAGGCTCAGGCATTGGAGATAATAATGTTTTTTTTTTGTCATGTAACTAATGCTTGAGCAAAAAAACATTTCTGCAGAGCAGGCAGGGCACAACAAAGCATTCAGTGCAGGCTGGTACGAGAGTGTTTCAGTATGGTAAAAGGGGTTGAGGGTCACACCAATAGGACATGAGGGCTTGAAGGGGGGCGGGGCAGGCTGCGGTGCCTCGCTTTCCTCCTGAAAGTTTCCCCTCCTGAGGGAGACAAGAAACTCCAGAACTGATAGCGAGGTATCACCACAGGGCCCTACTTAGGTCAAGCTTTTTTCCAATACACAACAATAGAATACTTCTTAACAGCTTTAATTTTCTGTATAAAATATAATTGAAAATGTAAGGAATATTCTTTTGTGTGTTATGTAAAATATAATTCTAGTTAATAAATAAACAATGCTAATTAATAATATCATATACAAAAAATACTAGTAGGTAAATATTTAATAATTTATGGTATCACACAAATTTTATTATAAATTCTAGTTAATAAAGGGTGCATTTTTAAGAAAAAAAAAATCCTTATGCGATTAATAAATATTTAGTTGGTGGTATAACAATATTCAATAACGTTCTAGTTAAAAATAAATCATATTTAGGTAGTAACAAATAACTTCACGCAGATAAATTAATAAAAAATATCGGGGTACAAATCAGTCAGCACAACCAGCTGCTTGCTTTTTAACTTTTCTTTTGCTACCTTTCATTGACTAGCTTATCAACAAATGGGTTGCGAGGGGGGCGCTTCATAATGTCTGCTTCAGCCTCCTCATAGGCCAGCGAAATCGCAGGAAGCTAATGCCAAAAAAATAAATAGAAACAAAAATTGAAGCTAACACTACAAAATAATAAAATTATACCATTTTTCTTTTTTTTTTTTAAAGAAATTCAGGGGGCACCAAGGGACATCAACCAGTCAAAACACCAAAATTCTAAAAATATATATCTATAAACTATTTTATCTATATTCTAATTTATTATCGAACATAATAAAATTGGAACACACAATTTCATAAAAATAATAAACAAATTGAAAGAAAATTAGTTTTCAGGTATAGCAATATAATGGAATAAACATTTAAGTTACATTACTAGAATACATTAAAAAAATCAATAAAAATGTTATCCTTTTTTTTCAGTGTGTCCCAATTTTTTCAATCTAAAACTATATGCAACAGTACATAATACTCCTAATATCGGGCACAATATTTTATGGTCAATTTCTGAAGCAGAGGAATCCTTGTAGCGAGGAGAGCGAGGAAATGACTACAAAAGAGAGGCAGAGATTAGCAGTGATGACTAGTTGACTCACGACGAATGATGCTTTGAAGACCAAAATCCTGTCCGATCCGAAGAGAGAGAGAGGGCTGGGGACGTAGGTGACAATAGGACAGTGAAAGAGAAGAACGAGTCAAAAGAAAGAAGAAGGAGGTCCAATGTTGTGTTTGTCAAGAAATCAAATGTGTCACTTAACTCAAGAAATTTCATATTTATCATGCTCGAAGCATAAATTTATAATAGAAAATGTTCATAAAATAAGCTTTGGTATGCAAATATTATGTATAAAAAAAATGTTTCTTTCCCAAACTAAAATTCAGTTTCGTAAATAGATTTTTTTTTAAATTACAAGCATTACTGTGCTTCCCAATATGCAATAATATTATAAGCAAACAAATTTAATTTTAGCTATCTTGGAACCTGCATTATTTAGTTATACTGTTTATTATAATAAATATAGCATTATAATACCCAAATCTACAATTCAAATATAATACTTTTATGAAATAGTACTAAATAATATTCAATTATACTGTATACTGGTTCCAGTTAAGCATAATTTTGAAGTAATATGATAATAATAGTAATAATTTAGCTACAGAATGAGAGATATATAATATATAGTATAGAAGTGATAGCAAGTACAAGAGTAAGAAAGAAAGAAAAAAAGGTTGTTTCAGGTTAATTTCATGCAGGAAATGTTACCTTTCGTTAACCAAATTATCATGGAAGGGATTACGAGGACGTCGCTTCATGATATCGGACTCTGCTTCTTCGTATGCCAGGGAAATGGCTGGTAGCTAAACATACAGGACACTTAGAGACAGCACACCCACCATGAAAATGGGTGAATGATTGTGAACACCATATATGTGATGGAAAATTATACATATTTATGAATGAACGACTTAAATTACTATTAGTGAGGTGTGATGTCCCTAAATTTTACTTTACAAAAAATCAAATCTTATTGATGATCCTCGTTTTTTTTTTTTTTTTTTTTTTTTTTTTTTTTTTACCGATATTAACTAAAACAGAAAAATGTTAGTATCCTTCCACGTTAGGTTTCTGAAAGAGAATTTCATTAGCGGGGGTTATCTAATTCATGCTGTATTGCAGCGATTGGTCAGGAAAACTCACCATGTCAGTTCCCAGATCAATGCAGAGAATGGTGACAGTTCCCAGGGGCAGGGGTACATCTGCCAAGATGAACAGCAGGAAAGGAGAAATCTCAGGGATGTTGGAGGTCAGAGTGTATGCGATGGACTTCTTCAAGTTGTCAAAGATAAGACGACCTTCCTCTACACCAGTAACAATGGAGGCAAAGTTGTCGTCAAGCAGAATCATGTCAGCAGCCTGTTTCGACACATCAGATCCAGCAATACCCATAGCAACACCTGCAAATGAGAAAATTAAGAATTTAATACACACACAGATACTGTATTAAATTAAAAAAATAATGTTAGTTTTTAGATTATAGTATTTAGAGTTTATTTTATTTTAATGTTTTATTTTAAATGATAATAATAAATAAAATAAATACGTAAAAAAACATGTAGACATATTATCATTAATTTATATTGCTACTATAATTTCTCACCAATATCGGCCTTCTTGAGGGCAGGTGAGTCATTGACACCGTCTCCAGTTACAGCCACGATGGCTCCCATTCGTTGACAACCTTCTACAATGATCAATTTCTGTTGAGGAGAGGTACGAGCGAACACAATTTCAGTGTGATGCCTAAAATGAAAACGAGAACATAGTTAGCTCCTGTATGGTCTAGCAATAAAACAAAACATGGAGTTAGCTCCTGTAAGGTTCATCAATGTCAATCTATAGAACTCACCTGAGGATCTCATCGAGATTATCTGAGGTCAGTTCTCGCAGTTCAGAGCCGTGGACGACAGCAGCTTTGGCTTCACGGGGGTTTACTTCCGACACGGGAATGTTAAGTCGTTGAGCAATGTCTTCTACTGTCTCGTTACCCTCAGAAATAATTCCTACAGACTTGGCAATAGCCTTGGCAGTGATAGGATGATCACCAGTAACCATGATAACCTAGAACATACAAAAATACAATGTTAACAATGTTAATTAAGGAATAAAAGTTGTAATGTTTTTGTTTAATATTTTTTCTAGCCTTAACAATTCAATTCATTGGATACAGTAGTTAGTTATAAAAACTGATGATATAATGCTTCTTTTGTAATTTTTCAATTAGAAAGTTAAAGTTGAGCAATTTTAAAGAATATATCTAACTCACCTTGATACCAGCAGATCGGCACTTAGCAACGGCATCAGGCACAGCAGCGCGAGGAGGGTCAATCATAGACATAAGACCAACAAAACGAAGACCTTCAGTGGGGAAGTTTGGGTCATCAGCATCAAACTTGAATCCAATTGGGTACTTGTCAGAGGGCAGCATGAAGTCACAGAAGCCAAGCACTCGCTCTCCAAGTCCTCCCAGCTCAAGGTATGCGTTGTTGAATGCCTCCTTCATTTCCTCATCGAGCACCTTCTCCTTTCCGTTGATAAAGATGGTGGTGCATCGGTCGAGAATTCTCTCAGGGGCGCCCTTCATCACAAGAATCTGGCGGGGATCGTTGGCATCTTCATTCTCGTGGATAGACACTTGGTACTTGTTGGTAGAGTTGAACGGAATTTCACATGCCTTCTTGTTACGTTTTCGGATAGAGAGGACATCTCCAAGAGCAAGCTCCATACACTTCAGTAGGGCAGCTTCAGAGGCATCACCATTCACCTCCCTAAACATTAATAAAAACAATAACATTAGAATTCAATCAGAGATGTCAGAGGTGCATGATACTAAAATAATTGTATTCATATTATGAAATATCATAGCTGCATGAGTTGACTAAATCACAAACAAGGTATTAAGATAGAAGGTAAACCAATACCAATAATTGAAGTTCTCTACACGTTTACAAAATAGACATGGATATCTTAAGAAATGACAAATGTATTGCTGTATTGGCCCACCTCTTGAGGATGGGTACTCCGTCTTGGTTTGGCTTGAACTCTGCGCGGTTGCAAAGGGTTGCTATCCTTGCAAGAGCCTTGAATCCTGGGCTGGTGCGATCGTACTGGACTCCAGACTGATCCTCAGTGGTGTCTGCCTCAATGATCTGGTTGTCAAACCACATGTGGGCGACCGTCATACGGTTCTGGGTCAGCGTGCCGGTCTTATCAGAGCAGATGGTGGATGTCGAGCCAAGGGTCTCTACAGCCTCGAGGTTCTTCACCAGGCAATTCTTGGAGGCCATGCGCTTGGCAGTCAGCGTCAAACACACCTGCAAGCAACATTAATTGATATCAGCAACACGAAAACAGAAAATATTCTCTGTAGCTTGATTTAATGATCGAAATTTTATTAACTTTTAAACTTGACTTGAAGCAAATCTAAGCTTAGTTAAAAGTAAATGTCCAATTCCATTCATTTATTCTAATATCTTCCAAAATTCATTTAAGAGAGTTAAGTAAAACACTAAGCATACAATTTTGTTTGTAATATGTTATTTATAATTTTAATGCAAAGTTGATAAGAATAAAAGAAATTTATATAAAAAAACACACACATTTGAAATTATTTTATTGTGTTACTTAGCTGCTAGTTATCATATAGGAAGTATTACATAGGACAGGAAGTTAAGTAATGAGGAAAGCTGCAGCAAGGATGTTGAGAAAGGAGGGACGTACCGTGACAGTGGCGAGCAGACCCTCAGGCACGTTGGCGACAATGATACCAATGAGGAAGATGACAGCGTCGAGCCAATGGTAGCCGAGAATGAAGGCAATCACGAAGAAGGTGACTCCCAGGAACACGGCCACACCAGTGATCAAGTGGATGAAATGGTGGATTTCCTTGGCAATGGGTGTCTCTCCGGTGTCTAGACCAGAAGCAAGACCCGCGATACGTCCCATCACAGTGTGGTCACCACAGCTGATCACCATTCCAACGGCAGTACCTGGAGAACACAGATGCAGCGTTACAAACAACACAATTACATTAATTAATTTTAAAAAAGCTAATGATTCAGTTTTCTCTTAAAAATATTTTGAATCATAAGGCAGAAAATTAATATCAAGTGTACTCAAAATAGTGAAATTTTTCTATATTAAATCTACATTTTAGGAAAGTATCTAACTAATTTCAACTGTTATAGCAGCGACAACTCACCTTCCACAGCATTGGTGGAGAAGAAGGCCAGATTCTTGGTTTCGAGGGGGTTATCGTTGGTGTACTCAGCGCTTCGGCTTTGAGGCTCAGACTCGCCAGTAAGTGACGAGTTGTCCACCTTGAAGCCACGCGCCTCAATCACGCGGATGTCAGCAGGAATGCGGTCGCCAAACTTGACCTCCACAATGTCTCCAAGCACAATGTCTTCCGCACGCAGAGTGAGCTTGTCACCCTCACGGAGGACAGTGGCGAACTGTAATCACGAAAACATATCAGAAACGCTCAACGGCAAAGGCCTGACTGTGTTAATGTCAATTTATATCGATCAGCATGTATGAAAGCCATTTTACTGTTGCTAGAGAATGTATTTGATACAACAGCACAAATACATTCTTGGACGGTAAATTGACTGCTTATTATGTGTACTCCATACATTTATAATTAATGCAGTTGACAATATAAATGGACCTTAACAGTCAGAAACACTTTGACTCAAAGGTGAAATAAAGTAATGTATTGAAAAAAAAATCTGAGTTGTTCAATTTACTTTAATAGTGTAATATAGCATATTTTAAATTTAAATATAAATTTTAATTAATAAAGGTGAAGAGAAGTAAAGTATTGATGAAGCAAGAATTAAGAATTCAAATATGTTTGAGAAAATAAGATAGTTTTATACTGTAGTATAATTTACACAATATTTTGCATACTTAAACAGCCAAGCAGCCATTGGCAAACTAGTATCATCATCACCCTTTTTTTTTCACTCTAATTAATGCAATCTAGTATTCTATTCTAATATTTTGGTTCTCTATTTTTAATCTAATTCTAAGAAAGCTGAAGAACTAGGAAAAGGTCGAAGGGTATCTAAGGTTCATGACTAAATATTCAGTCATGTAATTTCCTGACACTACTTTTTTTTTTTTTTTTTTTCCAGTGGTTGAGCAATTTTCGCTGTAATTTGATTTTACCTGTCCATCTGCACATGTTGAGGATTGAACCCAGAGACCAACAACCACCATGCCTGCAGCGACTTGACGAAGGTTAGATATAACCTCGTCTTCACAAACTTGCTCTCAACAAATGAATGACAGCAAAGTAACTTTTTTACATTGAAAAGAGATGCTGCAGTTAAAAATTGTGTAAGAAATCTATTTACCCCAATTTTTTTTATTATTTTTTTAAAAATTTACGATGGACTGCTCATATGTTATTATAATGTTAGTAGATATAAGGTCAGTTATATAAAAGGTAGAAGAAAAATGAGGGAGAAAAAACTGCAGAAACTCTAATAGAATATAGTTTTTTTGATTTTATCTTTTTACAAAAGAACACCAAGAACATTCAGAATAATAATATACATATAAAGAGAAGATTTAAAAATATTTAATGAGACGTGTTGCGGGCATGAGAAAAACTTACCTGTGGAACCATGTTTTTGAATGATTCCATAATTTTGGAACTCTTGCTTTCTTGATAATACGAAAAGCATCCAGTGATGATAACGACTGCAGCCAGTACACAACCCAGGTACAACTGAAAGTGGTATTGGCACACCGTGTCAACAACAATCGAGTGTAGACAACACAACATACGGGCAACGCTTATATAGAATAGGATGAGGAACATAGTAAGGAAAACATTAACACCCAGCACCCAGAAACCTATAAATCATCACACTTTTTTTTTCTCTCACCCTTTTTTTTTTCTTTTTCAAATATGTACATGTAATTATATATTTCACTCATTCACACACACATTTAAGGTTAGGTGGAGGGTAGCTTAAGTCCAATCACAAGCAAGCTTATATAATAGCAGCTAGCCACAGACACTATATAAATATATTAAAAAAAAAGCCACGTTGCATCTTTAAACAGCCACATTTTTTTTAAAGATCTAAATTATTACCTTCGCTGCTACTGTCGTTTTTTTGTGTGCCTTTTTTTTAATTAACCTATTTTTGGTGACACATTCATTTATTTTTTAACAAATTGTGTCATCTGTGGGCCACTTTACCTGAGGGACTAAGCTTTTAAATGAGTCCATGATAGCTGATGACTTTGCTTCTTGATAATACGAGAAGCATCCAGTGATGAACACCACAGCAGATAATACAACACCCAAGTATAGCTAAGGCAAGCCAAAAAAAATCACAAGTTGTCAAATATTAGCATTTAAAGAAGAAATTTCAAACAAAATAATTCCATGCTATTCTACTTAAAATCAGGCCATTGTTATAGTAAATTATGCAAGTTAGCTGTAACATATAGTTACTGTTTCCATTTTATGTGCTGGGCACCATAAGTTGCATACAAGAAAAATAAATTTTTGTAAGATAATTACTGCCACTAATTAGTAATTGCTTTGTTTTTAAGTACAAAAACACCATGTATTAAAGATAAAGAAGTACGAAGAATATAAAAAAATATATATTTCAAATGAATCTACTTTACTGGCAAAAACTACTTAAAAAGTGAAGAGTACTTAAAAAAAAAATATGCATGAAAATAATTGCGTTTTTAAGTGCAATTAAATATAATGATGAGAACATTTCAAGCTTAAAAATTACAAGATAGTAAAAATACACACAAAAAGGGAGGTCTGGCTCATAAAAAATTAGCTTGCCATAAAAATATTTATGAAGCAAATTTTATTTCAACAGACAAACCCACACAAAACACAAAAAATGTTTTGTCTATTTTCATTTTTTTTTTTTTTTTTTTTTTTTCAAAATTGAATGAACTTAAACTAATACTTAAAAATTAAATCACTGTGAAGGTTAGACTAATTTATTTTTAACTCTATTTTAAATTTAATTTACTAAGAATTTTATTTTTATTAATAATTGATGTTAGATATTAGATATTTACAACCCCCTTTCTCAATAAAAGTCAAAGCAAAAATAATAATTTTGGTATTGTCGCTATATTTTATTGCATTTATTTCATGTTAAAATGCTCATTTGATAAAGTAAATGACACAAAAATAAAATAAATAAAAGCAGTGTACAAAAGTAAGACCCAAAGTCACCATAACCAATTAGCACACCCCATAACCTGAGCTCTGTTATATTGATGGCCACCATTAAAATTTTGTTTCTGAGATTTTGAGTCGATGAAGTAAATAAATAATAATAGTGAATGCCATCAATATACTTTGCACACATGGACAGCTGAAACTTAGGTATTAGTTGAAGAAAAAATGTTAGTTACAGCAACTTTTAACAACAACATTCAAAATCTGGGTGTTAGGTTCTGAAATTTGGACGAAAAACAGAGGAAAGACAGTTCAAGAAGAGGGTTCTGATAAAAACACACGGCTCTGAAATTTAATAATTCACAAATAAAAATGGATTATTTAACACTAATGAAGTTATTTTTAAAATTATTGTATTTTGTTTTAATTCATAAAAATTTAATTAATTAAAAAAATTATTAACTACAATTATGAATTGCAAAATTAATAATTTCAATTTTAATTAAAATAAGAGGAATAAAAATAAATTATTTTATGAAGAACTTTAAACCAAAATGAGCAATGGTCAATTAAAATAAATTTCCTTTAAGGCTGAGGGCTTTAACAGAGTTTACAAAATAGGTTCGCAACCTCGTTGCAATGCTCACATTATCATCTGCTGGTTCCTCCACGGTGCTGGCCTGGATTGAGTAGGCGATGAAACACAGGATGGCTCCAATCCAGAGCAGCAGGGCGAACCCACCAAACAGATTTTTGCAGAATTTAACCCATTCAGGGGTCTGCTTGGGAGGCGTGAGGGCGTTGGGTCCATCTCGCTCCAGGAATTCCTTGGCCTTGGCGTGTGTGTGGCCCTGGGAAACACAAGTGAGACAAAAACGTAAATCTCCCTCCCACACTTATCACACAGCAGACATTCCCAACAACACACCTATATTTACTGTGCTGATAATGAGATCAAGAGTAACAAATTTATACTACTGCAGTATAATGTAATAAAATGTACACTTTGGAAAAACAAAACTCTAAAAATGGTTTTGAAATTTATTGCACACAATCAAAGATAATACTGTAACTGATAATATTATCTATATATATAGTTTTATTTTTTGTTTCTACAGATGTATTTGCAACTTATAGGATTTTAATGGTACCATTTTGAATAGTTTTAAAACTTTTGTGTTTATCCGTCAGATTTTATGTATGATCACAATTTTTACTAACCTAATAATGATGATGCTGACTTCTTTGATTAATTAAAAACATGGCATTACAAAATATATAATATATAAAAAAAATGAAAATTATATAGCAAGTAGCAAAATGTATGAAGTGTTGTTATGGGGGAACACTTACTGTTTCAAGGTTGGTCTGGAAGCGTCGGTAGAGCTCCTCGATGGGGACCTTGTGGTGGTCAATGTCTAACTCCTGCTTCAAGTCATCCAGATCATCTCCCTTCTTGGCCCCTTTCTTAGGGTTTTTCCGGCGAGACTGGAAAATTGAGAGAATATTCACATAAGTATTTTATTTGAGAAGGAAGGAATATTTAAATCTACAAATTAAAAATAATAATAATAATAATACATTATCATTAAAAATTTTGACAATTATTATTTTTTTAAATACCAGCTGTTTAAAAAGCAAAAGACAGGAGGAAAGTCTATAATAAATTATGCAATCAGCTTGCAAAATTTGTAATGATATGTGTCAATTTACATAACCAGTTTTTATATTTATTTATGATATTTATTTTCACTCAATTCGCAGTATAGAAAAATTTCTGAGAAGAATAAAATATTATTTTTCCCTTCACCTTGCTAAGACGATGTAATGCTCACAAAGAGAAACACCTATGTACCTCATTTACAAGATCAAAGACCTTAGCTGCTTGGTGTTAGCCAGCCTGCTCTTGTAAGACTTGCAAGCATGGTGTACACCTCCTCAACTTGCTAGCTGGCCTAGATAACAGCACTGACCCCATCTCACTTCTGCCAGCACACTTCAAGTATGAAAGGAGGACTTTTAAATACCAGCAGTACAAAAATTGCTATCTTCATTCGTTTCATACACCATATAGGTGACATAACTAAACTCTCATTCCTACCTGCCTGCTTATAGGACTACAGAGTGTTCTATGGCTTCCCTTAGACATCCCTAAAAGTCCTAATATACCCTCCTCAGACTCTTTACACACTCATGTTACAAAAATGTTTTAATTAAATTTGAAATACCTCCCCTATTTTACTAATTAAAATAAAATTTATTAAAACCGATTTGTATTTTTTTTTTAAACTTATGGTAACTGTTGGGGAAAAAAAGAGAAAGAAAATTGAACATAGCAAGAAAATATTAAAAAAAAATCAATGGTTACATTTTTAAAAAAGGTTGAGGAATTATTTCTTGGAAAATCTCAAAAGCCTTTACAATGTTAAGAGACAAGCTATATAGATTTAAACTTAAACTCCAGTAAAAATTCTTAAAAAAAAAAAAAAAAAAAAAAAAAAAAAAAAAACACTTCTTGTTTCCTTTAAAATATACAACCATTTTCTTATACAAAATATTCAATATTGTCTAAGGTCAAAAACTTTTTTCGCCCCCAAAGATATAATCTAGAACAAGAAAATGCTGTTACCTTCACTTAACTAAAAATTATACACTGGATAAAATTGTTATCAGACATGTTTGAGTGAATAAGTGAGTCTCATTTAAAGCACTACATCTCGCCGGCTATAAGAGGTGGGGTCTAATGAAAAGATGATCCAGCTTTGAATAGCTATGGTCCATCATCCTCACAGCATCTCTATACTCATTGTGTCATTCATTTCTAGCACACACAATGGAGTATTTAAATTGCCAAAAGAAAGCTGCTTGATATATACAGTAATAAAGTATATAACTTTATATAACACACAGCAGCCAACATTTATATATTTATATTATATATATAATATTTCATATAAAGAGCAAAGACAATACAAAAACTTTTGTTACTGCATAAATATATATTATATGTAAATTGAGTGAAAATACATACACAAATCGTATTATATGGAAATTTTCCATTTTGCGGTTAAATATTCTAATTTCTACTATTTTCCCCCCTTGCTATGATGTATTTCATTTTTCTTTGAAGGAAGATTGTGAAGTCTATGACGTCTAGTGGTTTCAGTCGTAAATTTCCCAATTAATCTCAAAGTTAACTGATAAGGTCATTTTTATATTGCAGAAGAAAAATAAACAAAAATACATTCCTATTATTTCTCAAGTGGATGCCATAAATTATTTTTCTTTACAATCATGCAATATTTTTAATTATGTATTGCACAATTTTATACATCAAGATGATAAGTAAAATTTAACTTACTTACAGCTTTAGCTGTAAAAATGTAACACTGAAAAATAAACATTTATTTAACAATGAAACATTTTTAAATAAATTATCATCAATAAGTTAATAAGACAATGGCAACGAGTTGTTGAGTTAAAGGTTGAAAAGGGGGCATGTATAAAAAATATACTTATATATGCACAACATCATTGTCTTTATCTGACCGTTTGATCTGACATGTAAATTGGGCGTGAATCGTTAAACAATGGGTCGTAAACACGGCGTGAAGAACTACTTGACTTTCATTCGTTACAATCGATTATGTTCCGAGTCGCATAAAATTTTTATTATTGTAACGAGAGAGAAAAAAATATAATATAAATGAGAAACGTGTTATTTTACTTAAAATTATTTATGAACTGAAACGCATTTTACGTTCATTCTTGCTAAAATAGTCACGAAAATGTTAACATAATAAAACACTTGGTAATTAAAATTAAGATAATGCTGCGTTAAGCGGCGGCTATCTTCATTTTTTTTTATCATTTTTCCGATTTCTGAATTACAAAACTTATTTTTATATATTTTTTTAAAGAATGAAAGAAAAACTATGCAATTTTTTTATGTAACATTTTCATTGAAGAGTTTGTAAATTGATAGAGTTACTTGCGGTCAGTGCTTTATTTCGACGCATATAATCATCAAGTATAGTCTGCTCAGAGCCAGTTAGTTATAACTACCTGCATGCATCGGAATAATACCACAAACCGACGTGTGTCGTAACCATCAAACCCCGAGGCACTTTCTAAACCTGAGTAGCATGTACTAATGTATAATCTCTAAACAGCATACTCAGCACGAGGACATACTATATATATACTTTGAAGCCAAAATACTACGTGAGGTTTATTTTAAATCAAAAATAATTTTAAACGTGTAAATCAATTTAGGTGTGAATAAAAACAGGTTATATCATGAATAATAAATTATCTTTTTTAAAAGGTATTATGTAATGAATTTTAAATCTACAAGATTAAATTGACAAAATCACACACGCAAAAAAATAAGACAAAAATTAATATATATAGTATAAAGATTGCTGGGAGTGTTAAGTTTAAAATCAATATAATAATATTTTACTATCAAATTGGAGTGAATAGTGAATAAAGATTGAGGGTGATATGAGTTTGTATTTGCCCAAGCTCCTATCTTTCGAGTGGGCTGCATGCAGAAGACGAGGGCAGAACGATATCTTGACGGGAAAACGCGAGTCATTCAGCATGCACGTGGGTTTCCTTCACGGCCAATGCTCATTCAATAAATAAATTGCTCTCGTTTTTCTTTCAACACAGTTTCTTACATTTATTTTTAAATCATAGTGTTTACCTGTTTACTATATTATACTATTTTTATCCTTCAACAACATATTATTTGTCTATATAATGCAATTGTTTAGTTTTTAAATTAGGTCAAATTTTATCAACCGTAACGTTGATTAATCTATTTAAAAAAACACAAAGGACATGAGTTTAAAAAAAAAAAAAAAATCAGAAACTGCATGGAGAGCTAAATAATTTTAAATGCATAAAACATAGTTAAGTTAATGGGTGGTTGTAAAAAAACAGCATGAGCTGTATGTTTAAAGCCGTCTAATGAACTACTATCAAGTAAGCGGCGAGAGTGGGGGTAGAGTTTTGCTGACATAAGGACTAACAGCAATCTGCAAGCCGAGTGATAAGAGCAGCAGTGTCTTATCGCAGCACACGCACTTTTGCCGCGGCGTGCGCTAGCTCTCTTGCACTCAAGTGAAACATTAGCAGCTTCTTCTTGTAATCATTACGTTAAAATTGTAAACCACTTAAACACGAAATAACCCCCCGGGGTATTGCATGTACACCCGCATACTTTACATTACTATGCCCTGAAAATTACATTACAACAAATTTTGTGGTGGTTACTTGAAAAGGGCGCATGTCAATCGGTACAGTCAGGTTACATTAATTTGACCATACGAACACGAAAATTAGGATCCGAATTTGCTTCTGCTATCATATCTATCATGGAGTTCATGGACTTACTACGGCTTTGATTCCAATGGACATGCTAATGCTTTTTTTTTTTGCACACTATCACTATATGATCTGGAAATTCCAAATAAATTTCAAACTAAATGTTTGAAATAAATTTATTAAGGAAAAGTTATATATATGTATTGTATAAATTACATAATATATCGGGAATCCCCCGCGTGACTTTCCTTGATGGTTACGACGAATATTATTTTAATACAACAACTTGCCTGCGATACGAACAACAAACACAGCTGTATATAATGTCGTACAAAAAAGACCGGTCGGCTTTCTCGCGTGAAACAAGTTATATACTTTGATGACGATGATGATGATGGGGCCGACCCATGCAACAAACGTAAAGTTCACTCTCTTCCACACGTCGGTTATAGCTGGTTTTAAGCAGTTACAATTGCATATTATCTAGTAATATCAGGTGCATCGTGAGTGAGGAAATTAATATAAACAAACCTATTATCCAACACGATAGTTTTCTACGTTCAAAGAACCGTAACTAAAATAAATAAAAAAAATAAACTCACGAATTTTTCTTAATAAATAATTTAGGTTAAAAAGACCTTGACAACTTTATATATAACAACAGTAACATTAAATTTATACGCTCTAATGCATTTAATTTTTTTTTCAGTACTTTTAGAGTGAAACCAAGTAGATACAATAAAGTAATTAATTATTAGACCACGTTCTTCCTTCAATATAGAAAAATAAAAATAAAAAAAATATCTACGTTGTTGCGGTCAATTTCTCTTAAGAAATAACAACAACAACGCGGTGATACTACTACGTACATCCAACGTATATTTCCTGGAATCAAGTAGTATATCTTACGTCATTTAAAGTCGCAACAAGAAACCAGATCTTATATATATATATATGATATTATATATTATTTATCATCATCACTTACCTTCATGTGTGTACAGTACTATGGCAATATCATTACAAAACAAAAGGGACGAGGGGTATATAAAAATCGCATAAACATATTTAGTGCAAGCAGTACATGTAGCTAGCACATCAATTCAAGCTTCATGCCACAACATAATCACATACAATGAGGAAAATGGGAGGGGCAACCGGCTTCGCCAAAATATTTTAATAGGACAAGGATAATTCTGAGAAAGAAAAACTTGATTATAGGTTAATTATCATAAATACTAAGGACTTGTTTATTATTTTTTTTTTAAAAGTCACGTCTTACAAGAAATAAAAACGCTTCTGAATTGATTTATAACACCATGCATTATGCAGCTTGGTAGTAGACAATAATGTTATGCTGATTATTTTGTATATGGATGTTGAAATTCCGGCTAATTTATTCCCCTTGAAGCGCAAGTGGAAAAGTACCAGGCCAGCTAGCTCGCTGGCTCTGGCTGCAGCAAGCAGCTCACGGCGGCTGATATTGATTAATCTAATACTTGCTCGCTTGCTTGCGATACTCAAGCGCCGGCTTCTCACGCACGCAAACACGCACGAGGGTCACCATCATTTCAGCGTGCAGGACTTGTCATGTGCAACCCTATCACGGTTTATCACCCCACCCCCCCTTGTATACCCTGACCTCATATTACAAGTTGCACCGAAAAAAAAAAAAAAAAAAAAAAATGATATTTTTGGGGAAAAAAAAAAAAGTATCTTTAAATAGTTTTATGGAGAAAAATTTACTTCGTTTTTACTAATACATTGTCTTGAATTCTGAATGATAATTTGATAATGCATAAGACCAAAGAGACATGCAGGAGTTTGAACTATATATAGTTTTTAATGCAACATTTTCATATTTAAAGTACATTTTAATGAAAAGTTCGCGGCGGCGTTTTCTTTGAGATTTCAGACAAAAGTTATAGTCTCACATATACATTGCAAGCTGTTATGACGTAGACTATACAACATAAAAAATTATTATTATAAGTATATTGAAGATCGATTTACTAGCAGTTTCATGAAAGAATTTTCAACATAATAATTTTGCATTACAAGATAATGAATTTTGATTTGACAATTTATATATATTTTTTAAACAAGGTAACGATATTTTCTCGATCGGAACTTCTTTAAAATTTTAAGTATATATATATTACAAATGATTTAAAATGCAATTTCTAATAGAAAATGTACGAAAAGCACTTATAAAAAAAATTGTAATTTAACCACACATTGTGTCCGAGGGAGTAAGTAAGTAGAGCATAGTTTCAATGTGGTGTATTATAGCAGCGCGTGGCGTTATCGACTTGAAGGGTTTGTAAGGAGAAAAGCCGGTCGGAGGTGCATGCCTCCATGCTATAGGTAGTCTGCAGCAGGGATTATAGTTTGGCGAAGCCGGGATACGGCGAGAAGGAGAATAAGTTTGCTGACATATAAGAGCTGCTGAGGATATTGAAACTTATAGGGCATCTAATACACAATATGGGAGGGGTGTGGATAATATGTGATGGATACCTTTGCCTTTCCATCGGCTGTCTTGTTGTCATCGGGAATTGAAGGTATGGTAGCTACTCGATACGAATCTGAGCGGCCATGCTGCAAGGTACAATAATAATAATAATGCACAAACATAACAAACAAAAAATAAATAATACAGTAGGCACAACAATAAAAAAACAAAAAAGGTGGAGAGATAAAAATTATATAAGGTTATAGGTATGTAGTTCGAGCGGTTTCCAACAGAGGGCTAAAATAAAACTTTTTTACATTTATAGTATAATATATATATATATATAAATATATAATATATTAAAAATAAATTGAGGGTAAAGGATATAATTATCTAAAAATATAATTATAAAAATAGCATGCTTTATAAATATATTATTGATTTATCAATATGCATTAAAAATAATCTTTATCTGTATACCATACTCGCACGCAAATATAAAAATGAGTGAAATTTTATCGATTATTTTGTGCAAAAGGTTACATTAGAGTGTTTCCCAGTCATCAAGTACCATCATGGACACGGAAAAAGAGCAAATCTATCTTCTTGCACAACACATGCATTCATGCACAGAGATGCATTTTTTTTCGACTAATAATTAATAAAAAAAATAATTATATTATTTTTTAAATAAGATTTTTAACAGACTGGGTCACGGTTATTTGCATAAAACAATTTTTTTTATATCCATTGCTAATCACACTCATTTAATATCTGATCTCTCTAGATGTGAGATAATTAGGTCACGCAAAAAACTTGCCTTTGCATCGAGGATGGTATCCACTTAAAAGATTATTTAAAAAAATATATATCATCATCAAACACACATACATTCAAACTATATAGCCACTATTAATAGACTATTCTACACGGGCCAGAAAAGAGGGTCGAGACACATCTATTTTTGCACAGTCCACTTTTTTTTTTCGCTACAGAGACATTTAAACTAAAAGCATAAAAAAATAAGTATAAAATAGGCGCACGATTTTTTTATAAATATAGTATTTCCCACTGATTCACACATTTTGTTTCTCACCATCACCAAATATCGCAACAAAATTAAAAAAAAAAATAAATTAAAGCCGTTGAAATATTCTTCTTATAATGAAGCACTTTTTTTTTTTTGTTATGTATTACTAACCTTATCACCCATGTTGAATCACTGATTAAAGGGACCTCTTGTATCCAAAAAACTTTTGTACCACCGAAGTGGTACCCGAAAAAAGTTTGTTATTTAAAAGGCTCTGAGCCTTTGTCGCCGGTCAAGCCACGAAGAGAGGCGACGGGCGAAGTGGGGAAGGCTGGCAGCAGGAGCAGCGACTGAGAGAGGCGCGGGGCCCGAGAGAGCAGCGGGCGGCGCGGCGAGAGTGGGGGTTCGCGCGCGGAGCAGCACCAGCAGCGGTGAGCACCGGCACAACGCACCGAGAGGGGAAGATAGACAAGAAGAAGTAGTTCGTGAAGGAAGTAGAAGAAGGCCTTTTAGTACTTGTAGTAGTGTAGAAGGGGGAGTTCTTGATGGTTACTGTAAGCACCAAACACAAGAAATCTTCATGATAATCTTATATAAAAATTGAGGTAGAATATTGTAACTTAAAGACTTTTTTTTTTAAAAAATTAATATAATTTTTTTAGCAAAGTTCAGTCACTCTAAACAGATGTATACACACAATTGGTCCATTCAAGCACACAACACACTTGCAAGCAGCAGCAACCCCGCACGAGAGCGGGTCGAGGAGGACTGATGGTGAAGTGTCGACCGACCAACTGCTTCACTTGCCGGCTAGCGTGCAGCTGATACTACCGGTGGCGGTGAGGGCGGTGAGGGTGCGCGGGGACACCACAGAGATGAGAGAGAAGAGAGGTGGTGGTAGAGAACCGGTGCTGCCCCCCTGTTATAGCTGCTGCTATGCTCCGCCGCCGCCGCAATACACTTTATTGAACCCGATGTTTCAGGCTGCCGTGCTCGAGCTGCTGGGCCGGCGCATATGACGTCACACTGCGTCACCAACTATGGCTGCCAACCGTCCGTCGCAACTCCGAGAGAACCGGCTTCATAACTTCGGACGAGATCGGCTCTACCTCTTCTCTCTCTCTCTCTCTCTCTCTCTCTCTCTCTCTCTCTCTCTCTCTCTCTCTCTACCTTTTACACGCACAGGTGGAGAACTTAATGCACCAAAATTGCATACTCTCTAACTCTTATTATATTTCACATCATTAATTAAGAGACACCTACCTACTCATATAATAATATAACGTGAAAAGTACTTTAAGAATACAGTTGCTCATATTTCATGTTGTTATAGCACCACTTTATGAAATTGTATCACGCACGCTGAAATTTGATAACAAGAGATGGTGAATGTAGCCCCTGGCATGTATGCAGTTCTCTTCAGTGCCATGTAGGTAAAGTTGCATGCATATTATGTATATACCTCGTGGCCAGCCGGCCTTCACTTTCTTAGAACTTTTAACATTGGGTAATAAAAAGAAGGGGTCTACATACATAATTTAAAGCATTTAAACTACAAAGTGTAAAAATACGACGAGTAACTTTTTATTTTAGTTCGATTCCACTAAGGATTTTAATAATTCAAATAATTTTCTTTGAAAACTTTCTTTTTATTTAGTTTCCTTTTAAATATCTATAAGTTTACTTTGAAAAAATATAAGAGAAGTCAGAATTATTACGTATATATAGTTTATGAATATTGATTAAATATATTAATATGTCAATTAAAAGTACGACATAAAAGAGACATTATTTTTTCTCTTTTGATTGGGTAAAAAAATATCAACGTCATTTTGAAAGTTCTCAAATCGGAAATGAAACTTTGTGTAGTTTTATGTCCGGAAATTAGGATTACGCCTAAGTAATTATCCTCCTTAATAATTAATCTCCGGCTGGATTTTATATACGAGTTTACAACCTGAATGACAACATGTTTCCATACATAACGTATAGAACAATAACCCTGTACCATTATAACGAACAACAACAATTTCACATTATCCTGAATGAGATAAAAAACAATAGAGTCTATAAATAGTGATTGATTTTTATTTTTTTAATTTAATGATAGAAAAAAAATAAACAATAATAACATGTTGTAGATTGATTATTATAACCTTGACATGTGAAACGAATTAATGTAAATTATTACTGTCATTATAATTAAGTGCACAATGCGGCACTGCAGCTGAACAGCGTGTATGGCTGTTGGCTGGGTTACTGCACAGACGGCGCGTGGCGGTGCAGTGGCTGCGCTATACTGCTGCTGCTGGCCCGGCCAGAAATCGGGTCACCTCAGAAGGACAGAGGTCAGCGGTCGACGTTCCCTCACCATGACCCAGTGTGCACCATTTACGTCACTTGTATCGGGTACCTGGATGACTTTTTAGATTGATTTGATTATAAGTTCGTGGTACCACCACAAGTGAGCATCATTTACGTCACTCGTCTCGGGTACCTGAACCATTTTTTAGTTTCAGTTGAGAAATTCGTGGTACCAGTGAGCACCATTTATGTAAATTTTCTCGGGTACCTGATTTTGGATTGAGTAAAGAAGTTCACGAATCAAATTGAGGAAGAAGCGAAGAAAATCAAGTGCCAGTTATGGGATTATATTAAGACTATTTTTAACAGCAGACGAAGCTTGGCAGATTTGAATACCCTCTTCAAAATATCTAAATTTAGAAAGCAATTAATATTTGTACGTAATGTAAGCTACATATTCATGAGAAAGCAACCTAGTAGAGATACAAAGACTAAAATTGTATGTATATAAGTGCGTTTCTATCCCATTTAACTGCAAAAAAAATGCATTTTTATAAATTCGCTTATGCAACAACAAAATCTGCTTATACAATTAACTATTTCGTAATAACTAATAATGTCAACAAAAACTTTTGTATAGAAATGAAAAAAAAAAAAACACAATGATTGGTTGAAATGCAAACCTTAATTATTTTAAACTCACATTTCCTTTCACCTTGAACTTTAAAAACGCAATGTATTTACCAACATCTATTTCAAATTAAAAACAATCTAGTATAAAGCATTTCCTTCATCATCATAACTTAAATGGCCTCAAAACATATCGAAAGAAAAACATAAAACTACGCGCATTTTTGAGGAGATGGATGGAGGCAAGTTTGAATGACTTGAGGTGCGACTACACGGCGGTCAGGTCGTGATGACCACGTGACTGATTGAGGTGAAGGTCACCTTCTGGCACGCGGCATGGCACCGTGTCGTTCACCAAAACCGGCCGCTGTAGCTCTCTCTGCTGGCAACAACAATAGCGTTGCGACACAAACTCACTTGAATGAGGCTTGACAATTTTCTACATCACGTACTTGTTAAATGTAATTTAAGATAGTAAGAGTTCTAACCAAGAACTAGAAGAACAGATCACGCTTCATTTTATTATTTTAATTTGATTTGGACTTAGTTTCCTCGCAGCGCCGTTTTCAGTATTACTATACCAATGGGAATATATGATAATTTTCTTTAAAAAATGAAAACCACACTTATCAAATATAATAATTATACATGAAATATCAGGATATTATTATTCAGAAAATATTTCGAGACGACTAAGTGAGGGAAAGAGTGTGTGGTAGTCAGCTATAGCCGAGCTCTTGATAGGTTTCACAGCCAGTAAATGTGGGCCGCACCCTCTTTACCATCGTGCAAGGTATGGTGTTAGCTTGATTAACATTATTAAGGCTACCCTATCAAGGAAAGAGAGAGAAAAAATTGTATATATATAAAACACGTGCATACTATTGTTAAGCTAAACTTAAAATATTTTATGAATACTTGCCAAAAACAAAAACAAAAAAAAAAGTACGAAAAAACAAAACAAAAAAAGCTGGCAACTTCTCTAAAAACGTGATACCTATCTCAAACTAAATTAATGAAAACAAAACAACAAAAAAACTTCAATGGAAAAAAAAAATGAATCTTAAAATTTTTGACCTTATAACACATCAGAATAGTAATATATTATAATGATATTCCAATCAAGTAAAGCTAAACAATGCATAATGTGGCATGACAGTCGACGTGACTGAATGGGAGGGTATTATTACTTTGAGAGTATGTAAGGTAGTCTTGACAAGCTGCAACTTATCCTCCTCCTCCTTGATTCGCATCACAGCCAGCTTGTAAGTGTGACCTAATTACGTAATGTCTGGTAATATATTGTTAGTTGGTGTATAGCCAGCCAACAACTACACTATATAGCTCTTTACGATGAGCAGCAGCATCCCAAGGTCCTATATATAATGCTGCACTCCCATTCAACGTAATCAATTGACGTAACTAACAATAATTATGCACCAACATAGTAACAATCTGGATTTAATAATAACAATGTAGAGTAAAATAATTATTAAAAAAATGTGCAGTAAATAACTACGCCTATTTTAAATTACTCTTATTTATTAAAATTAGGCGTAACACTTCAAAATGCAAATGGCACAATAAGAAATTAAAATTTGAACTTTTTTCATTAATTATTCTATAAATTTCATCAGCTAAAGGAGCATGATATATATATTATTATTTATCCTATTGAACTACATAATAAAAATAATAATGCAATTATTATAATATTAGAAATTTCTGTATTTTGTCAAAAAAAAAAGAATCTCAAATCAATTGTCCATTTAATTGTTATTGGGTGCACAATACAAAAATATGTAATATAAGTTTGCAGACGTAAATGAAAATGTATAAAAGCCACGTGTAATACTGTGAAGATACAACGTATAGGATTCTTCCAAATATTCATTTCAATATTCTATATGGAATAACTTCTTGTTATACATCTTGAGTATATAAAAACAACGTTCTATATAGAAGGTTGCTGCAGAATGGTATGCAAACATCAGCAACGTGTCCTGAATGTAATATGGACCTCCTTCATTCTATATCATTGCTATAGCTAGCCCTCAACACGTGCATATAACATACCGGCTGATTCAATTCTATATAACTTGTTTGGTAACTTGTCTTATAACGAAACATATAATAGAGCAATAATAAAAGTAAAATAAACGTATAAGACAACATATGGTAAATATACATAATTATAATTCTAGATTTATATCTTCCATCAACTGGCTGCAGGCATTTTTTTAGTATATATATAAAATTAAATATCTTTTCATCATGTTATAATTTAAAAACAATGTAACAGCTACTGTATTTTCTTCAGTTATGTACAAATAACCATACATATAAACTTTCTTTTATTTATATAAATTAATACTGTCCATTCAAAAAAACTGTTGCTATGCAAGAATTATACAGGTTATTCACCTTTTGTTGTAACTTCTCTTATTTTTTTTTATCACTATATCAAAACTTAGTGCTCCAAATAATTAAAAAAAAATCCCATCAAGAAATTGCATGACGTCAAATTTTTTACGTAAACAACATAATAACATGAGAATTGAATTAAATAGATAAGGTTTTATATACTGCACGCGTAAGCAGCAAGTTACGTCGGTCTAGTGTGTCAGATATATTATTTTTCCCAAGTGAAGCAGCTAGGAACCGGTTTGTCCGGTCATGTGTCCACCACGCGCTCGTGCAGGTTACCAACAGCATGCAAGGAATTAGCGCCATCAGCCGTGGCAAACCTCATTAGACGACCATTAGCGCTGGACTGGCTTGCAAAACTCATATGAATACACCCGCAAAGAGGCATACACAATAAAAAACAATCCACATTTGAGACCGATATTTAATACTGCAAGAAATTGGCAAACGATATCGAGATTTACTCTGAAAAAAAAAGAAGAGAAAATTATAATATATATATTTTATTAGGAAGTTGTTGCCAAATTTTGTGTGTTTTTCAAGCACGATTTGGATAACCTAAATCATAGAAATAATGATGAACAGATAATAAATTAAAAAATCTTACTATACATATAGTCACTTCTCGAGATACATCTCAAATGAGAACTGTTTTTATAATGTAGTGTATATAATATATGCACTCAAGTTTTGACCATCAGTGACGCTCTTCAGAGAAAGCGTATGATCCATTATCACCAATTCACGACTACCGTAATCACGCAGAGACCGTCACACCAATACGTAATATTCATATTTTCATAAGTACCTTTTTTTTTTCATTGATAATCATTAAATTACGACAACGTAGAGATTAACATGTTATAAGATAAAATACGACTAAAGAAGCATATGATACTTCGAGTGATATTTCATAATATATATATATTACATAGCTTAATGACTTTGTTCATACTCTGATTACAAGAAACAATGGGATTATACGTATAATATAGAGATAATCATCCTTGTCATGCGTTGAATATTTAAATACGCTTCATGCCATGTACATATTAAAGGTTTATCCAGTATTATATAATTATAGTGAATGCTATATATATTAATATTTCAAAAGTTAGGCAAATAAACTTGGCAAAATAAGAACCCTTTCGGAATTTAAAAAAAAAATTAATTAGAAAAAAAAAGCAGCTTATAAACATCATAAATCAAATTACACCATTATATAATTTAAATCTCTATGTTCACTAAACAAAATTCAATTGTAATTGGGTCGAGTATAAATTGGCACACTATACAAACGAGCAAAAAATAAATAAAAAGAGCAGTAATAATGGAGGAATACTCGAGCGAACTATTTCATTTATATGCAGCAGTTATTTTTTTTTTCTGCTGATTGCAGCTTTTATATTTTATTGAACCAATTTTAATTAACAATAGTATAGATACACAATTACGATTGCATTACATGAAGCTATTTAAAGGGAAAAAAATACAATCTATAATACAAAACTCACTCTGGAATTCTTTTTATAAATTAAGCATTTTTTGTTTTTTAATATCACAAATAAAACTTAAATTAAGTTATGATGTTTTTTTTTTCATCCATTACATTGAAATTTAATTGAAGTTAAATTAATTACATTACTTTGATCTTTTATTTTTTCAAATCACATTAATATCTCTTGTTCGAAAGCTTTGAAATACTTTACATGTAATTATACAGTATTTTGTATTAAAACCGTTGCCTTTTTTTATCTTTTCCCACAGATTTTTTTTATTATATTATATATATTTCTCTTTTAATTACACATTCAATACATAACAAGACGAATTATATATATAGAATTCAATATTATTTCACATTTATTTATATTCAACATGAACTCCCCCTTTTTCTCAGAATCATTTCATCTGTATGACCTTCCAGATCCATTTTATACATTCAAAAGGAAATATTTTAACATCAGTATATATATATATATATATATATATATATATATATATATATATATATATATATATATATGTATAGAAACTGACTGTAGAATATTTATGATAGAACCACATGAGTAAGCTTTTACTTGTATAAATACATGGCTTTGGTTTTGTGGCAAAGGGAGAGGGTTTTTTCTTTTTGGAAATGATTAATTTACATTTCTACCACCCAGGGTATAATATGAGTTATACGTGGTTTACCACCATCAGGATAGAAAGGGACGCAGTGATAAGCATGACTGAGAAAGATAATAAGAGTTCACCTTACAAGCGGGGGTGGGAGAATGGAGAAGAGATAAGTAGGAAGCTTGCTGTGTGGCGAACGTTCGGTCAAGGGTCAGTGGTCAGTGGACCATCATCCCCAGCACCAATCCAGTTTGGCGAACAAACTTGGCATTGACCTGACCATAACATCGTCTCACTCAAATCATATATTATATGTTTGTATGTCACACACTCGTCAACTTTATTTTTTTATATAATAAGATATGATTCATCAGTTTTGTTTGCTATTTAAATAATATGTAGATTATTGGGTCACTAAAGTACTTACAAGTTTAAATTTAATTAGGTTTGTTTTGCGATAAAATATTATACCATGTAGAAGCAATGAAGAATTATATAATATAATTCCTAGAAGAATATATATAATATAATCATTTATTTTATTTTGTTCAATAGAACCTTGAAAATCAATACTTTACGTTTGTTTATATTAATTATATCTTACAGCTTAATTAAGCTACATAACTTTTAACACTAAATTACATTTTAAGAGTATATTTATGAGACAATCTACACATTTTATGGTAAATTTAAGAGAAAAAACTGTTTAAAGCTTTAAAACTCTGTCTTTTTACATGAATTACAAATTAACTTCCGTACTCTACATTATAAATTTTGTTATCCCTTATACTATATTATTATTACTATATACACACAAACAACTATAGGTTTTGAAAGCTTCTTAAGTACCCTATATCAGAAAATGGGAAAGCTATACAACAAGAACTAGGAGCTTATATTACAGCATGTATCAACGATCAAACAAGATATAAAAGGTTTTTAGATGGTCATCTTATAGCTAGCCACTACATGCAGCAGCATCATTACCCTATCAAGCGGTCAACGGAGATTTTTCCCATCACTGTGACGTCATACATGACCTCCTGCAGTCAGCCAATGGATTATGGGTGTGTGGGGTTGCTCCTACTGTGTTAATGGAATCTTGAGCCAACAGCCTATACTAGATATACACTTGCTTGCTTGCTCGCTCATTCGCACTCGTTTCTCATAAAAATCAATCTTCTTCTCTCTACTTGCTAGCTATATAGTGATGGTGGTTGGTAGTAGTAGGTAGCTAGGCTTAAAAACGAAAACCAAATCATACGCTAGAAAGAACGTGGTAAACGAAGAAGAAAAAAATTGCTAGTGCTCTTTTTTCTTTTTCAGCTTGCCACATACATTTTCATTTCTAAACATTTATATTTTATCAATCGGATCGATAATTCGAATGAAAGCATTTGAATTGTAATATAATGAGTTTTTTTGTACGTAGTACAGTACAGAGAGAAATTCAGTGTAATAATTCTTTTTTGACAAAAGATTTAACTATATTACAATGCCAATCGAAAAAAAATTATCACAGTTGTCTGACTTTTATCTCTGTATTAATCATGTAATAAAATTTTATATTTATAATATGTATAGTTATAAATTTAACAGTAAAGCTCATTATCCTTGAACAGTTTGCTGAAGACTTAATAATGAACATAATGTTGCAAATGTTAAATTATAAATAAACAAATGCTGTAATAGTATAAAAGACTCAATGAGAGAGAAAGATCAACATAGGCACCAGTCCACCAAAAAGTTCGATACTCTCACTTCTCACTCTTTCCTATACGGTATAGTTTTGGCAAAGAAATGATGTTGACATACACATTGCATAAGCACCATGCAAAAAGACGTAAAGACGAAGACAACACGTGTACAGAGAGGGAGCAGAGTTGGTGCTCATGGTGCTCATTCAGTTGGCCCAGCCAGCTGCAAGCAGGGAGAAGTCAGCTTGACCATTTAGCAAGAGAGAGAGAGAGAGAGAGGAAGTGGCGAGTTAAGGTCGGTCAGATAGCTATATGGCAAGCATGCAAGCTCGGCAAACTACATAGTAAATCCTGCGATCACACAGTGAGCCTCACAGTAAAGTACAACAAGCAGTAGCCCCCCTAATGAGGATGTCATCTTAGAACGTCCAGTGTATAGAACTGGAGGAGGAAGAGGAGGCGGTGTTGTATTGAACCCACATCTTTTCTTCCTCGTGCTAAGTCTTGGCTTGCTTGGGAAGCAAGTGCATCTGCTCTTCTGATATTTATGATGCATACTATAATGCAGCTGTGCTAGCAATATATAATGTGTTTCATAAATGCATTCGCGACCTATTTATTTTATTATTACCTCATTCATTTATCAATAAAATATAATAAAAAATATATATTAAACGTATAACACACTATAGATCACAAAAAAAATCCAGACAGTAAAATTACTCAAATTTAAAAACTGCAAAGGTTGCATTTTTTTCCTCAATTATAGAAACATATTATTGTCTATATTTTTATAAGCTTTTTAAAATTTCATTAAGTGGGACATAGCTGATTTTTCTTGGGGAAAAAATCTTTTAGCAAATAAGAAATTCGGCACAAAAAATGTATACTGAAAAATAAAATAACTATGCACAGTACGTTTTAGTGACCTATAATAATTTCTTATACTTTTCTGTTTGTTAAAAAAGGCAACAAAAATAGCAGAGATATAAATAAGGGTGTTCAGAGTAGCCCCGTCACAGGGGTTACTTTGAAAACCCTTATTATTATTTTTCTGGGCGCTGAGTTGTGTATTTTTAAAATATCATTATTACCTCTGATATTACTTTATAGGGCGTATTTTATTTTCATCCCCTACAAAAAAATGGTGGCAGAGTTATATAAGCAATTATATGGTTTAGCTTTATTTTACTGCAATGTCATTTTTTTAATGGATTATTTTATAAGAAAAGAAAAATTGTTCGAGGAAAACTAAATTTATTATAAAAAAAATGAATAATATATAACCGGATTAATGATCCTGTTATAAATTTAAATTGATAAAATATAAATTTCAGTAAAAATGTATTATTTTATAATCCTCTTTCCATCAAATTTTCATTGACATTTTCAATCAGTTGATCCATATTGAAATTTATAATCCGTTTGCTTGGCAGACGAGGAAGAAGTGTCAGAATTGATAGCCAGACAACATAAACTTCTCGCACCAGATTTGCAACGTGATAAGTAAGGACTGGGGACGAAGGGCATGTGGGCTCGTTACAAAGTCCACCACCACCAGCAGCACACTTGAGAGAGAAAGAGGGGATTTCTTATAACAAACATCTTTCAAGACTTTTATTGCTGACTTTGCAGCAAATATACGTCAGCAAAGAGACTTTTACAAAAAAAGAAAAGGAGAAAAAAAAATTAATACTTTATAGCACAAATTATAGTTTTTTTTTTATAAAAATATTTTTCTTTTTCCTCCATATAAACTTTTCTGTATTGTGTCTTTTTTTGTTTTTCCACTACTGCAGTTCGATGTAATGTTTCATTGCTATAAGAGGTTATCGACCTCGATGCATCTCTCTGTATGGCTTATCGCAGGCGCTTTATGGGATTGGTGCTTTGGTATTTTTCCCTCCCTATCTGTGCAGTGTTGATGTAATTTCACATATATGGCTTTGCTGCACAAATATGCAGTTCTAGCAAATATTGGTGTTGTTTGCAAGGGTGGTTGTTTAAACAAATATATACGACCTACATAACTGATGTGTGTCAAACATATATAATGTAACAAATTTCAAAACTAAATATGCATAATATTATCTATATATCTCTCTTTCCCTGTACATTAATGTAAAACAATTAATCAAGAGTCTGCTAAACATATAATTTTTGTAATAAAAATGTGACAGGCAGAAATCTTTCCCTGATCAATGTTTTGTTCCCATGCACAGATTCAGGAAAAAGCAAAGTAACAACCCCGACTATAAATAAAATTAATTTTAACATGGTTGGCAACGTATAGGGATTTCGTAATTCCCACTCCTTTTAACATTGACATGTATATGGGACTAACTCTAGCGCCTTCTCCATTTATTCTGGAGAGCTTAATTTTTTTCCAAAGATATATAGCAAACGATGGTACTACCATTTGTTAGGAACATAATTTTTCTGGACGAAGAACAATGGCACACCATCATAATATTGTCAAGAGGACTACATCTAGTTTTGTAACTCATCACTGTAATATCAAATTATAATATATATATAATAATAATACAAAATTATAAGCTGACACATTTAAAAGTAATATTATAATATAATGCAGTACAATATTTAATATTACACTTCATATAATAATTGTAACAATGTACAAATGACACCGCAATAGGATGTACCTAATTTACCACTTCACTTGCATAATGTCATGGTGCTACAACCTTTTAACGAGCTATAATGTTTTTATATCATCATTATAAATATATCATAATATATGTAATAAAACAAAAGTAATTATAAAATATAATAAACTGCATTATAGCATTCTAGAGAATTTAATTTATAATATCTTTATAATTGATAAAGTACGACAAAATATTTAATTTTAACTTGAAACGATTAATTTTCTTTGTGTTTATCATGAGAATTAATGTTTCTTGTTTCGAAATTGTATGCAAACCAATAACTGTCTCATAATGTCTAAAAGGTTTATTTTGAAATAGCAGTATGATATGCTTTATTTGTATTCTTTGATTCAATAATAAACTACTGTTATGTTAGTTTCATCACTATATAGAAAATGGCGATAGTATATAAATATTGAAACTATTAAATTGATGAACAATACAACCCAACAGAGATTATTTAAATTCATTCATAAATTAAGTAAAAATTGTAATAAATGAATTAATGTTAAAAAATTCAAGGATAATATTTGTTAAATTAAATTTTAATTTGCTTTTCTCTCTCTTTTATTCTTTTGTATCTCATAATTGAAAGATCAAAAAGCTTTTTTTTTTTCCATAAAAAAGAATAAACGATGCGTATAATAATTATAAAAGAAGCAAAGTTTTTCTCATATAAGGGAGCAATAAAGCAATTTTTTTTTTTTTTTTTTTTTTGTGTGTGCAGTAGCTGTGAGGTGGTAAAGAAGCAGCGGTGGATGGCGGAGGCTGTGTAGCACGGTATATACCCTTCTGTATATTAGGCTGCTGCTACAGTGTGCCCTCTCTGTGTTGTTCTAATCAGCCGCACTAATTGAATGAGGCCACCAGGCTGCCAGCCTGTGTGTTCCTTCTAATCGAGTCTGGTGCTTGGCTTTCACGTGCTACCAGCCAGGTAACTTTACAATTATATAGTCAGAATAAACTGATCACCAGTGACGTCACGCATTATCTCACTCTTGTCTTCTCAAAGATATTGTACGCTTTGCTGCAACGTGAAAAATACCTTGGAGACAACCACCCTTTAAAGTCGGAGTGTCAATGTGTTCTCCGAGGCACACAGCAAAAAAGTCAGGACATAAAACATGGAGTTAAGTACCAATGACGTAACAACTCAAAATGTTTTATTAACAGTGATATGGAGAACCTTTAGATTGACAGCTATTTAATGCAGAATGAGCACCAGGTGACGTCACATTTTTACCCCACCATTGTCCTACCACAATGTAAATCTTCCTTGGAGGTGTATGATGCTGCTACCGCTCTCGTTGTACCAGGCAGCATGCAACATTGTATATACCATGATCACAGTGATGTTTGCACGAGCTTCTTTTTACTTTATAGCCTACAGGTAAATCATACGACACCGACGTAAGCAAGCAAGCTGTCAGGTATGCTATAGCAGAGAAGCTCTTATATACATTTAAACCATCCCCCCACTATTTAACTTTCTTCTCTTTATTCTAACTTATACGCATTACAACATCATTTTGATTTATAATAGTTCCTTAGCATCCTACAAGTAAAAATCAAATATTGTACGTAAATGAAGCAGAAACGAGGTCACGGGGACAAAAGCTAATATAGTGCAGTATAGTAGTAGTATATGGTAGAACATAAAAACTGCAATTGACAAACTTTTTTATTTTTTGATTGAAATTTTTATAGCAGCATGAAAACAAGCAATAGTAATAAACGCTATACATCCAAGGCACAAATTGAGTTCAAGACTAAGCAATTTTACTTCCCTATACAACGTTATAAATCAAAGAGTTTTTGTATTGATTAAAAGTACAGCAGAGTAGTCCAATAACCACCAACCTTACGTTTTTTATTTTCTCTATTCCGCAATAAAAGAACTTAACTAATAGATCATTTTTCTTGTGACAATGAACGATAATAATGAAAAGAAGAAAAAAAAATTAGAGGGCGAAAGAAAGATAATGAAAAACTCATGAAAAATGTAATATTTTTTTTGTTCTTCCTCGTCTTATCAAGTTGCGATACTCTCAAACAATTACATTCATTTAACAGAGAGAATATATAATTAGAAAATTTAACAATAGTAAAAATAAACAATTGTAATTCAAGGCTGCAAAAAGTTGAATGTCAAGAAAAATTATGTTAATAATAAAGTAAAACAAAAGAAGAAGTGTAGCCGCCAAGAGGGAGCTGCTAGAGATTACACTGACGGTGAGTGGAAAAAAAAAGCTTCTCTGTACACATTTTTGAAGTATTATAAAAATAAGTTTTGTAAAAAAAAAAAAGACCAAAAAAGTAAATGAGATTTCTGCCAAGTCATGTGCATGTCATTTACACAACATATATATAACTTATTATATTATAGTGCAGTCACCCAGATAAGCATTTTTGTGGTGATTGTCAACATCCCTTCACATACATATTTTTTTTTTTTTTGTATTTAAGATGTAAAGTTATTTGATATATTATGCATTTTAAATTTTATAATATTTTCCTTTTTATTTACTAAATTCATATTGCATATTAAAAAGAGTGAAGGGGACTATCTATAGGGAGCATGCAGTCGACATTAGAATAAGCAGAAAGTGGCAGTATAGCAGCAGTGTTGGAGCAGGGACAGCGGCGTGCGCGGTGCACATTTGACATTTGTGCTGGGGCCTGCGAGAAGCAAGCAAGGAGGGATCGATGATCAACCCAGCAGCTACAAGCCTCGCTGCTGCTACTGGCGCTCTTCACATTGCCAGACGTTTTACCAATCTCATAGTCCAAGTATAACCAGCTAGCGGTCTTTATATATACTTCATCATATTATAACACAGCATGTAGTAACCCCCTTAGCTGTGTATATATATAAAAAAAAAACGTGTGACAAGGGAGGGCATAACAACAATAAGTGCTCCTTGCAATCACAACTTTAATATCATAGAACCCATGTATACAACTATAATAAAATATATTTATATACTTGACTGGACCTATAACTAACATATAAGTTAAGTTACAGTACGAAAAAAAAAAAACAAAAAAAACAAAAAAAAAACGACTAAAAAGTTATGATATAATAAATAAAATAAACTTTTAGTAGGAAAAATTACTTCTAATTAAATTGATGGTCCTTTAAAAAAGAAGAAACAAACAAAAAAAAAAAAAAACGTTAGTTTAGAAGTTGACTAAATAGCAGTCATTACACAAGTAACTTTAAATGTAATAGTCTGTAATATTTATAGCTTAGTTGTGTATTCCCATGGGATTAACACAAAAACATTGTAAGGAAATACACAATTTCCCATCATTTTATAGACGAGAAGAATTCAATACAACAAAATATATATTTTTTTAATTGTGTTAAAAGTTCTCCTGTATAGCATTTTATATTATTATTATAAAAAATTACATCTAGTCCACGTTCAAGAAAATCATATTTTAATGTAAAATTTATAACTTAACTATTTTTACACCATTTTTTTTTCTACGTGACATGATATACCTAAATATTTCGACATTAAATTGGTTGGAAAATTAATATTTCAAAGTCCTCTATACTTCCCTTTGAGGCCGGGGTCTCTAAAAGTTACACAAGAGGCACTTTAGCGTAACAAATATTACAAGCCAGGGCAGAATATAATTATAATACCGAATATATTATAAGGTTATTGCTGTATGTATGTATATATACATATATTTACAAAGTGGTGTGTTAAGTCTTGTTGCCCTTATAACCGTCGCTAATTTTCATCAAAATTTCATCACCCAGCTGATCTAAAGCATGAGAAATTTCACAAGTCAACTAAAACTTAGCTATTATTATACTTAAGCTAGCCACCCCCTTTATTACAGTTTCTAAACCTATAATAATGCAAAACTTATGGAAAGTAGCTCCAACTGTCTTACATATCTAAAATGTCATTAACAAAATTAATTAGGATTAAACCCTAGAGACTATGGCTTTATTATTAGTAGGAAGGAGTGGTAGTGAAAGGCACTGAAGGAATACTTCGTGTGTTTGGTGACAGAGAACGAACTTTAGAGTACAACGAAGATTGATGTTTGATCTCATCTTATTCCATTCAGAGTATAATGTATGTGATTTATCATTCAGTGTGCAAGTTCCTAATATGAAGTGAAGGAGAAACAAAACAAACTCACTTTTCTCAAAGTTATGAAACAGAGCTGCTGTATAACGTTAAATCAAGACTTTGATTTCGTAAAATGGAGGAAAATACATTAAAGATTTCAATTATTTAAAAATAATAATCAATTTTAATAAAATTCAACACCAGGAAAAAAAAAAAAAAAGAAAAGAAAAAGAGGTACTGCAATGTGATATCATTCTTCGTATCTGAAAAAAAAAATAACTTGTCACAATTCAGTTGACGGATGATGAAAATTCATTAAAAGATATCATATTTTTTAAAAAATAATTTAAAAAAAAAATAGTCTGAAAAATTGTCAATACGAAGGCTTAAGTCAGCGGTAGTATAGCCGATGTTTATAAATATTAAATATATACCTTTTTATAGAAGATACGATATGACAGTTTGTAATGCTGAATTTTTTATAAAAAGAAGAACATTATCCATTTTCCACAAATCATGCAGCATGGGACACAAACTTATAAAGATAATAAATCAGTTTAATGAAATTTAATTTTAATACCAATGTAACGAAACATAAAGAGGAAATATGGTGAAAATTTCATTAACATTTTACTGTTTTAAAGATGTAATGGGGAAGCTGTTACGTTAATTACACATCCCTCTCGTTAGAGAGCTAGCGGCTTGAATTTGTAGAGAAAACACCGAGGAGCTTTGGAGAACACAAAATCAATTTACCGTATAAACGAAGGAGTAATACAAATACACCAGAGTACTAATATCAGTTCATTGCATGCAGGAGTATACTTTGTTTTCCCCATTATAGTCCAAATTATCAAATATTACAGAGATTCCAAAATATAGTGTAGATCATGGTGGCGTATTTAAATTGGAATCGTAAGTTAGCGAATGTTTGACAGATCGAATACAGTGGAATGTGACGCTGAATTTCCAACTTGATGTCAGCACTTGATTGTTCATTTTAATGACAAAGGGAACGAGAGAGAGCAGCAGATTGTAGGAGTAATTTTAACATTTAATAAAACAATAGAACAAAATCGTTATTAATTAATGTAAAATATTAACTTCTACAGCATCGCTAAATTCAGATATGAAAATTGAAATAAACCCCCAGGGCATATGTGACCCGGTCAACAACTAAGATGAAAAAGTTGCATACTTTAATAACGTGAAGGGGCAAATAAAAAAATGGAGTCCACAGATTTGAGTATAAAAAAAAAAAAAAAAAACACCACGCTTCAAAAGTCATTTGCATGATGACTATACTGGTTAGTAAAACTAGTAAAAGTGCTTTAATATAAAATTACGTATAATTTCAGCTTTATGATAAAATAAAAGCCTACTTTTTGTTCTGAATATTAGCTGGTGCTGGTGATTATCAGGGTATACACTACACCAGCGGGTAGAGGTATTACGTTATATTATAGTATATAGACAGAGTAACTCAATGAACCACCACCATCACTGTCTGCAAGCTAGCAAGAGAGAAATGGAGCCAACCAGCGTAGCAGAAGCTTCTGCTAATATTTGCCCATCTCCATCAGCGCAGTATATGAAATGAGAGGGTAAAAAAAAAGCTAACCAGCCAGTATATAGCAGAACTAAAAAAAAAAAATAATAAAATAAAATAAAAAGCACGCTGAATATATATTACGCATGGTTGAAATCGAGAGAGATGACTTTGTGGCATTACTGTAGAAATGACAATTTACGAGCAAAGTCAGTGAGAAAATATCATTACATTTTCATGGTCACAAAGCCCTTCTTCTTCCTTCGTCCTCATTATACATTATTTCTTTTGCATGTTGTCGCCTAACGCCCGCAGCCACCAGGGACCTTCATGTTCGCCATTAGAGCACCGTACATCAAATAAGGCTTATTTTTCTACAGTATAAACCAATATAAGGATATATTTCATGAAATATAACATACACAAAATTATAGGGGTTCTTACTAAAAAAAGAATCTATATAAGGGAAATGTATACGAAATTAAAAAAGAGGTACATCAGAAATTAAATAAAATATATCTTTGGTATGAATTCATTCATGAGCGTTTTATCTAATACTTTCATTTGAGTTAAAACATACATCGTATATAATATAAAGGTCATTATGTCATTATATACCAAATATGCACTGTATAAACATTGACTTATTTGAATAACCTGAATATACTCAGCAGTATAATATCCGTGTATGGTAGCTGCATGTAATAAGCTTACATTAGATTTGCGTAAGTTCAGGTAAAAGTCAGCTGACTGGCGCTGCTCGTCTTAGCAGGTGATCAGCTCACGACATCGCTTGATGCTGATGCTAGCCCCACAAGCTCGGCCAACAGCCAGGCCGCCGAGACGTTATTACAAAACCACGGTCAGGTGCAATCCCAAAATAGAACTCATCACACAAGAAACGCTATTGTGTGTGTGTATATATTTTTTTTTCTTTCTCTCTCGAAGAACAGAACTATTTCTTTAAAAAACAACAATAATCTAATACTTTTTAATGTATGACGTCAAATAATAAGAAAATATTTTAAATGCTTTTTACTCAAAACAGACATTGGTTGTCAGTACACAAAAGTTTGTGTTGTGTGACCTCTATTCCAAGTTGGAGCGGCTATTTTAGCACAGGGTGGCATGTGTGTATGGTATAGCAAGCATGCTAGCCAGCAAGCAGCCAGCAGCAGCAGCAAGCCAGTTGCTTGGCTCTAGAGAAGAAGGTTTTTGGCCAAAGGCACGAGTGTTTGAGCATAGGACGACAACGTTTTTAAGTCCATGAAAATTCTCAATTTAGGTCCATTTTAAAAAAATTATAATTTTTATAAAATATAAATTCAAGTATTTTTAACTAAAAGTGGAGCATGGTCATATTTTCAGATATATAAATTGCATCTTAATTTATGAAAACAATACAATGTAACGTTACCATAAGTCGGTATATACTACCTGTCATTCTATCATTTCTTGGCTACCAAGTGGGCTTCCTTCCTAGGTATTTATAGTCATATGGCAGCGTCCCCGGCGACATTCCTTAACACTCTATATTACCCCCATGGATGCATGTTATATCTCTTCCTCCTTCTCCTGCTACCCTCTGTTTTAACATTAGCGCCACTATAGGTGGACACTTTAGACAGGTAACATGGACAGTGAAATGACGTCATGACCAGACCATGACGTAAAACAGCAAACACCAAAATTACGCAACAGTGACGCTATAATGATGTTTTCATTACATGTTACCCCTCGTTGTGCGTCAAAATCACGTCACACGTATAAATGTAATTTGCCATTAACTTTTTTTTTTAACTTTACTAATTTAAGTTTATATTTTATATGATATAATATATTATTATTATATAAACTAATTTAGGTCATCCAAGAGTAATCCCTCTTTATAGCTTGATACAATTTTTTTATTAAAATCATAAAAAAAAATATGAGTTGTATAACACTATAAAAATAATAACGATCCCTTATTTTTGTCTTATGTTTTAAACGTTTTTTAAAAATTTTAATGCATACCACCACACTCACACAAAAATAAACATCGATGCCTCTAAAAAGAACTTGCAGAAAAGAAAAAAAGTACCAGAGAAAAGAAGAAAAAAAAATCCCAAAAGCTTTTAAACCTCTGTATAATCACGCAATATGGTTAAAACTTGAAATACATGTCAAAGTAAAAAGTTAAGCAGAGTAATTTTATAACATTTTAATGTCACGTCTCTTGATATTTATAAATTTCATGATTATAAATATAAATAGCTCTGAATATCTACAAGTTAGCTCCAATTAAAAAGTAAACAAACATTAAATAAATCACATCCTGCTGCATGATGTAAGTCGATACCATTATGTATAGTATATTAATGGCATAGCGGAGTTTCAAATAACGATATACTTAAGGATGAATCTCAGTAGATTGATATCTCGTAATCGTACCGCCTGAATGCAACAAGACTTGCAGGGGACTTAGAACTTACCATCAATAGGTGGAATACAAATTTTGAAGCGAATCTGTCTTATCAGTTTTGTGAAAAATTGGGTAGAAGTTTAACATTGACCTTATGAACGAAAACCGGAAATGGAGCTGTTGTAAGAAAAGCTGTTGTAAGAAAACTGCAAGACTGACTTTGCTCAAACCATAAGCGATTACGTTTTAGAACATTATAGATTTTTTAAAATTTATTTCATTCGATTCGTTTGCAGGGAAATATTCCTTGACTCCAGCAGTAACTGCAATTAATCGTTAAGTATTTTAAAGGACTATATGGTGAACACAATGATGTATCAGCAAATAACAAGTAAGTCTAGACTTTTTTTAACAAATAACAATCGATCTTTGATGTGCCAATCTTTTACTTTCTTTGGAAAAAATAAATACAGGCAGTCAGTAAAAAGAGAAAAAAAAAAGAGGATTACATGTTCCGTTCGTCAAACATTGATGATGGATAGATGGCAAGAAAAAAATATTATATCAAATGAGCGCGTGAGAGACTGCAGGCAACATTTTCAGTATGTACGTTTTTATCAGGAAATCATTTACACTGCAGCAGTATAGAATTTTCTCCTTGTTTTTATTGCTTTTCCAAACTACCCGTCCGCCTACACCACCATCCTATGTAGTAGTATAGTGTAATATGTATTTGCTGCAGTCAGAGTAGTACAACATGTTATGTAGTAAAGATACATTACTGCACCATGCTGTGTGTGTTATATGATGGTATACTGTACAACTACTTTGCCTCGCGCTATATAAAACGAATTTACAGCTCGTTACGTTCGTAATAAATGACGATGGTATATTACATTTAAACTTGTTTTAAAACATAATATAAATTAAGTACAATTGAAACATCAAATATACCATATAATATTTCATTTAAAAAAAAATTCTATCAATATATGTATATAATATACACTATATATACAGTATATTGTTTAATAAAATGATAAAAATAAAAATACTAAATAGAATTTAAATTGAATGGAAAAACACTTAAGAAGTATGTTTTTATAAAATTAATTTATAATAGTTAAAATTGATTTGTGTGGTAATTCAATGTTCGAGATGAGTTATTAAAATACTTCACTTTATATAGGCCACATACATATTGTATATTATACTGTATATATAGTGTAAAATTTATATTAAACGTAATATAGTATAAAGTTTGGAGAAACGTTTGAACGAGATACGAGTAGGAACCGAGCGCAAATCAAAATGTATAATAATTAAATAACTAGAGGGAGGAGAAAAGCATCAACTTGAATTCAACAAGTTCAAGACAGATTTGCATATCTGAAGCAAGTAATTATGGTTCATATCAAAATTAGGAAGCTCCAATTTCAACAAAACAGCTATTCATATCACATGACCTCATGAAATCTGGACTTAATCTTGATAAACATACAAAACTTGTCAAAACTAAAAGATGGACATGATGGTACTAAAAATATAATATTGACGTATTTCTACGATCAATAATAAACATTCACATTTCACATCAAATAACTCCATGAGGACACAAAATATATCACAACTTCCCAACAGCAGATATGTTTTTATACGCGGTTGAAGGAAAAAATGAAATATTGGAAGAGAGAAATAACTGATTTCATCATTTTTTTTTTCCAGTCTGAAATTGAAATATTAAATTTGGTATTGACATCAACAACAATAATCAATATTTATGGTAAAACTTTGCAATAAGATTCTAAAAAAAAAGGAACCCATTTTGCTACTCTGTCGCAATCTTTCTTGTCCTCATCATGATCATTAAGGTAAATATAGTTTTAAATTGGCGCAGAGCGGTGATATTCAGCAGCAACAGCAGTATGTGGAGAGAAGGGATGTTAGCATGCACCTTGCAAGAGGGCGGGGGCGGCTGGCAGTCAGCTGTCAACGAGTGGAGAGGTGACGCGGCCGGAGCGGATGGAGAGAAAAAAAAAAGGGTGGATGCTCCTCTGCAGCTTCTGCTGTATGTATGCCAGGCACGCACCAGCCCGCCAAGCTCATCTCACGGACGTCACTTCACACTCACTATACACTGTTAGAAAATTTAAGTTTATGCTGAAGTCCTTTGATACCTTTAATCAAATTGAGATTTTTAAATTCAAAGCAATTACATTTTCTGATAACATTACAAGTTCCATCACAATACCTAAAAGAAAAAATAATAGCCTACAAGCATATCAGTTATCATAAATATAATTTGTTCAGTTTTGACCCTGTACGGCGAGATCGTATTATATTTTAAGGTATATGAATATTATATAAATCATTTTATTCTTTCGTAATAAAAGCACGATTCTAATAATAAAGCATCGTGTAGGAAAAAAGTGACTATAGATTGTTCAGTACATTGTATAATAATTAGTAATTATATAAGACTTTCATTAGCCTGGACTTGTTATAATTTGGCTACCAAGCGTGGAATTGTACTTTATGTTTAAGTTAATGTTACGTAGATCGTTTAAAAAATCCTTGCATACTTAATTAAATCTAACAATTTACCAAATATTTTTTGAACAGTGTTGTCTAGCCAGTTTCACCTCATACACGCAAAATTTAGCTTTAATATGATATGACATTCTAAATTACATTTCAGTATACACAAACTAATATCCATTCAAACTATAAAAATATACGTACCATATAAAACCATACATGGATGATGTGGTCATTACGATAATTGAGTCATTTTAAAATAGTTATATAGTGTATGATGTATGGTTTTAGTGATATGGCATTAAATTACAAATTGGGTCCCATATATTTCCATGTACTGTACATAGCTCAATATAAAGGCTTCGAATCACTTTATGACTAAATTACAAATCATTGAATTTTCATACCTTATTCGATAAAAACAAATTACATACTACAAACTTTTATCATGGTAAAATAAAAAAGGACGCCATTTGCCCCTGCAAAGTACGCAACACACTAAACAAGCGTATATTTATATTTAAAACAAATTAATTAAAAAATGAATAACTATATATTATACACGAGAACAATACTAGATTTAAAGTATAATTTATTATTTAAAAGTTCTTTGTAACTTCGTATAACTATACTATATAATATACGAAACTAAAATTTAAAACTGTTAAATTTTTACAGCAGTTAGATCGATGAATATTATATAGTTTTAGATAACAATAGCCTACTATATATAAATTGGATGTTGCCGTAAATTTATACAGATTTAGTCGTGATTTTACTTTTTAATCCCCTCAGGCATTCGACGCATAATGTTACATCGAATTGCGGTGTCATTTAGTCAGGTGTAGCGAGTCCCTTCTATATCCCTAGTGATGCTTCCACTACTGTTAGTGGCATATCCCTCTCACCTATATATTATATACCCTTCAATATATATTATGCAGTATACAGTTCGGAGCATGTTTTATAATTTATGAGAGAGGATATTGCCAGCAGAGTGACCGATTCGTAGTGGCTATGACGACGGTTCGCTCCTACGCCCGTAGCAACAACAATAATTATTATTGATGCGGCCGATCACGCACAACATTGCCATTCCTATCACGTGGTGCCCCATGGTGGCCCCGCCCACCCCTCGGGGGTGTATAGCAAGCAAGCAGCGACGACCTACCATCGTCCGTGTGGACATGCATGACAATATACAATACAACACACAATAGTGCACAACCGTGTCGATCCTTATGCTGAATATAATATACTGTACGTACTGTACACTGTACAGCCTTTCAATGCAATTTCCAGTGGTGCACAATGCTTTATAATTACATCAAAATTTAAAATTTAAAGCACCACAAATTATCTGTTTAGGAAATATTGCGTGTACGTTAAGTTAGTTAAGTGCATGCCCGTGCATAAAAAGGGATGACGTTGTACTGTAATTATTTAAATAATACATTCTGGGGTCACAATATTATGGGTTTAAAGTAATTATTTTTAATTTAATTTACCCAAGCCATGAAAGTAGTCGTATAGTGAAAACAATGCTGTAAATAATCCACAATTTCTAAAAGTAAAAAAAAAAAAAAAAAAAAAAAAAGCGTGTCGGGTTTTTAAAGTCTCATGTAATTTGCCTTTAATGAAGCACTAAATCTTATTAAGAAAAAAGCTGAGGAAAGTCGCGCGGCACTAATGAAAAGGTATGCGTGGCACATGATTAAAAAACAAGGAGATATTTTGCAAGCATTTTCTGAAACCTTTACCTATCCTTCATAACCATACAGTAAAGTACATTCATGATTTTTCATATTACATAACTTTTAAGTCCTTATTCAAGAATATGAATTTAAAAAAAAAGAGAATCAATGACGTCATAATAACAAAAAATATTGATCTTTAAAAGAAAAACGTGTTAATCTTTAAGATCACAAAAATCTTTAAAAATAACTATAGTCGCCAAGATCAAATCTTCTTGCAATGCATATATATATATATATATATATATATATATCAGGGGCGGCTCGTGCCCCTTTTCCGTGGGGGTGCTGCCTGACATGGGACCCGCAGAACACCATGGGGGGGTTTGGGGGGCGGAGCCCCCCAATGGCCCGCCGCAGGCGCGATTTTTTTTTAGGACACGCCCCTTTTTTAGGGTAAAATTATGACAAAATCATATAATAATGCTCTCAACAACGAAGCAGAAACTATCTAAAATCAAAAAATGCATGCATTTTATTTATAATTTGTTATGACATGCACTTATGCGAGCCCTTTTGAAATCGTGATTGAATGTTTCAAACTTAATATAATATCCAATTTTTAATTATTTTTTTTAATTCATAAGTCCTTTCACGTGGTAAGAAACATATATTTATATAAAAATAAATATTGTTTTAAGCCCTTTTTTTTTAAATAATAGTGTCAATCAAACTGCATTCAAACTGCATTGTTAATATGAAACCTGAATGTCTGGTATAATTTTTACGCAATGTATATAATGAACATCAAATAAATCGATCATGGTATATACAATATGTACAAAATTAGGCAACAACCAGAATCTAATATAAATTTTTAAAGACAAAATTTAATAAAAAAATAAAAAATGAAATTTATATAAGAAAAAATTGCATTATTAAACATTATTTCAATATTATTAGTATTTATTTAATTGAGAAAAAAATAATCGTAATCCTGTTAAGGTAGAGATAACACGGATCAGCTGACCTAATGCTAAAAAAATCTCAGTCATGAAAATTACGGAAAAAAAAATAATAAAATGTTCTCCTCTACATCGCCTATCAGGTATCCGGCATTTTCGGTGTAAGACATTTCGGTGTAAGGAATGTTCGGTGTAAGCGTTCGGTACGTGTACGGAACTTTCGGTGTAAAGAGATCTTGGTGAAGGGAAGATTCGGTGCAAGGAATTTTCAGCGTAAGGAAAATTAGGTGCAACGTTAATAAAACTGTCAAATATAAAATAATGTAATTGTTTTTCAATTTATTAATACTTTTTCTATTTGAGGTCAGAATTAGAAGAACTAGAAGAACTTATGCTATATATATCAATAGTCAGTACATGTTGTCAATATACACCGAACGCTTACACCGAACATTCCTTACACCGAAATGTCTTACACCGAAAATTCCTAGAATCCCTCTCGAGCGGTATTACAGATCAAAGATCCCAATTTTTTTATTATTGTTTTATTTTTTTTTTTTAGCCATGCAATATTTCTTTGATTACTATCGCATATTTGCTGCTAAATAATGTACTGCCGGTACACGCAAACCCGGGAAAATATAAGCTATATATTTTTCTCATCCTGGAGCAGTGTAGTTTACGACGTTTTCTTATATTTTGTATACTCGTACACTTTTACAACTTGTTTTTGTTTTATTGTTTTATTTTTATGTTTGAATTTTCACATTAATGGTATAAAATGCTGTAGTGAATAATTAATAAATAAATAGCTCCCATGTATAATATATCGACTTGTTCCTGGTAAACTTATAATTTATAATAAAATACATGGGCGCGATTCACGAACGAATTAAGTTATCCAAATTTCTCACTTAATTAATTCGATCGACGTTTAGTGCCATCGAGTTAGACTGGCGCTAACTGCGTGGTTAGTAAGAAACCTGTTGTTGTCGTTGTTCGAACGTGAGATCTCACGATTGTTTACATGCATGCACCACTTAATTTTCAAAAGACAAAAGTGTTGGTTCTTTTGGGACAGTCATATTTTTATTAAAGTAAAATAAAAGTGCTGGTCTTCATTCCTCAGATGCTTCAATATATTTAGTCAATCTTTGTTAGTATATTCGCTGATGAATGTAATTAAAATTTTGTTAATCTGCTCAATGAAACCATATTACAGGAAAGGTCTTCGAAGTGTTGTTCAAAATTATTCCCGCATGTCAAATACCACAAGCTCATTGGTTCTGTTGAACCAATGAGCTTGCGGGTACTGCCGATCGCACAGTCCCCGATCGCTCCAAAATCACACGGCTTGAGTGGGAGTTGAAGAGGAGGAGAATGAGGGTGGGAACACTGCTTTGGGCTACTGCTAGTAGTGGCAGTACCTTCCGCTGGGCAGCGCTGAGGGAATAAATTTACGCGGCAGCGGCAAAAATTTCATGATTTTAAATGTTAGAACTGATAAAAATTTGCTGGAAAGTTCAGAAAAATTATAGGATTATTTGATATTTCTAATTGTGTGTTTGTTCCCAAAATTTCTGGGGGGGCTGCAGTACCGCAGTACTATAGTACGAGCCGCCCCTGATATATATATATATATATATATATATATATATATATATATATATATATATAATCATCACTATCTGCGCTTTTAATACTGAAACACGTAATAATGAAGGAATATATTTTTATTATTTTCATTTATTTTAATACCATTTACACTCAATTCTAATAATTTTATTTAATAATAAAAAAATAATCATTTTTACCTTAATTGAAGAAGTAAAATACGGTTCATTAATTTATTATTAGCCACAGGGGCGTAGACAAGGGGGGGTTTTGGGTGTTATAACCCCCCCCTTGAGGGCTGAACTTAAAGGGGGTGTGACTTTTCAAAATTAAAAATTCACCAAAAAATCTTCTTTCCAAAAATGTAAATTTCACTTTCCTCCGACTCCCCGTTCCTTCCATACCGCCCGGTCAAAAGTCTACTATGACGTCACATTACTTAAGGTCGCGCGCAAGAAAGCAAGCAAGCAAGTGGCGGCGAGCGCTAAAATCCACGTTTTCGCGTCTTTAAGCCCGCCTAGCAGCCGACAGCAAAGAGATAAAAATTATCCGCCACGGGATGATTTTATCTAAAGAACATTCTGCGTTTGTATCCGCTTTCGGCATTTCTTCATTTTAATTAGGAAATTAAATATCACGATGCAAACTCAAATTTTTTACAGATTTCTTTTGTCAACTGACTTCAAACACATAAAATATTTTATCAAGCATCTAATAACTTTATTGTAGACACACGTATTGGATTGACATATTATATATGTACAGTACATACGACTTATATTATGTATATGGTATTTCAACAGTATTTTAATTACCTATGATTTTAGCCGCAGCCTTACATTATATAAATTTATATATAATTATAAAATCACGGCAAACACGCAACTAAAACTGTTATCATTTTGTGCATTATCGCTATTTAATTACTTTCTTCGACGTTTGCATTTAAGTTATATAAATATGCAGCATATAGTGATTATTCGATATTACCATTATTAATTATTAATACAATATACTTTGAATTATTATATTTTTTATAATAATCACGAAATAATTGTTAATAATTATAATTAATCTTCAACTTAATTAGAGGCTGCCCCATGCATAATTTATCACACCAGTTCTGCTTTTAATTCTTGTTGTTAATATTCAGTGTCATTGTAATATATATATATATATATATATATATGTATATATATATATATATATATATATATATATATATATATATATATATATATATATATATATATGTATGTATTTATATATAATATATAAAGGTGTTTCCGGTCCAAATGTATAGATGGAAACTCCCTTTCCCTTTGAGTTAAAATAATATAACATAAAAGCTTTATTTATATTCAGAGCTCAAAGTAAGAATACTAATAATGTTAGGGTTTCTGTAATTTAATTCTAGTACGTAATTCCAGCGTAATTCTAGCACAGCAGAGCAGACTCGGGCACCAGAATATTTACCGCGATTCAATCGACGGGGATCATCTGCGCTGCAAGTTGGTTCAAACATATAAGGCTTTATATATTTTCTTGAACTCATTACGCTTGCTATTATGCATATACGGAAATTTATAAAAAAAAATTGTGATTTAATTAACTAAAAGTGCAGTGATAACAATCTCAGAGACAACGTGCAACTCCAAAAGTACTTGGAGGCGACGGTATTGAATGCTGATGCGAAACAAATTTTCACAACACTGAACTGAAAAAATCTCCCTACATTCTTGCTCCCTTACGTGTGCGGCCGGAACTGTCCGCTGACACTGAAAGCCAGAGTAAGCCCACGTGTCTATAAAGAAACAAAACTTTGCAATTATGAATAATTATATATTTTTGCCTCAAAATCGATTTAAAAATTTGTTCATTATTTGTATTTATAATAATATGTAAAATCTAAAATCATTGAACCGATTGAACGTACAGTACTATACTATATTATATTTCGTCTAAATAACAATTAACATTATATAATATAGTATTTGTATGGTATTACTATATTATTATAATGTTAACTGTTATTTAGTCGCAGACTATATAAATATATAATATATAGTATAGTACTGTACGTTCAATCGGTTCAATGATTTTAGATTTTACATATTATTATAAATACAAATAATGAACAAATTTTTAATTCGATTTTGAGGCAAAAATATATAATTATTTATAATTGCAAAGTTTTGTTTCTTTATAGACACGTGGGCTTACTCTGCATGGCTTTCAGTGTCAGCGGACAGTTCCTGCCGCACACATAAGGGAGCAAGAATGTAGGGAGATTTTTTCAGTTCAGTTTTGTAAAAATTTGTTTTGCATCAGCATTCAATAACTTCGCCTCCTCCACGTTATCTCTCAGATTGTTATCACTGCACCTTTAGTTAATTGAATCACATAATTATTTATAAATTTCCGTATATGCATAATAGCAAGCGTATAATGAGTGCAATAAAAGATATATATAATGCCTTATATGTATGTTAGACTAAATATAATAATTTAAAGTATATTGTATTAATAATTAATAATGGTAATATCGAATAATCACTATATGCTGCATATTTATATAACTTAAATGCAAACGTCGAAGAAAGTAATTAAATAGCGAAAATGCACAAAATGATAACAGTTTTAGTTGCGTGTTTGCCGTGATTTTATAATTATATATAAATTTATATAATGTAAGGCTGCGGCTAAAATCATAGGTAATTAAAATACTGTTGAAATACCATATACATAATATAAGTCGTATGTACTGTACATATATAATATGTCAATCCAATACGTGTGTCTACAATAAAGTTATTAGATGCTTGATAAAATATTTTATGTGTTTGAAGTCAGTTGACAAAAGAAATCTGTAAAAAATTTGAGTTTGCATCGTGATATTTAATTTCCTAATTAAAATGAAGAAATGCCGAAAGCGGATACAAACGCAGAATGTTCTTTAGATAAAATCATCCCGTGGCGGATAATTTTTATCTCTTTGCTGTCGGCTGCTAGGCGGGCTTAAAGACGCGAAAACGTGGATTTTAGCGCTCGCCGCCACTTGCTTGCTTGCTTTCTTGCGCGCGACCTTAAGTAATGTGACGTCATAGTAGACTTTTGACCGGGCGGTATGGAAGGAACGGGGAGTCGGAGGAAAGTGAAATTTACATTTTTGGAAAGAAGATTTTTTGGTGAATTTTTAATTTTGAAAAGTCACACCCCCTTTAAGTAAATTTTAAGGGAAAAATAACAAAAAATGGTACTCGACGGATACGATTTAGCTAAAATTTTATGAAAAATTTTCTTAAAAAAAAAACTTTAAAAATTTATATCCCCGAAACACATTGTTAATACATCTTTAATTTTTTTAAAATCGGTCTACAATATTATCATGCATTATTTAAGTATGGTATAATTCTATTATGATAATTATATTATGTAGTATTCATTATTAAGTTATTTTTGTTTTTGTATACGAAAAGACACTATAAAGACAACAATTTAAAGTATAAAAAATGTTGAAAACATTCCCCGCATGATGTTCAGCATAACAAAAAAAATTATATATAGTATTTTTATGATTTTTTAATTAATTATATAGGTATATTACATCTTGCAATTGCTAGTTTCATTGTCTCATGTAAGTCATATGTATAATACTGTACGTATATATTTAAATTTATTATTGAAGTTAAAAAAATCCGATTTTTAAATGTATTAATTTTACAGTATACTTAATGTAATGAATTGATTTTCCTGTTTTGAAAATTTAAATATAAATATTTTTTCTTGATCGTACATTAGTACATCGTCTTAAAATGTGGTCTATTTTTTTATAAGAAAAAATACTGTAGTGACAAAAATATTGTAACTACATAATTAACGATTTGCAAATATAAGAAATTTGCTACAACTTTTCATCGAAAAAAATTATAGTCCACGTCCCTTTTTCAAAAAAATCGCGCACCGTGAAACTAATAAAAATAATATAAAAGTGGTTATTAGATGAATTACTTGATTTAACTAAAATTATTTACTCAAAGCTTTATTTATTACGTTAGTGCACGTACAATATTGAAAAGAAATTAAAAAAATGGGATGCAAAAAATATAAAAATATTGCATCAGGCCATACATCCTCTATAATAGTATTTTTTAATAATTTTACCCTAAAAAAGGGGCGTGTCCTTAAAAAAAATCGCGCCTGCGGCGGGCTATCGGGGGGCTACGCCCCCCAAACCCCCCGGTGGGATATTCTCAATCTTTATCTTCAAGAACCCCCCCCTTGAACAAATCCTGGCTACGCCACTGATTAGCCAGCATCTTGATTTAAAAAGTACCTGCTATAATAGTGTGTAGGTCAAAGTTGAATGCATTATCACGAATGGGAGCTAGAAACAACCCTCCTAGCTTCCTTAGTAGCAAAGAGTAGTCAACATGCTTACCCCAAAACACGCGAATACTGCATCAACACGCACATATACCATAATAAGACTTTCCTTCTTCACTATATTGATCTTGTATAAATAATAATATATAGTTATATAAAATAAAGAAGTGTGACAATGTATAGTGAAGTAAATAGATCACTATAAAACTTTTTTATGTACATTATTTCTTCTATTCTGCAACATAAATTTCACCTGCATGGCGCCCTTGCAAGTTTCTGCATCATTACTTTTTCTCTTCTTCTGAACTTTTTAACTTGAGATTTATTTTTTATCATTGTCCAGAGTTAAACGAATAAGTGACAAAGAGAAAGAAAGAGAGAGCTATGGGGCGACACTTAGTATTGAATCGAGGACATAGTCGGGGGGGCAGGATGTTGAAATGCATTCATCTTGCTTGCATGAGGCTAATATAGTCAACCACGCTAGGACATTAAATAGTATTCAAGGCCTAAGCAACTATTATAGCTATCAGCAGCAGCACGAATGGCAAATCTCCTCAGAACGAACTATAAGGACCCGGAACGATAAAAGGAGGGGCCTATTGTAATTATATCTTTAAATAACTTACACACATTATAGAATCCTCAATTATATATCAACTTAACTTTCATCAATAATTCAACTGATATTTAAATAATTAATATATAAGAGAGCTAAAAAATACAAAGAAAATTAATGAAAACTGATGATTTTGTTCAATTTAAATGGCTTTCAATATGACAATTTTCGTTGGACTTACAAACATGGATTTTCAGAAAATTTCATACCGCGGATTGGTAATAATCTATTTTATACCGGAACAATGCCATCATAACTTGCTTATCATTATTTTGTTCAGTGAAAAGGAAACCATGAAAGTGGTAATTGTGTGAAATATGATCATTCCCAAGAACGTAATTCCCTATTAATCATCAACCACAGTACAAATTTAACTTATAACGAAGGCACTGTAATCAAATGACGTGCATTAATTAATTATAAAAATTTCATGGGATTAAAAAAAAATGTAACAAATTTTCTGGAAAAAAAATGACAAACCTTCAGCTATAAAAAAATGAGTCATAAAAATGAATAAAAATGGTAAACAAGAACATTACGATATTGATTAGCACCAGTGACGTCACGTTTCTGTCAGCAGGTACGGGTATAGTGTAAAGTTTGTTCTCCAGCGGTGGTAAGAAAAGGAAGGGTTGGATCAGTCAGTATTGACACGGTTGGAGAAATCCCCGCGGCACCAGCAGCAGTCAACCAGGCAAGCAAGCAGGGTGAGAGGGCAGCAGCAGGTCGATAGGCCCTCCTATAGTATAGCAGCCACCCAGCAGATTCTCTCAGCAGGGGCAGCTGTGCATATCTCACACAGGGCTTTTTTCCTTCCTTCAATCTCAGCACAAGCTTTCTCCCTCTGCATGTTCTTTTGACAACTCTCTCTTTCTTGCAGAGCAAACTTATTATCTCACCATGCACTCCACCACTATAACAATAAGATATACAAATCGATTTTTCTTATGCTGCTTTAGCTAAAAAGTCACCTTTTATTTTTTTTTAAATGTTGATGACGTCAATATAAGATAAATATATTAGTTAAAACAATCATGCAACAGTACAAGGGGGGAGATTTTACTTTTATAAAAAGTTATAAAAATAGCATTTTATTAAAAAAAAAGTTTATTGATAAAGATGGCAGTCTATTAGTAATAGAGATTATATTCTACACTGCTGCTATCTTTTGCTAAGATAGCTTTATCATATTACAATTGTATTGATTTTTTAAAGCATAAAATAACATTATATATAAATATAACAACCCTTTAACATTTAACTTACATTGACGTCAAAACTATATTGTATAACTATCATCACCATCTTACACAGTACAATTTCCATCATCATCCCTCTAGGTATACACAAGACAGGTCCGAGTAGAGAAGCTGACTGCTTATAATAATAGCAGCAGATTTAACCCAAAAGGTGTATGTAAATTTGTATAAGGAGCAGGTCGATCCATTCACGTCAAGTGCAGAATATCATCAAACCCATGCAAGCATTAAATATATTCCATGAGTGTTACAGCAGACAATCTAGAGATAAACCAAACTGATGGTGGTCTCCTTATATATAGAAGGATGGATGAAAATAGCTTATTTTATACGAATAATACATTTACCAATATATATATATTATTGTGCTATCTTTTCACTTGGCTGCTTACAATTTATATATGAAAAACGTCAAAATTTATTTTTACTGTATAGTTCACGTAGCACAAAAATAAATAGTTTATTTTTTAATCTTACATTTTTTTTCTCTCTGCATGCTTAGATAAAACTAACATAACTGAAATTTAATATTGTATGAATATTGATCGATCGGAAAGAAGGAACACTCTTTGAAAAAATTGAATAAAGGCAAGAAAATATGGAAAGAAATTCTTTTGCCTGGAAAATTATTATAAATCTCCTTTTCATTTATACCGTTGAAAATCAGTGATAATTTTTTATATGATAAATGTTATAGGTGACATGCATGACATAGTACATGACACAAAATTATATTAATGACAGTATCAGAAAATACATGATCCAGAATTAAGATCCAAATCTTATTTGTGACGTTTTTTCCAATGGTAAAAATTAGCAAGGTGAAATATTCAGCAATGAATTCGTGCCTTTTCCAGATTTTTTTAACAAAACTCTCAATCGCATGCACACAAAACAACATGATTACCACTCAATCAATGCTGTAGCATTCAAAGTACTGCCACGAAAACGCTTAGGGTAAATATGTAAACATTATAAAGTAAAAACTAATTAAAGATGATCCACTTATTTCAGCAACAACAAAATAAGAACAAAATATCGTGTAATTATATCAACAACTTCATTAAAAAAATATAGGAGTTGAGAACCAAGAAACGTCTTTTTTTTTTTTTTTTTTCCCTTTAGCAATTTTGTAAAAGGTCAGTTTCTTCAATAAAAAGAGTAAATGAATGAACACAGAAAAAACAAAGTTAAATTAATTCAGTAAGAAGAGGTATCAGCAGTGACTAGGACGGACATATTTCCACTCAATTACATATGACAATGGGTTGTATAATAAAGCTGCGGTGGTGCAGTCTGAGTGGCGGCCAACACTGGAGAACAACTGGAGAACGAGGAGATCGAACATTGGCCTCATTCTTAGCCCGGCCGGCCCGGCCAACAGCGCTCTCCAAGCAGCTCTGCACCACGAGGAGAACATAATACTTCTAGTGCTTCTATCACATAAATCTTTGTGATGATAGAGACCAATATGAGATTCGTACTTCTGATTATATGACCATCTAATATATTATACACATGTTGCATATTCAAAATATTTATTTTTTTTCTCTTTAGATACGTGCATGGATGCCATACAAAATATGTCAATTTGAGCTGGAATAATCACAGTAATAATGGAATCAAATTTGGATTAAAATAGAACCCATGAAATTTTAATAGCGCTACAAAAGAAATTTAAATTATCGATGCTTTTTTTTTTTCGATTTGAGGGTTAATTGACCAAGGTTTTTAAAAAGTACTTCCTATATAAACTATACATTGTTCAATAACAAAATACAGTATATATATAAAGCATTCCTCAGTGTATAGCATTAGCCAGAGGGAGAAGGAAGCCTCCTCCAGCCTTCCTTTGCATGGAGAACACTGTCGACCTCGCATATTTACCCTCGTGCTCTAACACACCACATAACTCCGAGGGTTACTGCTTACATTATAATCCAGCTCGACTTAAACGAAAAGCAGCTGAACCCCTCTTTTGCAAAATTAAATGCACAGGAATGTTTACACAATGCAACTATTATATTATTTTTCATTATTTCAAATATTCAATTTCTTTATCTAACATACAATTATATACGTTCACATGACGGTGTTTAATACGGATCCGTTGACAACGCCTCATAAGAATAACATTATCCGTCATCAACGAATACGTATTAAATACCATCATGTAAACGTAGTGATTGTAATATAATATAATTATATGCAATCATATTCGGGGTAAAATGTTAATCTCGGCACAGCTGCATGTTAACACGTTTACATTAAATCCAGAAGAAGAGAAGTTCAAAAGACCCGAAAGTCAAATATCAGAATAATAGTAGAAAATATGAAAACGCAACATGTCAATCTACATTTCTATCAAAAAAATAAGAAAAAAGTCAAATAGATCTGATACAATTCTAGTTCAAAGCAAGCCACAAAAACATCTCTATAATATAAAAATAGTTTCTTTCAACTCTTTGCAATCTTCAAACCAATCTTATCAAATCAAAAGATATTTGTCAAATTTTTTTTCCCCCTTCTTCTCACATACGTATATGCCAAGAAAATAAGGAGTCAAAAAAAGAAAAAAAAAAACATTGAAAAATCTTTGGAGTAGAAAAATTTGTCATTTGAAGTCTGAACACATAACGCAAACGTTTATTGGATGGTAGTACACACAAAGCACCATGGTGGCGCCGAGATTCGATATAACGCCATGTACCTCGGGAGACTTCGTGAGGGTGTTCCCCTGGTTACAATCACGACCTTCGGCATTCTAAACATGACGTTGGGGAGGAAAATACAACATCTTCTCTATAGCATTTTCATCGTAGTCGTCGTCTTTTGTTCTGCACGCATAAATTATTACTAAACCTCCTCCTCCTCCTCCTAACTTAACAATATTACAACATCGCACACAAAGAAGAATTTATAATTACTATTACAGTCAAAGGTATTAAACTGACTTAAAATTATCATCTACTAAAATTAATTTTGTTAGCATATATATCTTATAATATAATATAACAACATTAAAATTAATTAACATTATAATGATTAAAAAAATAAATTATATTGTGTGTAAAGTTACATGAAAGTTAATCATAATTTAATTATTTTAATTTATTCACATTTGAATAAATTTAATTATAAAGTGAGAAAATTAAAAAGAATTATTGGTTGACGTTAATTAAATTACAAATAAAATATGAAAATGTTTAATAAATTAACCTTAATACTTCTTACTTCGTATATATATATATATATTATAATTATATAATAGTGGTATATAATAATATATATAATTATGTATGCATGCATGCATGGTACAATAAAAGAATCTACTATTATAAGGGTTTCTTAAGGCTTAACCTGAAATATTCGGACGAAAAAAGTCGTATCGACAGATGTTCTTCAAATTAATTTGGTAGTCCTACAACAATTGTCCAAATACTACTGATTATTTTTAGATTTTTTTAACCATTGGTTTAATTATAATTAATTTATTCAAATGTGTATTTTGTATCCTTTCAATGTTAAATTTTTCAATCAACATTGCACAAAAACGGCTCGAGAATTTTTTTAGAATTTTACATGGATTAAAAGCTAATTTTTTGGACTATTTTTCTGAATTGTTTTCATATATTTCGAACCGTGGCGATGATCGTTTCTGATATGTCCTAAGAAACTTGGCAACGCTCTCAAGGACTGTAGTTACCAACCCCTCCTAATCTTTTATTCGCATTACTATTGCAACAGTGTTGTCAGATTTGCATGCAGGTGTAGCCACGCCTCTTGACCTTGACAGACAAATTCTCAGGTTATACCTTAAAAAAAATACATAAATTCAACACTGTAACAATCGGAATTTCAATTACATAAATTACGAGACTTTTTGTTTGTTTGTTTGTTTGTTTGTTTGTTTGTTTGTTTGTTTTTTTTAAATCTCCTCACCTATAACTATTTGCACGGTACATTGCACTAGTAATTACTTAGAGAGGAGTTTCCCTCAAGCCACTACTACCACCATGAGTATAGTCTATAATAGCTGAACTTTAAATCACAGGGTGGATGTTGCTTAACCACACTCTCTCTCTCTCTCTCTCTCTCTCTCTCTCTCTCTCTCTCTCTCTCTCTCTCTCTCCTCTCTCGGCCCTTCCTCTTGTACGTAGAGGAGATGTATGGAGTACCATGAGAGTGATCAGTTAGCGGCTACTACAGTAAACTACATACACTGGAGGTCACTTGAGCTGCGTGTGACGTCAGTGGAGAACGCCTTGGACACCAAACTTTAGCTTGTCATGTTAACGGAGCGTGTGTGAACGACGAAACCAAAATATATTATTATATAGAGTTCACGTAAAAATACGAACAGCTTTCTTAAGAATGTTGTTAGCTACGGGTGAGAATGTCATAAAATATTAATATAAAAAAATGTGGAGTGAGTCAAAGCGGACAACAGAGACTGGAGATCACGTTTAGCTGCATATGACGTCACTGGCGAACGACTAGGACACCAAAGTTATCCGAGTGAGGTCATGGGTTAGTGTGATAGTATCGAGTGTTGGTCATAAGGTGCTTTTGGTGAGACTTGGCGGCCAAACTACAGAGACGGGAGATCACGTTAGCTCCGTATGACGTCACTGGCGAACAGCTAGGACACTTAAGTTAAGGGTGAGGTCATTGGATAGTGTGGTGATACAGAGTGTAGGTCACACGGCACCTCGGTGGCCCTGCTGCTGGCCCAGCAGGCAGGCAGGGTAGCTGCTGGCTGTGGCGGCGGCGGTGGCTGCGCGCAGTATCTGCAATGCAGCAGCAGCAGCCAGCCGACCGCCCGCCCTCCGCCCTGCCCGCTAGTGGGAGGAGGAGGAGTGGCGGGTGGCGGCGAGACACACAAGCTTCGCGTGAAATGATCATGCCTGTTTGCCGTTAGCTATATTATAGCGCACCTATACACCTACAACAATGAACTTTACATATGACGTCATGGTTTACTACAATGACGTCACTGGATAACGTTAAACTTTACCCCAAGAGAATATTTTTATGTGCCCTTAAAAAAAAATCTAAATTTTGAACAAACTGTCTATATTTTTTTTATTTAGGGCAATAATAATTGTATTTTCATGAACAACATTACTTAATTCTAAAAATTGAAATTTAGTTTAAAAATCTTATAGCTAATTGTTTTCGTCAAATAGCTACACAATTTCAGTGTTTATATTTTTGTATCAGTCTCTGCAATATAGTATCCTCCTCGTTTCAACATTTGTATGGCACAGTACATACTATCAAAAACAAGGCAACTTATCTCATCCCTAGCTAGAAAGTAAACTATAATATTCAATCAAAGCATGTAGTGAATGAATGTATAATTATACTATATAGTACATTGCATATATACAGATTGAGTTAAGTCATATTTATCAGAAAAAAAAAAACATTACAAAAAATTTACTTCTGCAATCTAATCTGAACATTACTATATCTATTAAGTACTGTTTCTTAACGTTATATTTACATTTATTGCCCTGATATTGAACCAAGAGATTCAATCACACCATAGATAAAAAGCAAAATGTCTACTGATAAAAAAAAAATCAACTGTTGGTCATACAGTGTTAACATCATAATAATTTCATCCCAAAGGAGAACTACGTACATATAGTTATAAAAAATTACAAATTTCTAATTTTGTGAAAAAACATAAAAATTCCCTTCATAAAACAAAAATAATACAGTATGTGTTTATATAGTAACTATTTCATTAACAAAAAACATGAATTAAAAATAGACAGAGGGTTAGTGTTCTGATCGTCATCAGGGGAATTATATAACAACAACAAAAAATCAACATTGTTACTATATGAAAATTTAAATATTTTATACAGCATACATACTCTAAAATATATTATAGGCCATAGGGTATATACGATTATTATAAGAAAATTGTATATTATATAATAGCGTGGGTGTATTGTTTTCATTAGTGTTACAGTACTATAAGCAATGAGCTTATTTTACCGTGGCACCATCTGAGCACCATCCACCCTCAGTCTCAACACAAGTTGGACGCTCCCTTACAGATCTATACTACACTTCGCAGCCTAGCCAGCAGATGGCAGTCAAATCAATGAGAACAACTCTCGGCATCGTATCACACATACATAATATGTAAGACATTATTATAATTTATAACACATTATAATTATGAGAGATAAATTTTAATCGACACATTATCATGCCAACATAATTATACATACATTTTTTTTTATTAAAATGCAACATACTATAGTAATTTAAACTGGTTAATTGATCGAAGTTACTACTTTTAACCCATCAACATGCAGTTTTATCTATTTCATATTATTGTTTCATTCTTCATTCATTACAACGTTATCATGAAAAAATTGAAGGAAAACCGGAAAATTCCTATTTATTTTTAATGAAAGTTTTCTGACTCGAATGTTCCTTGCTGTGCCTAATTTAAAAAGCTTTTAAATCACGTTATATCGCATGGTCACTTAAAAAAAGTACATACACTATATAATATATACTATTATAGCATGCATGCTTATAGCTAGCTTAATATTTAATATACTATATATTCGCACTACGTAATGAATATAGCTTAATAGTAACATATTATTTATCTTCATTAAATTTCTACGTATATAGAAAAATAAAAATTGTTGTTTTGTTAATTTTTTTTAAAAGAATAGCAACAATTAACGTATTACTAAAATATGTAATGCGAACTATAACTTTCAACCATACACAAAATCAACATACATAAATAATATTATGTATAAATAATATAATTTTGTCATCATGTATAAAATATATATCAGTAGAACAACTTTTTTATTATTGTACATTCTTTTGGGAATATTGATTTATAATGCGTTATAAAAATTATACACACTTTCACATATTTGGTCAATTGAAAAGGGGTTAAAGAAAAGAGAAATATTGAGAGTGCAATGTAGGAGATCGATTGAATTATGAGTCCACGTGTTCAATTCAGCTCAAAGCACATTTATTTTTTATATTTTTATAAATATAATATATTTATATCTGGTATAACTTTGCTATAAATATGAAATCAATATAAATATATATAATATATATATATATATATAATATATATATATATATATATATATATATATATATATATATATATATATAAAATATTCCTACAAATAATTTTACACGAGTTAGAAAACCACATGGAGTAAGGAAGAAAACCACAACTTGACTATATACAGATCCACATTATTACATGGAGCGTGCGTGGTACCGAAACCATAATTCGAAATCAAAGCACGTATATATTTCCAAAAGTCACTTACATTTAATACGTAGTTTAATTAAACTGCAACTAATTAACATTTTCATTTTATTTCTTCATACATTTTTATAAAAATAAAGTTAGAAAAAAGAAAATGTTGGTAAAAAATGAGAGAATTTATACATGATAGAGGAGAATGATAGGTATTTAATCTATTAGGCAGCGTGGGCCCTCCTAGGAGTAAAGGAATGTCATACTAGTGGTTGGTGGCGGTATGGTCGAAGAGGTATGGTGGTAGAGAGCAGCGAGTTTTGTTCGACCCTCAGCAGTTTGTATATAAGTGTGATCTGCCTTGCAAAGGTGTGATAGGGGACAGATCTGGAGAGCCAAGAATGGATCATTCACACAGGGGTACATTACATTCAAATGACAAAATAACCTATAATATGTAACACTTGATCTAGGATTAGACACCAATTAGGAGAAGTGCGGAATTTTTCATTCGTAAAAATGTACATCTGCTGACAACTAAATTCGAGAACCACAATACCCTATATATAATAATGGTGACTGCAGAGTTCATTGACCTGGTTGTGACCCCTGACTTGTCTATATACCTCCTATCAGAAATACTATATACCTTGAACAGTAAAACAAGAAGAACACTTCTTTTCTGTCAAGGGTCTTCTTCCTTCCCCTTTGCGCGCACCTAGCTAGCTGACTGGCTACACCTCTTCTTCATGATCCTGCCCCCTTCTAGCTTTGCTCCTCTGGCTTTAACGTGGTAACCATGGAAACCACGTGATCCCACCCACCCACCCTTTCATGCCGCTGTCGTGAAGGCACGAAACTCATCTCACGGAATCTGCTTTTCTTTTTTTCCTCTCTTTTTTTTTTCCCTTTCTCTCCTAAAACTCGTATCTTTCTACTGCATGTACGTACGTCTTCTGCTTGACATGGATTTAAATGAACATTCGCTGCCTTTTAATTTTTAAGTCTACATACCCTTCAGTAAGCGTTATAATACGTAAGTTAGCAGGCAAGCAGCCTTAACCAACCATAACTATAGGAGAAGAGGAAAGAAAAAAAATTTATTATTTTTATATCATACGTGACAAAAGCAAGCCCAAATTAGACTAGCATGTGATATTACATTTTTACCAACTATTTATATGATGGTTCTTGCAAAAATGAAAGGCACTCTTCTCTTAACTCTTTTTTTTTTTAATATAAAAAAATTAATTACACGAGTAAAAATATGAAAATTGAACCTAGAATTGTTATGCTTTTCAAAGAGACTTTTTTTTCTTTTAAATTAACACATATTTTTTTTATTATTATTATTCTCACTACAGTATTCTAATATACAAAGGACGAGTTTAAAAATAATAATAACAACGAATTTCACACAAAATATAAAGCAAGGAAATTATTTAGACACAACATTCAAATGAGAATAACAATATACAAAAAAATAATAATAAAAAAGAAAAAAAAATATCACAAGTAAGCTATAGCAAGTGATGAATATTTGACAACGCCTCTCGACATGTTGATTCAGCAAAATGAATGGTAATGAATCTACTGACTTTGCTTCATTTAAAGCACTCTCTTTTAATCCATCCGAGAGAATCCTTTGTTGATCCTCTCAAATAAAAGAATTGAATAATGAAAAAAAGATGACGTCGACAGTTCAATATTAATAAAACTGTTGAAGTAATAAAGTCATACTTGGCTCAAAGTAGCCTGACTTCGCCAAATCAAGTCCTCGGGCAAGAAGGAATCTTGTCAGGCATTTTTCAAGCTTGCTTTCTAAAAGATCGTTCATTCACCTCTTTCTGCCTATATACTTGTCTGTCTCATCTATATAGAAAAGATCTCTGTTGCAGCATCTTGGTCCATCAGGCGAGTAGCCAAATAGCCTCAGGCACCCTGTCCGAGATGAACACTTTCCTTGGAAGCGCAAAACTTTGCACAGCAATACTCGTAAAAAAATATATATCCCCACAATGATATACCGGAACCTATCCTACCAGAAACACCTAAAGGCATGTCTTTCAATACAATCTTGAAACGGAGATGTATTACTTATCTTGGTCAGAAACAAGACAACCCTTCTGTCATCTCAGTATCTTCAAGGCAAATATTCCTGCCCTATTACATATACAGTATAAAACAGGGCTACATTTTAACAAAAGGTCTTATATTATATATATTGTGCCAATAGCAGCACATCGTCAGCGTATAGTCAACCAAGCGAATGTGAAGATACAAGGTTTGAAAATAAAAATGAAACATTTTATGTCTAGCACTGCTAAAAATATAAAAAAAAAAATAGAGGAAAGAGAAATAGAAACAACGAAATCTAAAATTAAAATCAGTGTTTTGCTATTCTCTTATTTTGTAAATAAAAAGGATTCATACACACAAAACGACAAAACATAATCTGAGGTCAACAAATTCAATAATATTTTCTTTAGTTTTGAAAAAGTTATGTCTTATAACATGTCTTGGAGAGTTAAAATATTTAAAATTTATTTTGACGCGCATTTTGGAGAATACTTCAAAGAGAAACAAAAATTACTAAGTATGTAAAATTTAAATATTTTTGACTAATTTTGTAGTGCATAACTCGATAAATCTTCATTATAAATTGCATGTTCTCTCATAATAATAATATAATATCTCGCTATTCGAGCTGCCACACATTATTACAATCCGATAAATTTATTCGTTTTCTCCCTTTATAAATAATATAAGTTTTCCAAGGTATATAATATAGTAGCACCAGCAGATCTAGCTGTGACGTCACAACTACTTAAATCGATTTTGGACAGGGTAGTAGTTAAATCGATAATGTCTAGGAAGAGGGGGGTATAACAATCACCATCACTCATGCAGCAGGTCATTATGCTTAGGCCTAATATTTAAATAATTAATGTTCACAGCAACAACCCAGACTAACTACTGCTGTTTTAATATTAATGTCATAACAAGTGACCTTATATAAAATGATGATGTAATTACTGAATATAAAAAACACACATATGAAAAGAATAATTACTACATTAATTTAAGTAGTCGTTAAAGGAAGAATACAAATGGCACAGCACTTTAGTAGTTGGTGTACTAGTCATTTCTCAGAAGAGAACTCAAGTGAATTTTTTTTATAAGTCACAGAGAAGTCTCACCAAGACTTGTATGAAATGCCAATAAGCTCTTTTATTGACAACTTAATTTTTTATGATGGTGTGATTTTTCTAAACTTTTTTATTGTTCTTAAAACAGTTTTGATGTATTATTCAGGGACCGGATGCACGCGTTTTTTTCGTGCATCCATGGATGCGCATCCATGGATGCGCATCCGGATGCAAATTTATTTTTCATGCATCTGGGTTGCGCATCCGGATGCAAATTTATTTTTCATGCATGCGCATCCAGATGCATTCATTTTTCCCTGTGCATCTGGGATGCACGGATGCGGATGCAAGCCCATTTTTGCGCATCCGTATGCATCTTGCATCTGCATCCGCATCCGATCCCTGGTATTATAATTATAAGCGTAATATGAGCACAGCATTATTTAAATTATTCTCTACGCTGCATAAAATTGAAGTGCATTAAAAATAAAACTGGTATCTTAAAAAAAAGGTATTTAAATAAAAAAAAAGAGAACTGACCATTGAAAAAAAAAAACATGGTTGATGTAAATTTGAAACTCCTTATGATGGATAGTAATAGTAACGTACATTGTATAATTGTAGGGTATCTTTTGTTTCTTGTGCAAACATAATTTAATATTCAATTAACGTGAGAAGTCGCACCGTCCGTTATATAGCAACCACCGCTGGTAAAGAAGGAGGAGACACGTATCCAGGTGAAGGACAATGGAATCGATTAACTCTCGATGTATAATATCGACGATACTAATACTGCTATATTTATACGACTCGATATATGCAGAGTAGTTACTCTTAATTACACATGCTACAATTTAATATAAAATATTGTAACAAAGTTTCAATTTAACATGGTATAATATCATACCATATATCTTGTAAATATTAATTCTGAATTTATGTCAAGCGCACAATTGGAAAACAAAAAATCCTTGCAAGGTAGAAAAGCTTAAAAAAAAATGACACGCCCACTCCACTTACTGCACTTTGTTAAACAGGGCGTATAACATTTAGCACTTGCATTTTTTTTTTTTTTTTTTTTTTTTTTTTAAATAAGAGGTTTATTTTTAAACTAAAATGTTGTATTTTCTCTCTTTTTTTTATTTTTTTACAAACAATACGTCATTGCGAAATATAATATTTTGCTAAATCAGCATGCACAACACATAACTGATGTTTTAAACTGCTGGTGTAGCAAATTCTTTACACACGTGCAAACTGTATTTGCAATGTGATAGCTGCACTCAGACTTTGAACTGACAGGCTCTCTCTGTCATATACGTCTGCAGACTTGAAGGATTTTTAGCACCGTTACGTGAGTGATGGGTCTCCTTTTGGATGGCATGCGTTAGATATACTGTGTGAGATAACAAGATGATCGATATAACGTCATTATTAAACCATCATCTTAATACAGTGCTGTATCGAGATAATATTAATAATTTAACCACCAAGAAAAAATAGGACCAGAGTAATTTTTCATATAATAATTAGCATAAAATTATATGTAAACAAAAACAAAAAAGTACTTTATAATAGTTTATAATGAAATAATAATAATGAAATAATTATATAATTGAACATGCTTTTTATATTGGTGTTCTAAGTATAATTGTATAATAGTCATATAATTATTTTCTTTAACCTATATTATTTCAAAGAAGTTGTTCAACACCACAGCTAAGTAATAATTATTATTTACAATGCCTGCAGTATATTATATAAAACTATTTATATATAGAGGCTCATTAATGATAATTTTTAATTAAGTTGATTACGTCATTACAAAAACACATGCAATTATAAGTATTAATAGAAAATATAATTAAAAACTTATTTTATTTCTATGAAGGCATATAAAAATAAATACATAATTCACTAATTGAATTTTCTCTTACTATCTAAAACAAATATTGAAACTGCGTTCTATTTTTTGTAATAATTATTACTTATTGATAGTCAAAAAATGAAGTATAGTCAAATTTACTTGAAATTCCCGCCGTAAGTAGCCGGAAATGAGTAGTTTCTGATCTTCCTGTTCATGTCCGATTTTTGTACTTTTGTAAACAAGTCAGCCCTCTTATTGCAAAGCTCTTGGTAAAATTTCAAATTTCAAATGAAAACAGAAAGGACAGAAACCTCTCACTTCCGGTTACTTCCGGCGGGAATATTAAATAAATTTGACAGTAATTTCTCAATCTATTTAACAATCAGTACATTTATGAAATGGGTCAAAAATACATGAAAATTATGCACCACGTGATGGGATGCTGCAACAACTCGTGCACTCTGAGATGTAGCAGATCTAGGAATAGCGACGCTGTTTGTTGGGACCACTAATTATCACCCTCACAAGCCGCCTTTGTCTACTCGCACCGAGTATATAAACTTATGACGTAAGCTGTCACTGCAACTGCTGCTGACTGTCATCAGCCGTGTTCGCCAGTTATACAGCCTGCTGACTATATAGCAACTCGTCTGTTTGAGCTTTAACTTCACAAAACTGAGGCAACTTTGGCACCGTAATTAGAACTTTGCCAAGGTTTCTACAAATTAATTTTTTTGTTTATTACTAAAACCCACTGCAAGCTGGTACGTGCCATGTTTCTTTGCATATGCAATAAGAGGAAATAACCAAAACTTAAAATACACAAATTTCTCTTCTAATTTTTCTTCTTTAGTTATTAATATGCACCAACAAATAAATATATAATAAAACTTTTAAATTGCAAGCACGTCTTCTTTGAAATATTTTGATTAATTTTTAAGTGTTTCGGTCAAAACTGATTGAATTTTTACTGCAGAACAATTTTTATGCCATAACAAGAAAAAGAACAGCTATAAATAATATTAATGCTGTCCTTGTAATAAATTAATATAATAATATAGTAATATAATACAGAATTTAGTTTTCAGATTGTTTGCTCAATTGATAAAAACCTTTTTTTTTTTTTTTTTTTTTTAAATATAAAATTGTTATTTTCTCAGGTATTGTAAGCTGACTACATAATACTATAATATGTATGATTGTAATTATAATAATATAAAACTGATGAAAATATGTTTTAATTTTTATGTTTCTTTTACAGGTATTGCAATACTAAAATATTGTAAACATGCACTATGTACCTTACGGTTCTTTATGTGTAATAAATAAATACAAATACAAAAAGTGTAAAACAATTATTCACAAAGTTTTTTTACTGCAAAAATTATATTCCATACTTTGCTGACAATTAATTTTACTTCGTTGTAAAAGAGGAGAGGGGAAACACATTTATATCATAACAAAAACAAAATCTTTAAGAATGAATTTTTTTTTTTTCGTGTACTCTCTGTACTTAAAGATTTTGTTCCATCTTAAATGTCTCATTTTAGGCTACAAAAAAAATCTTTAAACTTGTATATAGCAATATTCTTACATTCTAAATTTTAATTAAACTTGTAAAATATTCAAGTACCAAGCCAAGTAAGTAATTTATCATAAAACTTTTTCTCCCGAATAAAAAATATACATATATCCATCTATCTCTCTATCCTGCGACTAGAGATTTTACCTTATGGTATAATAAATGGCCCATCAGTCAATTGACTGCAATAAGTAGTGACACTCACGGGTATTCCTGTGACGTCAGAACTTTGGGGAGTGACGCAAACGACACAACGTTATAACATGCCATAATTATATTCTCCCAAATATAAATAAGTTGCGGCGTAAGAGACCCTGGACCAAAATATCCCAAGCAGCAGTAGGCGGAGGCTGCTGTCTTCTCGTTTGAGTGGCTGTATGACGGTCGTGACGTCACTAGTCGCACGTGTCCAACCCGCATGCATCATTGTCTGTCATAATTAAATCTCCTAAGACCCGCATTCTTTCACAATACAACATATAAACAGTGCATTGTTCTTTATAATAAACATGATTTATTAAATTATATACCTATAATAGAAAATTACCGTCTCAATAAATCTGTTAGTGTTATGATTATAAATAATAATTATATATATTTTTTTTTAATAACAGTACGTGAAAGTCACTGTAACACAAATCCCAAAATATATTCCCTGGTATTATTTTAAATTTTTAAAATGCAGAGGTGTATAATGACGATGTTACAAAGACACAGAAAAAATTGAAAATAATATTATATTCTATAAATATTTCTCTTTATCTCTTCGAAATTGTACTACATTCTTTTGTTCTTCTATAATATTCATATTATACATTCACACTTGAAACTTTTATATAACACAGAAAATAATATATATGAAGCATTAGCATTTTAAAATAAAAGATCAAAGAATAAAAATTCATAAATATAACAATAAGTTGTATTTTTTTTATATATATCAAACAACTTCTATTTTTCATTAAATTCGTAGCCAGACATTACATTATTTTCCATTCTTTTTTTTTATTATTATTATTATTATTTTTTTATTCTATTTCTTTGTATTATGAGATCATTTTCTGAATAGAAATTCAGATCATGAACGAATTGTCCGTGCGAATGGGAAATGGTTTTATCTGTGACGGAGATGAGGACAGTGGAAAATTCCCCTCATGCAGCAGCGCTAATCTGTATGTGTGCACCACATCGGCAGTGGTGGAACAGGGAGAAGGGGGGTTACTTGACACCCCACAAAAGATGACTCACATAAATCCTCCTAACGGCGTTCGCCACAACTACTACTAACTGACCTCTACAGCTAATCACGTCGTTGCAATCGTTATTAAAGAAAACCTATTTACTGAAAGAGAAAATCTCAACAATTTTAATATGTAAACAAATGAAATCGTAAAAGTCATTTCAGGAAAGTAAAAGGTTAAATCTGTAATGAAATAAAAAGTATAGAACGTTGTAGTAAAGAATGCCATTATGGTTTACATTCAACACTACTGGAGTGTATACAGTTTATTTAATTAAAACATGTTGGCAAATGAGACTACTTCTCGTGTTATTCCGAAGCACATTTTCAAAGCCTGGCTGAGCTCTAACTATTACAGTTGTTTTATCTCACAACGAAAAAAAAAAAAAAAAAAAAAAAACTTCGCAAGCATGTGACATGTATAATTTTTCCCCTCTCTTTTACAATTTTATTATATGTTATACATATGTGTGAATCAGAAAGCATCAATCGTATAAAATTTCAGTATAATATCTTTATCATTACGAGAAACAATTAGCAAACAAGTACCGTTTTTGTGAAATAATAAAAATATATAATTTACAATCTAATTCACCCCCTTTTGTGTTTATATCATACTATTATAGCTAATATAGAGCTCTACTATAACAATAATTAAAAAGTATGAGAGAATATTTTTAGGAGAAACAGGCCAATAGAAAACAAAATAAAAATATCATATAAAAATAACCTTACATACACATAAAAAAGACCCCCCTTGAATTTGAAATACAAAATAAACAACACTGAAAGAGCGAAGAGTATAGTAAGGGATTATTGAGTGCTGGCGAACGATCATTGAAAAATATATAAAATGTGGTTCATCTCAAAGAGAGCAATCTTTTCACAGCAATCTTCTACGTGAGAAGATGCGGAACCATTTGTCACTCGGACGATTCAAAAGACACAAACGTTTGCTCGCTTAAGATCACACAAAACTTGGAAAAGAGAAAAAAAAAATGGTATAAAAAAGAATGGTATGATTTGACAAGCGGAGAACACGATCATTAAACGGCATGCAATATTACGTAAAAGAAAAGGACCTAGATATCAAAATTCCATTTGACGAGATTTATGATTACCACTATCCACGAGGGAAAAAAAATTCTCTCAGAGGATTGTTTAAAGTGTTTAAACAATGTGTATATTTCTGTCAATAAAAATTTCTGTCCTTCATTTAGTCACCCATCATAATCTTCTTTAGACATGAGACATGATGAAATGAGCCTCCTTGTAACTCATATATGATAATTTCTACATTGTGTGTCTACTGGATTGACCAAACGCTTGTGCTACCTCCCTATGGATGGTGAGCCCTGGAAATTGCTACTGGGCCGCAGGATGTGGCGAATTAAGCCGGGGACGGGCATCAGCATAACATCGGCAGTAGCACATGCACCCAACTGCTACTCCGTCCGCACTATTGCGATCGTGATAATATAAGCGCACATCTATATTAAACCAAACCGACCGATCCCTGCTGCCTGGTTATACTGCCCTAGGGAGAGAACATACATAACCACACACACACAGAGTAACAGATTATCACATTAAAATATTTCAATACTAATATTGAGTAACAATAATGTCTATTGTTATCACTATAATTTAGTTTAATAATATAATATATAACGTATATTAAACATTGTTAAGATTAAATACATCATAAATATTACTTTAAAAGGTTATTATATTATAGAGTATGTATATTTAAATATGTAATCTTTAATAGATAACCATTTGAGTTTTATGAAAAAATATACTATATACAGTATATTTCATAACATTAATTAGGTCATATTACTTACGTCAATGCAAAAAGTTTGGTGTAAATAATTTAAATGAGCACCAGCAGAGTATTAAATGTAACGTCGTTGTTCTCCATTATAAGTCTAACTTAAGTTCCATTAAGAGGTAGGTCTAAAATACTATACGACCTTTAGTTTACACACCTGCTGGTAAATGTTTGTTATCTTCATCAGTGCACACACACTTCTCTAACAAGAGTTGTAACGTTTAACTTTATATGTAATATATAGCAATCGGCGGACCACTGGAGTAAGTCGGTTACATGAATGTAAAGATATAATGTACTTGCCAAGAAATCTTTGGAGCACAACCGCACAACTCGGAACACTCTATTATAACTATAGCAATTATTTTACATAATTATAAGTATATTATATACTGTTTGTTCTAAAAAATATATTATAATAATTTGTACCAATTAAGTGACGTATTATGTTTGAGGTAAACGTCATGCTTAATTTACTGATAAATCAATCTTATCGATGTATAGGTATTATATAGATCTCATTTCTTAGACCTGAAATAAGATGGTAGACAAATCTGCGACAGCCTAACTATTCTTACATAAATCTTTTTGTTTTCCATTTGTTTCCTATCCGTGCATTGAAATTTATTAGACAACAAAATAAATGAATATATACAAAATTTGGTATTTTTATAGACAGTTTTCTATTATGTTCCACATAATATATATATATATATATATATATATATATATATATATATATATATATATATATATATATATATATATATACACGTTTTGTTGAGTGTCACTTTTGTGTGTTTACATTCATTATAATGTTTGTACTGTGCACTCTCTTATTATAAAGGTTACGTAACCATTCTATAATATTTCCAGACTTCTTTTCTTTGGGTTACCTTTATAGTCTATTATTCTAGCAGTAAAATGGCATAGAGAAAGAGCACCATGAGCCCAAGCCATCTGGTTGGTGGTGCGTTACATACGTATATGAGTATGAGAGCGAGAGAACGAGGGAGAGAGAGAGAGAGAGAGAGAGAGAGAGAGAGAGAGAGAGAGAGAGAGAGAGAGAGAGAGAGAGAGAGAGAGAGAGAGAGAGAGAGAGATTGAAAGCATCCATCCAAATGCAAAGCCTGCAAAAGTAGTTCCATCCAGCAGCAGCATCCAGCAGCAGCTCCAGTTGTAGCAAGTCAGCAGTAGAGCAGCTAACAGCGGGACTGCTAGCTACTATACGGCAAGAGAGACTCATACAAATTGGAGTGGGTCATACGATCAATATGAGCGAGGAACCACCCAGCAGAGCTAAGAAGAAGGGTGCTGAAAATTGGTGCTATACTGCTGACTGGGGACTGGCACCCACAAAGATTGGCACCAAGTAAGCTCAATCAAAACTCAAGAGAACATTTTTTAATCAATCTCTCAACACTTAACAACGCGACAAAAGAAAAGAAAAAAAAGTTGTATCGTTATAGCACTTGAAATATATTAATACAAGTTATACAAGATATTAAAACCATCAATAAAAGTTGTTGAATGATGATTATGATGAAGAATATTATATATTATTAATTTATATAAAAGAAAAAAAAAATAATCAGATAAACGAAGAGGCTTACGTAGCAGAATGTATGTTTAGATTAATTTAAATTTATCTTTTAAAGATCGATTTTTGTTCTTGCTTTAGTTAATATTATATGAATGGAATTGAAAACAATAGAAATAATGAATTACCTTATAGAGTGGTATACTGTATTTCAGTATTTTATTACAAAAATAAAAACCAGTATTCCCTTTTTTTTATAATTTTTATACCAAAAAATTTGAAAAGTTAAAAATACATAAATTTAAAACTATGTCATGCAGCTAAGTTACATCCACTACATTAATCACAGAAATACTACATGTAAGGATAAAACTTAAAAGGATTTTGCATTTTACAAATGCATGCAGTATCAGCATCTTACAACTACTACAATACTATATAGTATAAAAAAGGGGACAATGCAGCAGAAAACGTAGATTAGTGTTCCAACTGCAATGTCTATCTGACATCCATAAGTTTAACAACTAGTGCACGTTCAGAACGACTACGATTTTTCTTATTTTTCTTTTCTTTTTTTGGCTACACTGCAAGTACAGTAGGGGGGTGGCTTGCATATCTGCTGCTGCTGGCCTAGACTCGTCGACTCCCGAGCATCGACCCGCCCGCCCCGCCCTCAGCAGCCCGAGGTCTCGCCATCGATTCCCGACACGGACCGTCCTACCGACACCAAGCGACCAAGCACGAGCAGAACAACCAACACAAAAGCTTCCTAAATCCCCCCCCCCCTGAATTAATATAAAATCATATACACAATGAAATACTCGCCTCACTATATATATAATAATCAGATTATCAGAGAGAAATTTGAGATTTAATAAAAACAAAAATATAAACATAATTTATCACTGATCAATTATTATTTTTCCTAAATAAATCAATCTTCTATTTATCGTTAAGTACTGTATTATACAGAAATTTCATAAATGTTTTAATAGAATTGTGAAATTGTGTATGAAGATTTTCAGCATATATAATGTGTACAGGTTTTGTTCGTTTTGAGGTATTCTTTTTGATCGTCAATTTCATAAATTTAATACGAAACGAGATAAAGGTAATAAAAATACAATATAATATGTAAACATTTTAAATAAAATATTTTAAATAAAGTACAACTATAGTTTTTTGATAATTTTATTAAGAGGAAAATTATGTGTGCAAATTACAACATAAATTATAAATTTTAGTATCAATGAACATAAATATCATAAATGCATATCAGACAGAAGACTTTAACATGCATTTAGTAACTAATATAATGATACTGTTATTTAGTGATATAGTTACGTAACTATAAATTCTTATGTAAATAATTTAGTCGTGTGTCGCGGCGACTAGTTTGACGTCACCACCGTTTACTCGGCAGCACTGCTAGCTGAACTAATGCCCGATGCACACACACGTCAAGCACAAAGAATGGTCAATACTATTTCATAATTAAATAAGCAGCCTACTACTAATACATGCAGGTACCGATGCGGGAGGGATACGGCAAATATATTGGACAAAACTATGCAGGTAATCCGCACCACACGCACGCGCCAACTTAAACCAAAGCTACGCTTAAATTTTGGCACAATCTATTGCAAATATTGACTTTTTTTTCTCCTCTGATAATAATAATGATATGATGAAGCAATCGTGGTTTTTAAACACTTTATTCGTTATTTTATATGTTATAGAAAAAAAAGCAATATATATATTAAATACCTATACTAAAGAATTAACAGCCTCATCAACCGATTCCCCATCGGTAAATAAGTGCACGTACTTTAAGAATCGTATATAATATATCTCTATTTTATATTACTCATTATATTATAAAAGCGATAAGGTATAAATATATCCATTATTATCTGCAATAGGTTACACAACTGATAATGATTTTTTTTTTTCATTATTATAACTTTTTCATTATATTTTATTGAAAAACTGCATTTACACTCAATTATAACGATGTATATATAATGACAATTTAAGAAAGTTATCATCGAATATTTGCCACCAACATCTTATCCTATGATTATCTGAACAGTGTCCCAAACTAAAACTTAATTGAATCAAATTATATTTTAATAACATTTCCACGGGGAGAGCACCTCAAGAGACCATCCACACTTATAACGGAGGAAAGTTCAAGGGCTACTGTTTGTGACCTTCCAAGGCTGGGTCACAAGGGTCATGTTTAGCTAAGATAAAAACGCCTCCACCACCACATACGTAGTATTGTGTATAGTACATTCCTCGATCCGTGGCACGCCCGCTGCATGCCGAGGAGGAGAAATCGTGCGGTCATCGAGGAGCTACCATCAGCTGATCATCATCCTCCATTCATTAATCAATTCTGATGTGTAAACTTTCGACTTTGTTAGTCCCGCCCTATACTTTATGAGAAAAAATTTGAATAATTAATAATTCTCCAGTTAGTGTTGAATATTATATATACTTTCTCAAAACCATTTGCATAATTTATATAGGAGTATAAGTTGAAATTATGGAAATGTCAAATCGAATAAAAGCAAACAATTTCTGCATTTAATTATTGTATGATGAATAATATTTTAATTAATATACCTCAAATAAATTATAAGTATGAAATTTATTTATTGTATTAAAATTTATTGAACAAAAATTGTTATTATAGCGCTTGGTACGCCATCTTTTAGTAGATTTTGCAAGTAATGGCAAACTTAATTACTGCAGCATTGGTGACCTCCACCGAACGAACGATAAGAGTTGAAGAGAACGAAGCAAGCAAGATTCCCCGAGGGTCTAAAATGCTTTACTAGACGTTTTGATAGCTTCGCAAAGTTCAATCCGTGGTGGTACGCGTGGCAAGAGTTAAAAACTTTGCGTTGTTTCTTTACTCGGTGGTAGTAGCACTCAAGTGAGCAGCAGGCCAATAGAATTGACCTTATAACGTTGTAAAAGTTACGCCGGCTTCACATTAGATTGATGTTAACTAAATCTCCTGCACGACAGACGATGCCATTTTTTTCCCTCTCTATATCCTAAATAGAAATTAATTAATTACCACAACCAGAATACGATCTGTTACTTTCAGTTATTTTTTCTCTACACCTATATTGTATCAATCAACGTATATTAAAATTCTCCATACTATTATTATACATTTAATCAGTGATCTAATTATTTATACATTGCTATCAGGTATAATAAAACAGTGAAAAAAATTTGTTAATTAATCAGAGGGAATGTGACACAATGGGAGGAAGAAGGGGATGGACTCTTCTATTTTTCCCATGCACTTAATTTATTACTTCTTGCATGTTGATAAGGTTAATTAGGAAAGTGGAGACTCGATGACATAGAAAATATTGGTAATAATGTAGAGTAAAATTTAACTATATCATACGCGGATATAGTATACCGATGGAGTAGAAATTAGTAAAAAAAAATTTTTAATAAAACTGTCGTATAACAGCTGATTAAACAAGGACTTTAACATTTAACCAACTATCTTATATTTTATGAGGAATTAATTGTCATTAAAGTTGAAATTTATTTTCCAATAACCAGTTCTGTAAGTGACACTCGACAGATATGAAAATACCAATGTTCTATAACTGTGAATATTCAAAAGTATTTTAATATGATTGATTGACCATTGGGACCCATGACGTCACTCCATTAAATAAGTAAATTAACCGGCTTACCCCTAACTTTATACCATCCTAATGACAGCCTGTGCTCTTTGATGGCTGTGATGATGCAAAATTTGAATGACAACCGTTACACAATTACAAACTAACCTTGTTACACTCTTATATGTTTTGTTTCTTTATGAACACAGAGTACCATGAATAAAATTACAAACAAAAACATGGCTCAATTTCCATTCCCTATCAAATTCAAATTAAATAAAAAACTATTTATTTATTTATTTCTGTTTAATTTTTTCATCTTTCTCTTTAGTGTGTGACTTATCATCCAACATTTATTTACGGACTATGAGCTGGATTCAGGTAGATGCAAAGTTGGCTTGGATGCTACTGCCTTCTGTTTCTCTGAAATGGCAAGTCGCCAAAAGTTTTAAGAGGGAAAAAAATAAAATATATATTATATATATTATATATATGAAATAAAAATTCGAGCCAACAGTTCTATTTATTTATTTTTATTATTCTTTTTTTGGCAAAAAAAATATTTTTTCTAAAAAAAAAAAAGAAAAAAAATGGAGTAGTATTGCTGCTTATTTTGTATAAAATGTGAATTTAACTGTATTAAATGTAAATAATGAAATGTAAGATGCATTAAAAAAAAAATGTAATGTTGCAACACCTAATGTATTATACGGTTGCATTATTTACACTTGTCTCTATTGCCACAGAGCGATGGTAAAAACAGTATCTTGTAAAAAACATGATGGAAAAATGATTTATCTACGTATAGTCTAATTAAATCGAGGAAGCATCGCATATAATATAGAAGTGTTTCTTTTTTTATATTCTTCATCCCTTAATAACTACTAATAATAATTATTATTTAAAATTAGTTTTAATTAGTATTCGTATTGTAATATTAAAACCTTTAATAATATATTAGTAAATAAAAAATAATTTCAAAATTCATAGAAGAATGCTGGAAAGAAAAACATGGAGTGAGCGTCGGTACACGGCGACAGAGGGGCGTTCACCGAGTGAACAGGTGTATTGAGTCTTCTAGTTGCTTCCAATAGAAGCTACCTCAAAAACAAAAGTCAATAATTTCTTATTTCTCAAATAAGACAAGAAAATACACTGAATCGAACAATAAATAAGCAAACATACTCATAAGAGATAAATGTACACCTTGCACAAGACCTAGGTCTATTGTTTTCATTTCATAAAAATCGTTAAAAAATAAAAGTTGGTATATTAGATCTAATGTTGTAAACAAAATTACAGCATCTCTTATATAACTATGTCATTGATAACAAACAAAATTAGGGCAGTAATGTTATTTTGTTTTGTTATCAGTCAAAGTTTATCGCTAAAAGAATTTTTAATGCCATTTCTTGCGCCCCTTTCGCGCCGAGCTAAAGTGTGACGCGCAGTGGTTATTTTCAGGGCGTGGACGGTGGCTAGAGGCAAGCTTTGGCGGGGCTTGCTTAGTCTACTATGCCCACAGGCATTTTAAAAGACTTGAACAAGAGTTCAGTGAACTTTATTTTGCAAGCACCATTGGTTGCCACCATACATAAAAAAAATTATACCTACAGGGTAAATTTATAATCACTGGAAAACAAGCAGTCACGAAAACGGAGAACCATTCTTTTGCATTTATACTTAAAACTATATATTATTTCGTACGCTAGTGTATGTCTCTGTAGCAAAAAATATCTTATAGTTAATCAGATACCGTGCAAGGACGCTTATCAAGTTAGATAATATAAAAAATAAATTTTGCAAAACTCACCTGATCCGATAACTTGCCCGTTGACGCCATCTTCCAACAGCGAGAAAGACCATCGTCTATGACGTCATCATAAGCATCACCGCTCCCCCTACTGCTTGAGTCAAGTGAAGAACTAATAATACACTGTATTTAGCTCTTCTCTCACTAATATTTATGCAAAAAATTATTTGATGCTATAAATCAACTTAAAATTGTAATTTCATTCTATTAACAGACAGAAATTTGTAATAATTTATTTTATAGTATTTTATAAAGTCACTCTTGTGACTTGAAAATCCAGGAATCGACCCGAGCATCGGAGCCAACAAGATAAGCGCTACATACAAACTTGCAGGCAGAGACTAAAAACTGAGTTACTGTACATAAAACTTGAAATATAAGTCTTAACTTAAATACTTATATTTTCTAGGTACTTATAAAAATTTTAAGTAGTACATTTGAACAAAATGTTTGAAATTTTACCTGAAAAATATTTTCGTTTGCAAAATTATCGCTGAATTGCTTTTTATCTGACGTCATTAAAGTATTGACGTTCCTAAAGTAGCTAGATCTGACGTCATTGGTGCTCAGTGCTCACACATATACCTTGGTCCTTGGCACTCGGGTCATAGTTCTTTTAGTACTCTGCACTATTTTAGATTACATAAAACATGAACCATAAATATTAATTAACCGCTTAACATTTTCAAGTCTTGCATAAGTTTTTTAATACTTAAAAGATTTCGTTATAAGAACTATAAAATATTACCTTAATAGATTTGAATCAAACATTTTAACTGCATGCAGTGTATAATATTATATATTATATTTTTTAAGAGGACTTATAAACTATCGCATATTAATTGCATAGCTTTAATTTAATATTTGATATCAATCATGCATGGCAAAATGACAAAGTTGATTTTTGAAGATTTTTAAATTCATATATTTTTTAGAAATTACAATTGAATTTATATAATACAATTATAATTATGAGTTAATCTTGACTGTACAGTTATCATACTTCTAACTTAATTACCATATACTAATTTTTAAGTATAGAAAGTATATTATAAGACCATGCAAGTTTCAAACATTATATTTAGGTTGTTTTGTTCTGAAATAAAGAAATAAAAGAAAAGTGCATTTCATTAAGATGACCCGGGGGGGGGGGGGTGAGAGAACACTTAAATATTTATTTTGTGTTTCAAATATTCATTCATTAATTCACACCACTCTTATTTTTTTTTTTTCACTTTTTCTTTAAACAAACATTATAAATTTGATCGAATCGAGATACTTATAGGTGTATTCAATTTTCCCAACCCAGATTTCCTTTGGGGACTTAATTTCTTTTTTTTTTTTTTTTTTTTTTTTTTACATATCAGCATATTACCTACTGCTATATATAATGCAAAACACGCTTCCTTCGGGGGACCACCCGGCACTCCCCTCCTTCCGGAAGAATTAGATGGGATAGAAGCAGGATCAGAGAAAAGAGGGTATAATATATAATCTTATTATGTTTTTTCTCAAAATGTGTTTTGTTCGATTTTAAGTAAATAATTATATTTAGAAAACAAGTCCGTGCTCCATGCAGGAGAGTTTTAACACTCCTACGCATATGATTACACAAGGATTATACTCGACTAACGGACTAATATATATATATATATATATATATATATATATAATATTATATATTATAGCTGCAATACAATTACCCAATTTGCGGAAAAATGTACAATTAAACTCGAAATAATGCTTGTTTATTTTTTGTTCTATGTTATACTGTCTATACATTATTATACATAGTATATTATATATTTTACAAACAATTAATTGTATATTGCATATACCTTAGAAATCTTTATCAATAATATATTTTTTGACACTGAAAAAAATTGTGAGTTTAATTCAATATTTCAATATAAATTAAATATTTATCCATTAAATTATAAAAAATATGCATTTTTTTTACTTATTTTTAATGTCTTTAAATCAAAAGATAAGAGGCAATATATATAGTACAAATTAAATAAATTACGCAATGAAGAAGCTACACTATATAAATATATAACGATATATTATCGTCGCATGATTTAAGTGATGTAATCTCCACATACTACGTCACTGGTCACGTGTTCGCAACATGATCGCTAATTAGAGTCAGCAGGCAACTAGGTGGTGCAGCTCAAGGTGTCTCTCTTATCTATAATATACCGTACCTTCCTAATGGCTCCTCATGTTTCATATGGGGGTCATGCGGTACAACACACACTTGCACATCATGCAAACGACAGCAGCGTGAATCGGCTTACTGATCACATGCTTCATTTATTATAATAAAATTAATAGTATTACTCATGGTTATTGGAACTTATTGATTATTGGTTATTAATTAGCTGATTCAGCTTAATTAGTGGCATATCTTTCACATAACACTACATTTAATTTAATAATCATGTTTGTAATTTGCGCTGATTTACATGATGTAATTCCAATGCAATGTGCTTTTTCCGTTATCGGTGCGTATCATAATTTAAGTGGCCATGATGCTCACTCTTTTTCTTTCGAATGCTTATATTTCGACTTATTATACAGTATACGCACTGTTGACGGAAAAAGCACTTTGGAATTAATTAATTAAAAATTCATTTGATGGAGATTACATGTCATCTTGTCTACGGACTAAAAATAGTATTTAAAAATTACTTAAATATCATTATCATTATAATATAATTTATATTATCATTGATGTGATAGTTATTTCAAAGAAATGTAATATATATAGAAACAGAGTTATCTATGTTAAATTAGTGTTATACATTTTTTTATTCCAGCTTATTATGACCATAAACTTACTCGCATTACGAGACAGTTTGAAAGTTATGCCATTATATGGTTATGCCCTGCATGCTTGCCTATTTGGCTACAACATTTATTATGGCATATTTATGCATATACACTTGTAGCTGCAATGGAAAACTAATTTGTAATATTCATGGGGATAAGAAGAGCTCCAGATTTAATACAGATAAAAAAAAAGACGGGGGCATTCACATGCAGAGAATTAAGGCCACAATTTTTTAAGTCTGAAAAATTTATGCATAAAAATCAAGTCAACTTAAAAAATTGTTCCATTAATTTAGTTCCCTTAATTAGCCCCCTAATATGCTTGATTGAAAAAAAAAATCGACTGATTGCACCACAGGTTTGTCGTTGATTCCACAGAATCTTTTTCATTATTTATTATTTATATCCTTTTCTACCTCAAGCAGAAAAAAAAGAGATCATGCATGCGATGACTTTAATCTAGCTGCATAATAAATTGTCCTCATATTTTCCTACTATTTATCAACTTTCAACGAAATTGTTTTTTTATCAGGCATTTCTTGTCACTTGTTTTGTTAAAAACTTGACATGAAAATTCTTGCACTGGTCAGTTCTGTTATCTCACTGTACTTGCTGGACAATAAGCACTTTATCATTCTAATCTTTCAATGTGATACTACAGCTGTCACCACTCATAAGAAAATTTACTTTGTCAGGATATCTAGACAATCAGCTTGAAAATTTTTATTGCAGAAATGATTAGAGGGCACCAAATTGTGTTACTCAGAATTATTGCAGCTTTTTTAAAGGCCAAGTTAGTATTACTAAAAATTACTAAAAAAAAAAATCAGGTTTTAACTCACGCCCCTTCTTTTAGGTCAAATTAAGAAGTGACGCTAATTGACACCTCTCTCTGTATTTTAAATAAATAATTTTTTAAATAGTTCCCAGGGTTCTAAAAGAATATCTGAAAAAAAAAGTCAGAGTAGCATAGTTTGGTACCTTCTTTTTGTTTCTGCAATGAAAATATCTTGCAGGTTTTGTCCATAGCGTCAATGTTTTTTTTTTTTTTTTTTTTTATAATACGTTTTGAAATCAAGGCTTTCTATTGGTAAGTGACATGCACTAAAATTATTGAATTTCTATTTAAAGTCTCAAGCCTTAAAATTTTGGTACAATTTTTATTTATACATGTTGATGTCAACGCTGTCAACACTAATAACAACAAAAATATGCATTTTATGATTAAAAAGCTTTTCTGTGTTGCTGTTTTTTTTTTAGCACTCTAAATTTCTATATCATTGACATAATTAAATATGATGGCTTGTACTGCTAATGTCAAATAAAAAATTTGACGTGAGTAGAACGAGACAAACGTCCAGCTGGTTGTGTGAAGCTGCTGAGGAAAATTACACCCGACATATGCATTTAGGAATCTTTGATGTAGTGTCAACTGAATTATCGTTTTGACTGACATTGCTTAATCCATTAAGTATTAATTATATATTATAATCAATCCTTCTTTAACATTGATTCAGCTAATATACGAAATTATTACATATGCAGCATTTATGAAACACAAAAGATATTAAAAAAGGGAAAAAGGAGGTTATTCAAGAATTATAATATGAACAATACATAATCGTTAGAGGTTGTTAACTGAATGTGGTACAAATCAAGGAACAAACACATTGACATTTCGTCAATCGAAATTCAAAATTTCAATTTCTATGAGGAAGGATTAGGGGAAGGGGGGGGGGGAGCGGAAGGTGGAATTAGCCTTCATGCAATCTGAAAAACACGCCTGGTGTTGAGATTTTGCTGATTTTGATTGATTGGTTGGTATTTTGGGGTAATGTTGACATTTTGCAATTAATGCATATTATACAAAATAATGGGGAGTTTTTTTTTATTAATAAATATTATTATAATTTTTTTAATTAAAATTATTACAAAACGTATAGTTTTTTAATTAGTTCCAATGTAATTATTAATGTACATGATTATATTTAATTTATGTAAAATAAAATGAAGCATTTAAATAAATCTTGACTATATATACTAATATTACAATATACATAAATATTTAAATATATAATATATAAAAAGTATATTATACTCGTTACATACGACACTTTGCTAAATTGCTATAGCCAGCATGCTGCTATCATGCTGTTATAAATTATCTTGCTCATCAGTCGTGCTGACGTCACATACATGTAACAGATTAGAGCTTCTCTCTTTCTCATATCGTTCCATAGTGCAGAACAAGCCGGCCAGTAGTGGGCCCAGCGTGAAAATGTAATTTGCACGACACAAGGTCTTGCATGGTGTCATATATGCAAACTGGCGCGACGAAAAGGGAAAAAAACTATATACATCTAGATATAACATATACTTCAAAAGAAGGCAAAGTGAAGTGAGAGAGAGAAATAATATAGTTATGTATGCCATATAAAAATGTTTGCAATTGTATTTCACAGCTCCGTAGGTGTGAATCTCTCTCTCTCTATAATGCTGGGTTCGTGACTTCTCGAGCCGACCTACATTCTACATTGCTCAACATCACGGATGGAGAAGAATATAGGAAGAGGAAATGAGGAAAATGGAAGTAGATTATGAAGTTAACGAAGAATTTTCCTTCTATCCTTGACTTTATAGTTAGATTAATTAAAATGTTATCACGTTTTTCCTCCTTCGTCATTATTTTCTAACTTCACACTGGATAGTATTTTTTTTTTTTAATTTAGTTCATCACATTTTAATTGTTTAAACAGATTTAGCAAAAGTTAATGATTATATAAAAATAAAACTTCGTAAAATTAATTTACATCATCTGTTTATAGTGTTATATAGTAAAGTTTTGTTCTTCTTGACTTTAAAATTCCCAAGTATAATTTTGACATTTCATTGATTTTGCTATAGCACTGGGGCTATTGTTTTTTGTTTTTTAATTGGTTTTGAATTGAACTCGTCATGCACTTTTCGTCAAACTTGCTCTTCTAAATTCTAAATAAATACAAGACTAGTAAACAGCTTTGAATATTCGTTTTAAAAGGCACTTGAATGTATAAAAAGATAATAAAAACATCCAATCATTGTGGCAATTTTCATAATTGAGAAAATGCATGTGATGTGATGGCGCCGGCGCTTGACAAGCCGATCGCATGCGCTATCATTGGGAATTCACTACAGTTCTGGAATTTTCCACAAGAGCCGTATATCTATTATGGGCTTTGGGTTTTTACCTTACTAATTTGACTGTTTATATATAGTATAATTACTATAATTATAAAGTATGTATAATTTTATATATTATACTGTATATTATATTATGTTCATATCAGGCCGCCCTTGCATACAACTAATAAACTAATAAACATTAGCATAGAAATTCGAAATTCAATTAATTCAAACCTCTCATGCAAGCACAGTCTAAGGTATATCGTATAAGTATCGTAAATTAAAGCAATTTTGCTGTTATGTAAAATAGTAATTGCAATAAAATTAGGTTATAAAATCATAAACAAACAAAATTTTTAAATACCTGTACTGCTGAAGTCTAAAAAGTGTGCTCTTTAGTTGCTTTAACATGTTATTCCAATGCATAGTTTTTTGACTGCAATACTTTTTTAGTTAGACTAGTTTGCATAGGAAATTCAGATTAAAAAGTTGAAGGGAAAAATTAATTTACATAAAGGCACATTAATTATTGGATTAAAAGTTGTACTGGGAAATGAATTATAATTTCCTTGTCTGGAGGTACAAATTTATCTGGATAATATATGCAAATTGAAACTACATGCTCAGTACGTATACTGTGTATCTGCAATAAAATTATTTATGACTTATAAACTGGAGGAGGAATACGACAAGGCCAATTAAGGCTATCACATTGTGCTGTTTAATAAATATTTTAATGAAATTTTGTAAATTGTACTTGGTACTTGACTATACTAAACTAATTAAACTTAATTTTTTTGTCCCTTTTTCCTGTTTTTTTTTTATTAATATCATTGAATTGCAAAAAATGAAATAACCGAACTAAATATTGATTAGTAAAGTAATTTGTTTAGTTATCATTTGTTCTTTTAATTAAAAAGCAGCTGCACTCTTATGATTGAAGTCTATTCTAATAAATTTCTTGCAATTTAAAATTGTTATATTATAATTTTGTTTTATTGAATTCATAAGTTTACATGCAAATATTGTCCAACAGAGATAAATTTATAATTACAATAGCTGGTGCAAAATTTCACAGCAAATTTTCATCAAAATTAACAGATCAAATATTATATTATATATCAAAAAATATTTCTACGTGTCCGTATAAAACGTCTCTTACACGTTAGTAATAATTATATTGGTAGTATATTTTTTTTTTGCAAAACTTGACTTGACGATTCTTTAAAGTTTAAAGTGTACTTGAAATTTTCGTATACTGACCTATATTCTAAAAAAATATCATACAATAAAAAGATTGGCTAAATTAAAATGAAAAACTTAATTAATCATAATTCTATCCAAACATTTCTAATTCTTATTCACGCCATGATTTATTGTGAAACCAAGTTTGTTAATGGTGGCAAGATCGTCTTCATCCCCCTTAAATTTTTCACTTGAATAAATTTAAAAAGATCCAAGACAGCCAAGAAAATTATGAACTTTATCAATGTATGATTTTTTTCTCTCTTTGACATTATCAGATCCGTTTTAATGTTGAGTAATTGAATTTTGAATTTAAACTTAGAAGAGAAATAATCTAAATCTGTTTTGGAAACATCATTGTTATTCTATAAAAAAAAATAAGGTGACAAGTTAATTTTGTTATACGCAGAAAAAAAACTTTATAATAATAATTTAATTAAGAAGAAAGAAAATGCAATTAAAGGGAAGACAAAGGCTTTTTACTTTAAACAATTTTCTGAACAAATTTTATGAAATTTATTACTTTTTTTTTTTCACCGCAAATAAAGATGAAACAAGCTTTCACAGAACAAAAAGATATTAAAAATATTTTTCTTTTTGTCAAATGAAAATTTCTAGCTTAAAGGATATATTAATTTTCGTATCTTGTCAAAATTGTTTACTTGGCATTATGATGAATTTACCTTCTTTTATAGTAATTAAATTTTATCTTCAACATGAAACATTAATTTGTCTACAAGTGACAATCTATCCTATAAATAATATTATAATAGAGATGCAAGTCAATCATCAAGAATCACTACGTACACATGACGGTGTTTAATATACGGATCCGTTGACTACGAATAATGTTATTCTTATGAGGCGTCGTCAACGGATACGTATCAAACACCGTCATGTGAACGTATTGAATGGATAGTCTCAATGAACAAACAAAAAAAATTGTGTATTGGTTACATGAAAATTAAAGAAAAAAAATAATTTGGAAAAAATCGTAAAAAAATATATCATAGGAAAAACAATATTTTTATCATTTATAATACCTTAATTTATTTATATTTTATTCCTAAATTCAGTGCGAACAATGATGGCAGTTATAGGACTATCAGACACAAGGTTTACAAAGAGATACAGGAGCTTTTTCAATCTTTTACTCATTAGACTTGGTAGTAGTATATATTATATGGTAGTAAACTCCCTTATTCTTTCACTTACTACAGTTAGAGAACAACCAAGACATTTTTCATCACCCTTAAGATAGTCAAGAAAATTGAGGTTGCATCAATGATGACATTAACTCTTGGTCATGTACAGAATGGGAACCACGAGCAACATTTTCAGGTGAATATAATACTGAATTTTACCCAAGTGGAACAATCAATACAAACCATTGTGATATTAAGAAACAATAGCTTAGCTACCTGATTAAAAAAATTATTATTCGATTAACAATAAAACTATCAATAATAATAGTGTAATTTTTTTTTGTAATATTTATGTCTAAATTTTTAAAAAAATAATAATAATAACTACTTGAATCATTTTGTAAATAATATGATGTAATTTTGTTTAATTTTTATATCTATATGTTTAATGTCAATAATATCTTTCTCTTTTTTATGCAGGTGTATAATTAATTGTAAATATTATAGGATGTAGTCACATGGTACTCATGAAACTTTGCAAAGAGGTTTATATTAGGGATTTCAACCTTTCTGAAAGTCTTAAATTTTTCCTGGCCAAAATCTTTCCACTTCCGGCTACTTCCGGTGGTAATCTTATATTTGTTGAATTGTACTTTCTTTAAATAAACATGTGCTAAAACATGAATATAATAATGGAAAGAAGGATTTTGACTGGTTAAAATTTGTCTTGTAGTTTATTGAAATCTGCATAAAAAGGTGAAACATTGAACATTCAATGACGCTCGTTTTGGCATCTGATATATATAATTTATAATATGATGCACTTTTTTACAACGATAAATTCTCACAACGGCATGAAATATAATATAATAATATATTATGAAACTACTCTTTCACTATGCAGTACAGTGAAAAAACAATGCATGTGTTGATATTAATTTTATTATAATAAAATAAGCTATAATATATACTTGTTTTAAACAAATTTACTTTAAAAAAAAACATAATAGGCTATATTCAGAAAGAAATTGGCATAGTATAGATTATAGCCTATATAGGAATTTTTAGTACCATGCATCAAATTGTTTATTACGCGATTTATTACTTGAACTTGATATAAAATTTAACATTAAAAATTTTCTAGGCTAAAATCTATGTAATAACTTGAGTAACTTCTTTTTGAATATATAGCCCCTAATAATTATCAAAGTTTTAAGTGAAATATTGATACAATTCTCACGTTCTTGTATGTTGAGTCTAGACGTAGTTTTTGTTGCTCTAGAAAAAGTTAAACAATGTTAAAAAAATATATATATATATTACTTTATTGTTCTTTTCTTTTCGCAACAGTTGTGATAGAATTGCCGGAATTGTACAGTAGCCAAAACAAGTTTGTGTTACAAGTATTTTACAGAGTAAGCCGCGTAACCCAATACAGTACGTAAGAAGCATGCACTCTAACAAATATCTTTTATCCCGAATATAGGTAAGAATCTATCATTTTCAAAGATATTCATTAATAATTTAGAATATATATGTCTATTGATTTGCTTAATTTTAGTGTTATTTTCATTTAATTAACTCTTAATATTGGGATATCTTAAATTGGGCATATACGTATATTTTGATAAGTTTATAATTGTAACTTGAGAGGCTATAGAATAAAACAAGCTAATTTTGTAGCAAAGTTAATATTTAAATACATGTACTCAAGAAATATAATACAATTTCATTTTTTTATTCAACTCTTCACCTTATAATATTTCAAATATATATTAAATATAAGAATTTAATATTTAAATAGCTCGATTTACAACAAGGAGTTATTCAAAAAGATTTAAAAAACGTTTCTCACCAATCGAGATTATATAATGTTATTGAGTTCTAGGCTGCCGCTTACCAATGTTAAAATGAAAAAATAGTGAATTGTGTTTTTTGAACTCTTTATAAATATAAATAATGATATTAGGAGCAATTTACGAAGTATAGATGACCAAAAAGATAACCATGGTTTCTCACTAATCATGCATATATTTAGTGACAAACCTATAATTATTTATTATTATATTTATCTCAACGCCTATTAGTTTTACTTTTAGAAACATGATATAGAGCTGTTATATAATTTAATACTCTTTGTATAAAACTTGTATATATAGCACACCATGTAATATACATGTAATAATTTTTAATTAGAAAACATTATAATTATTTAATTATTATTTTAACCTTGAATGCACATATGCAATATTAAAAAAAAAATTAACATGCATAGTATATAGTGACGTAAATTGAGTAACATATATATATGATGTGTTTGCATGTGTTATATACAATATATAACACATGCATATATATGTATGTCTGCTTCGTTTATTAGCACGCTTCAATATTTGTCGATCAATTTGACACCTTGGTTTTCTCTACCGTCACTTATACACGGTGGCTGTCAAACAAACATCCTTACGTAACGACCTCCTATAGAAACAGCTTGACATTTTCATCCTATATATTTATATACATATAGGTAATGCTTCTGCTTCCAATCAAAATCTCGAATGCTTTATAAACTCATCAAAAAGTTAAATCAAATTTTCTTATATACTCAGCTCACGTAGCAGATTCTCTTTATTATATGAAGATGATGATACTTGAATCTAATAATAAGAAAGAAGATCACTTTGCAATTTTTTGCATACCTTCATCTTTTTGTTGTCGCAAATATGACTCACTTTAATTTATATTTCTTTGTATAAATAATTTATCTGCATCACAAAAGTTGGTTCATATATATATTACATTATTTTGATGTAGAAAATTCAATAAAAACTTAAAACATTAAAAATTTAAGGATTTAGTAAAAAGGGCGTAAGACAGAACCCAAATTTATGTTTTATTTTAAATGTGCCGAAATGTAGTGAAAAAATAATTATAGAAATAAACTGCCATTATTAATAACAATCTTCAGTAGAAAATATTATTTAAAAAATATATATATATATATTGCCTTTAATTAGGAAATATTTAAATTTTTAATGTAAAGAATTATTATAATGCTTTAAATATTTTATTTTTCCTAAATGTAACATTATATATACAATTTTTGTTTTGTCAGTGAAGAGAGAGAGAAAGAGAGAGAGAGAGAGAGAGAGAGAGAGAGAGAGAGAGAGAGAGAGAGAGAGAGAGAGAGAGAGAGAGAGAGAGAGAGAGAGAGAGAGCGGACAGAATGTAATTTTAAATCATTATATAAACAAAATAATGTTTTTCTAATGTAATTAAAACTAATTTATTTAAATTTAATAAATCAATGCACTCTTGTACTTAATGTAAAAACGACAGAGAGCATTCACCAGATCGATGCACGTAATTGTATATATACAGAGCAGGAGGCTGAAGGGTGGAGGGGGATGGATGGAGTGCAGGTAGAGAAATTAATCCTTTGTTAGTGTAGCACACCGGCCTGCTACTAGTGGGGGTGGGGGCTAAAGGGCTGGAAAGTTTTGGGGGGACAGGTCCTGTAAATCAGCAGTGGCGGCGTTGGTGGCGGTAGCAGCTAGCACAGCGGTGAACATCGATTTCCAATCCTCGCGGCGGCCGTGTGAGCGAGCGAGCGCTAGCTGCCTGTAGGGTCGGGGGCAGTAGTAACAGGAGGGGCGTCTGGCAGGCGCCACGGTAGCACCGCCTCCCACCCGGTACCGAGCAATGCTTCCTTCCTGCCCTACGTACGCTGCTGCATTGCATGCATGCAAGTGCCATTACTTTACCCACCCCACCCTAGTTTATACGATACAACATGCATGCAAACCAGCTGCAACACACATAGCAAAATAAAAAAAACACACACAAAAAAAGCAATTTTATATTTTTCTATTATCCGGATGTTTTATTCAAAAAGCTGAAAAAATAACATTGAATAAAGTGAAGCTTTGCATCTATTTTATGTTGAACAATAAAATTATATGATACTGAGATTGAAATTTCCCGATTAATTAGTTTTGTTTCTTAGTTATTGTGTATTTTCAAATCCATGTGCGAATTTCAATAAGATTAAAAGTTCAACGACCTCAATGTGATTCATTATTTACTTTTCGCATTTGTAGTCCCTTGTATATATAAGCGTTTTTTATAACATTAACAAAAAGGCAATTTTCTCTCATTAAAAATTAAAAAAAAAAATGAAAAAATTAAGTTTAATTAATTCTAGAACGTAATAAAGAAATATTAAAAGTAGTTAAGCTGAAATACATATATAATACGTTAAAGAATTTCTATACTCTATAGGATAAATAAATAAAAATATAAAAAAGAATTTTCAATGCATGCAGAATAAATAATCAGAATTTATTATGATGAAATAATTAAAAAGAATGATATATAGCAGGATGCTGTACACCATTATAATAATAATTCATCCAAGATAGCTAGCAAGGATTCAAAGAATTTAAGAAGGGTCGTGCGAGAATAATGACACTTGCGTGACCATTGTTGAGATATTATGTGGTCCTTATGTGGGGGACAAACCCGCAACCTTTGTCCTACCGGTAACTGCTGATAACACAGCATGTGGAGAAGTGCGGGGGGTAAAACTTGGGTGATGGACCGGAGAAACTGAACGATGCAATTCAGAGACCAATAGAACCCCCGTGATCAGACTTTTTTTTAATATTTCTGGCCATAAGACACGGGGGTCTTTAATTAATAGTCTCTGGATGCAATTAGTAATTTAAAATAAATATTTTTTAAGCCTACCGATGAAGCTGGAGAAAGACTTCCTAATACATTTTAGAGTCATATTAGGTAATTAGTGCAATATGATAGCTTATTATAGTTACTAACTTATTATAAATAAATATTATAATATATCAAAAATAATGTTTAATTCGATTAAATCCTGAAAAGCTCTTTGATATCAGCGTTGTTGATTATAGATTAAGTCCTCTCGCCTTGACAGGAAATCACGTTAATTTAGCCGTTTATTATCGATAAATCATTAGATTTCTAAATTTAAGAGCTTTTTTTCTTAATCCTTGCCGTGATTTGAAGCGTTGTCAATCAATGTCAATTAATTTTGAAAGAAGATAACTGGAGCTAATATAACATGATATGACACATTAAGTTTGTTTGGAAAAAATTGTTGACATAATATTAAAACAACGTTTTTGTTCCATGTAAAAAATGTTGTATGAATTTCATGCACTTAACAGAATTGTTTTCTATTTTATATAATTAATAGACGAAGTCACTTTGCTAAATTACTTGTTTTTATAATTTCAAATTTATTGATCTAATAATGTTTACTGTTTAATTATTATAATTCACCCTCAGGCAGAGTGATAATAATGTATTTTATGCTTGACAACGAAAGTATTAAAAATATGAAATTGTTACATGGAGAGCAAGTGAAAAATTTAAATATATTTTAAGTACGTTACCTACAATGTAGATGAATGAAATGCATTAAATTTCTGTATATATTATAAATATAATGTATATTGTGAATGTGTTTATAATATAATTATTACGCTCATCTGCCAGTAAATTGTATTATTCCAATGCACATAAAACAAATGGACGTAATTAGCTTAAAATTAATGTCACATAATCAAATTAGTCGAGTACGTGTGATTAAAGCCTCACAGAGAAGAAAATAAATTAAATATACATTTTTAAATTAAATTGTCAGTAATACAGCCCATTTTTTAATGTGTTAAATTATGAATTCATGCAATTATTTAAAACTAATCTGTTTAAGTTATTTTTACAGTACTATTACTTCCCTAATTTCTATCTAGAACTACATAATAGATTATATATAAATATAGCGTGCGATTCACGAAGAAGTTAGCCAGGTTTCTAACTATGACGTTTAGCTTAACCACGTTTTAACTACACCTGTTTTACGTGTTAAACCACCTAGTTAAACGTGGTTAAGCTAAACGTCATATTTAGAAACCTGGCTAACTGCTTTGTGAATCGCGCCCATATATAGTTTATATTAATTTATATATTTATATCAAATACGACATCTACATTATCAATATTTATTATGATTTATGATGTATTATTTTCTGCTATATCAGGACACTGCATTGCCCTAATCTTGTTGAAAACAATGAAAAGCCATGTTAAAGAAGTTCAAACATGCGGGCTGATTGTGCGCTGGAAAAATAAACAGTTAAATTGTGCAATCAGAGCAGGTACGCATGCCAATCAGTCAGCTGGCTGCTTTTTAACACTTGATTAGACCAGAAACATTTTACATTCCTGAGACGAACAACTCTTGAATAAATACAGGATTTTATATTACCTTGTGTTTTTATTTGTAACAAATGAATTAAGATTTTTATTGCTCTGATGACTTATGAGATTAATAATAATTGTAGTTTTGAATCTAATAAATTGTTACAGAAAACATTATGCTAGTATATAGTACTTAATATTAATTCTTTTTGTCACGCTTGAACGACGAATTATATAATTACATAATTTTGGCAACATACTTTCAATTAAAACTGTTTTATATAGAACTGAACCAATGAAAAAAAAGTAAAGGTTCATAATTTACAACAATTACAACTTGGTAAAACTATTCTTCAATTCTATAAGAAATTTGAATGAGGGTCAAATAAATAATATTAAAGGTTAAAATCGATAGCATGTTTTTGTTGGCTATATAAGGGATAATATAAATTTTATATAAAAGCCAAGAATCTTTCTGGAAAAAAAAATGTGTATTTTAAACTGTATGCCTATTATATTGTTATATAGCTTGTAAAAGCAGTAAAACTTTTAATACATGCACGCATAATCCCATAATCCACATAAAACCATTCATGATAACTATGATAAGTAGGGCCCGGATTTTAAGTTTTCAAAAGTATGAATTTAAGCACTGGATTAAGTCCAAATTTTTCTCAAATCAGTTTTTAAGTTTCTTAAAATCAGTTCACTTTCATTTCAAAAACGTAAAATAAGTTATTTCCAGTTTATATAATTGTTTACGATTTTTTGACTATTTTGACTCTTAAAACCTAGAAATAAAGGAAAAATTTAAAAACATTAAAAAATCTCAAACTTTTTTTTGTTTAACGCATTTTATTGGTAACCTACAATCTTAATGTGAGAAGTGTCAGTACAATGCAGATGTAAGATGGAGGGAAGAAACAAATTAATTCAAACATATATTTTCATTTTATTTTTTTTTTAAATAATTCCACATTTTTTCTACACAAAACATCGATTTAAGTTTTACAAAACTGAAAAAAAAGTTTTAAAAACTTGAAAAAACTCTAAAAAACTGAAACAGTTCTAGATTTTCAAAATCAGTTTTTTTAAGTCCAAACTTTTTTGCATTTTTAGGCATGAAACTTCATGATTCGTGGACATTTGAAGTCAGATCCCATATTACATGCATATTTATAAAACTTGTTAAACTTGAGATCCGGGCCCTAATGATAAGTGATAAGATTAACTATTGAGAGAACATATTATAATTCATTGTAAGTATATAATTTTACTAACAATAAATTTCATTAAAAATATTAGAACAAATTATTATAATTTAAAGTGACACTAAATAAATAATTCCATGCATTGTATATGTATGTCATTTAAATAAAGTTTAATATAATCAATATCAAGATTCAAATTATTTCAAATTTTTACATCACTTATAATAAAAATTGAATTGTATTCAAGGCAAAATAGATTCGTCCCTCGTGTCAAGTTCTGAATAAATATTTAATGAGAATTTTATATGCTGATTATTATTATACTGTGAAGAAAGATAGAGACTAGAATGTACCAAATTAATATTATTCAAACTTATAGTGCTATTTGCTATATATGTATGCAAATATGTACGTAAAATATACATTAGTAACATGCAACATTAGGGAGCATAAATATTCAAGGGTCTAGTATGGAACACAAAATACTTAGTAATGGAAATGCGAGGTATACTATATATTGCATTACGGTATCATTATAAGATAAAATAATGTATTTAATATAATGTATACCTATATGACATTTAAGAAAATATCTGTAAATAGTTATGGATTTTACAAATTGTTAATAATTGAAGTAAAGATATTGATTTTATTTAGAAATGTTCAGTTTTTTTCTTCTAGTTTTTTTTAACTATTTATATTTTATTTCGATTTTCGATGACGTCATTTAACTTTTATGCAACTTGATATATAAAACATTTGAAGCACCATTTGTCTTCTTGTATCTCTAATGGTGTGAAGAGAGGGGGGAGGGGGGTTGTTTGAACTTTGTTCTTCTAAAACGTGTCTTTGTAACCATGAACCTAACAGTTAATTCGGATTAAATGAATATTTTGTACTACGGAATCGAATGAAATAAATTTTAAAAAATCGAGAATTTTCTCAAATTTAATCGCTTATGGTTTGAACAAATTTAATCTGGCAGTTCTCACAATAACTGCTTCATTTCCGGTTTCTGTCCATAAGGTCAATGTTGAACTTCTATATATACCTCACAGTTTTAAAAAAACTGATAAGATAGATTCACTTCAAAATTTGTATGCCATGACATCTACAATAATTGATGGTGAGTTCAAAGTCCTTGCAAGTCTTTTTGAATTCAAGCGCAACGATTGCGAGATCTCAATCAACTGTGATTCACCCTTAAAGCGCCTTTGGTGATTTATTTTTGTGTGAATAGTGTCAAAAATATAATAAGGTGTCATGTATCTTAGTTCCCGATGTATGAGGAGCAATATGGCAAGAAAAAAATATAAGTTTAAATTACAATTCAGTGTACAATTTAATGAAAATATTCGCTTATGATAACATTAATTATAATATGTATAATATTAATTATAAATATTATAGATTTGTAGTTTTTTTATAAAAAATATTATTATATATAAATTTATTAGAGTTCAACTATTTTGAATTTTATTAAAATATTATTAAGTTAATTATTTTTGTAAGTGACTTTCCCTCGCCCGAGTGACTAGCCCCCCTTATATAGATAATTACATAATTTTATATATTATATAGACACTCCAGGGATAGGTGATCAGGCTGATCAGGAAAGTTCTATGTGTCGGCCCATTTTCCACCATATATATACAGTATTATATGTGAAAATGTCATTGCTTTTTATACTAAACTTTTTGTTGGTTTAACTGTATAAATATAAATTGATCTGCAAATGAACTGATTTTTTTTTTATTAAATGGATTACGAGGTTGTTAATCAGGTAAATTTAGATTTTGTTTTATGCACTTGCTGCACTTGTATGACTTGTATGTAGCTCGCTGGTAATTGGTAACGTGTTGTTTGTACTTGTTGTAGTCAGGAATAATTAGCTCATAAATAACCCCCTGAGTGAATAGCGTGTCATGATATACTATAATTAAGAAAAATGAGGCTGCGTACTGCTCTTGTTACTTGTGAGTGGTATAGTTTCTATCTAAACATTATAAATTATTAAAACTATATTACACATGTGCATATTAATTTATTATAATTGTAATATGATGTCATTAAAATAATTTTTTGTATTTTTATAACCTAAACATTCAAGCTAGATGTATTGTTGTTGTTTGAGTTTTCTTTTTTTCTTTCTTAATAATGGATGTATATACCTCAATCATGCTATGTGTTACAGTGCTACTTGTGCCGTGTATTGAATTCTTGTCACTTCAATTTTTTGTCATATATGTAAGATGTACTTGGGTAAATAAGAAATAAACAAATAAATAAATAAAATGAATTAGTATGTCATGTTGTATAATATCATGTCATATTTTTTGTATTGAATCCATTTATATTTGTATTATTCATGGATTAAGAGTTAATGACAATAGATTGTAAATTGTTCCATTTTTTTCAGTGAACCTCCATAAAAAAATAAGTATAATTTTGAGAAAAAAATAATAATTAATAAATAGGAACAAGTTTTTCAGATAGACAGGATATAATTTGAAATAATACCGTGGGGATTGCAGTGCAATCAAAAGTTAGTTAAATCAGTATCTAAAAAATACTAAAAAATTAATAACTCAAAAACTTGACCCTATTAATTTTGATCAGGTTAATTCGTCTTTTGTGCAAATATTTTAGGTTTATCTGGACCGTTTATCATCCGAAAATAATAAGCAATGACCACCAACAGTTATATAACTTTCTTTCCTGCATGCATGTAAATTGTAAATTTGTTGTACCAACGGTGGTAAACTCATTTTCTCTCGCTTTTCTTTTCTCTCCTCGTGATAAAGAATAGCATAAATTTGAGCCTAGAAAAAATTAGCTTTTCTTCATTTAGTAAGTACTGTATGTAAATTGTAATATTTTGGTTTTAAAAATTTCTACTCTAAAATTCATTATATAAGTAAAAAATTTCTCCTAAACTGTTTCACATAAAATTATTAAGTATCAACAAAATACGCTGACTAAGCGTAAATTATAACACTATAACATCCATATAAAGTAAATGATAAGACCATGTGATAAGTATACTAAAAGACGAGGATGTTGGGGTAATAAAATGGTGCACAATATTGCCGGTTATTGTTGATGAATGCTTGCAGGTTTAACTTGTAGCAAAGTGTGTCTGGAATTTATGACTTTTCACATTTTGTATTCCATACTGCACCTAAGTTTTTTGGGGGTGAATGTACAAAAGAGATCCTTTGAGGGTGGTTTTGACAAGATGGTTCCCTGGACCACGTGTATTATAGACAAGGTTAAATGTGGTTACTCAACGGTAGTGACTTTTTGAAAAATATATATAATAGAGGATTACTTTTATTATTTAATTGATGGCAATCAATTCATTTAGATTTTACAATCAAGCAATCAACTTATCAAATCGAAAAAAAAAATATAGATTGAACTTTAGAAGCAATAAAATGAATAAAAACTACACGTTTATTTCTAAGATAGTTAAATGCAGACGAATATCTTTTTTTTAAATACACGTACTACCAGCAGGAACTTCTGAAGGTGATTTTAAAAAGTTGTGAAGTCATGCCGTCTTATCTGTCTAGTGTAAACGCCAAATATAAGAATAAAATACAATTATTGAAGATAAAAAAAATTGTTACTGCTGTTCTTCCGATGTATTATGGTTGTGAAACTTTATAGAGGCTATAATTCACAAAGAACTTGGCAAAGATTAAGGCTGGAAATTTGTAGTACAATGCAAATTTAGAACTCAATTTAGTATTTAGATTTTGACACATAATTTTATTATTAAAAAATTTTTAAGCTAAAGTATTTTTCTTAAATAGTCTCTTATTTTGTATCATATATTAATTTCTAAATAGATATTTCTTTTAATTTGGTTAATTATAGCAAAATTTTTTAATTAACCAAGTTTATATTTATTTTAAAGAATTAGATGAGGTTAATTTAGCTTTTCATTTTCCGATCTCAGAATAGAATCAAACAATTTAATCACCTATTTCAAATAGATTAATTGATTGACTGTGGTATCTAATTTGGAGATACTAGACCTGCTGTAGCTATAACGATCTATTGAGCTGACAAATGATTAGCACTTTCACGTGAGTAGTTTGGGTCCGAAAACAACGTTAATTTACGTCACAAACATCAATTATAGTGTAGTGCACCGCCGGGTTGACTCACTCATATTTCACCATTACTATCAGTTTTACAACAGAACATAAATATATTAGTCTACCAACCAATTCATTAACAATTAATAATTAATATATACATTTGTTAAAAAAAACTTGTGCTCTGCAATATGATTTTTTACGCTTGTTAAGTTTTATTTATTTATTTATTTATTTATTTAAACGTCTTTACATGGCGAGAGTTAAGGCATGAATGCCTTTTTTATCTCTAACCAATAGTTTTACAATGTCATTACATTAGATATAAGAATTTAAGAAAGCGAAAGCTGATGTAAAAAAATCAACAATCGCGACCTTGAAAACTCACCTAAATGAATTTAAGAATAGTACAAAAGTTTGAAACAAATCCAGTGATAAGTTGTTAAAAATTACAATTAACAAGTACTTAATTAAATAAATTGAATAAAATAAACTCCAAAGATGAAAAAGTTATATGCACTGATTCATTATATTTGTATTTGTATTTGTATTTTTTTTTTTTTTTTTTGTTTTTGTTCTTGTTTTTTACGTGTCCAGTATTTCTTGATGCTTTTATCACAACACACAACACTTCACTGTTCATTATTACACTGTCACACAATAAACAACACACAAGTATGATACCTAATTGTAAACACTTTCAAGTATTTTTAGTATAGAATACACAATTTTTAAACTGACAGATATAAAATAATACACTTGAAATTAACATCCATATGGATTAATTACAGAATTATTGATTTACCATTTATATAAGAGCTGGTATTTATTTGTTCATTAATTTTATGACTTTTAAACAGTTCATAATTATAAGTTTATTTTTAATAGTTTCTCAGAAATTCTCGGTATAGTACGGTATTTTTTAAAGGTTATATTTTACCACTTTTACCTAATATATAAGTGCAATTTCTCAATTAATTATTGCAATTTATAATAAAAAATGTTCTATAACATTATGTAAAATTAACTCCAAGTAAGTTTTGTATTAATTACCAAGTCTTTTTTTTTAATTAAAGAAAATTATATATTTCTTTACATAATTATTATCTAACGAACTGTCTACATTGACTCTAGATTTGTTTTTCAAAGAATTTAAAGTCAAATTAAATCATTATTTTAAATTGTGTAATTAAAGAAAGTTAAAAGTTGAAATTAACAAAACAACTAATACTTTTTTTCCATGTAACAGCAGCTCTAGGTGGTCATACGAGAGGAGTCTGTGTTCGTCGAGAGCCGTAACCAAGAGCAACGTGAGAGAGAGCGCGGGTGGAATACGAGAGGAAGGTGGGACGAAGGTGCTTCTTCTCCATATCGATTGTCCGAGAGTCTGCAGCACCACCAAGCAGACACACTAACGTGTATAAACAAACTGGAGGAATTTACATTGTAACCGCAGAACATTACGTAATGTTGTTGTCTAAGACAAATGTTTTCAGTATAAAAGTTATTGACGTGGTGGAGTTCGTTGGTTAAAAAATATTTCATGAAAATATCAAGTCAAGTTACTTTTCTATGGACTTGCGGTTTTTGATAGACTGAAGACTTTTTTTCTACCACCACATCGATAAGTTTTCGGTGTTTTTGATATATAAAAAAAACACTATTATAAGTAAATGCATCTTTACAAAAAATTGGAGTGGGGGAAATGCCTATATAGTTCATGTTTATTTTTTATTTTATTATATTTTCCTCATGAGTACATAAATAACAAGTCAGAGGCAGAAGATTTACAAACAGTCCAATAAGAACAAATCACTTCCCGGAAGAAGCGCAGCAAATCCCTGAAAACACAGTACAAAGGAAACAACAATCAATCAATTAACTATTTATATACACGAATAACATTAAAAAAATATATAACAGTAAATAAGCATATAGTTTTTTACACTTGTCTTTAAATAGTAAGTATTTACAAACCATGAATGTATGCCTTTAATTTAGTGTAAAACAAGGCACCATTTATCGATCTGTGATCCAGTGGCAATGCATTCCACAATTTACAAACCCTTACATAAAATGACTTTTGACGAGCCTCC